>JAZDUH010000359.1:8587500-9125000 GCA_036419115.1 Scarus forsteni
AAACACTGTCTGTACTCCGAGTGGATCTGTTGGAGCTGGGCTGAGTCGCTGATTCAGGAAGACTGTGTTGTGTTTGTTTTGGCCTCTAGGGGGCAGAAAAAGTTCACTGATGAAAGTGGATTCATGTTGGACTGAAGGGCCCCTTTAATATTCTGTATCAAAAACTGTGAAATAATTAAATCCAGATAGCTTCAGAGGAGTGAAGTAGAGATTAGAGGCAGAGACTGCAGCATATTTAATTACAAACACATGGAGAGATTCAAAAGGACAACGATAACTGGAATTTTGAGAACTTCTCTGATAACATCCACATTTGACCAAGCACATTGTAGCTCCTGATGGAGAAAGTGTGGTGCACATGTGGCTGATCCAGTGGTTCTCATTTTTCTTCTGTCTACCCCCCCACATCTCACCCCTCGAGGATTCTAATCATTTTCGTGCCCCCCTTCTAACCCCACCAAGCACAAAATTAATTAAAGGGCAACGTTAACATTTTTTCTAAATACTTACAAACACATAAATACTAATTTCTTCATCAAATATCTCGGTGCAAACACAGATATTGATAGTTTGGTTGCCCTTGTCATATCCTCACAGAAAACATGTAATTATCTAACCTCTCATTATAGGGCTGGATGGTGTGGACTAAAATAATATCCCTAATTTTTCCTCACAAATCTTGATTCCCCAATTTTATCAAACCTTTTTCCCTCTTACGCATAAAGAGCAAATAACACAAGCATTTAATTTTGTCAAAATTTCTCACAAAAACAGACTGAAGTTCCCTCTTGGAGTGCAGGCTGTGACTTTGTAATCTGTGGTTCATTATGTAGTTTTGACGTAGGTATTAGGGGTGGGAATCTTCCAAAAAATTATGATTTAATACCATTCCGATTCTAGTGGTTACAATCCAATTCAGAATCAAGTCAAAGTAATTTACAATTCACAAAAAAAGGTTTTTGCTGCAGCACCTGCATTCGCCTACTAAGTGGCTGGATTATTGTGATCTGACAAAAGAAGCTCACTAAAATGTGTTCAATATACCTAGGTTATGTCTTTGGAGTCTTGTAGAACAATGTTGAGGTATGAAGTATGTTAAAAAGGGGAGTTAAGAAATTGATTCATAGATGTTTTAAATTATTTTTGGATCTTTTTGTAAATACAATTCGATTTGATCAAAATAAACTATTTTGCACATATCAACAAAGAAAACTGCACTTTTTTCAGAGGGAGTTCAGATTATGTCAAGAAATAAAGGATCTTGATTTTTATGTCCTACTACAAAAATTAGAATGAATGATTTCAATCAATAACTTGCCCAGTCCTACCAATCAATTTAAAAAAGCAAACATGGCTAAGTGGCAACTCACGTTCCATCATTTTAAGACTTAAGTTAAAGTTCTGAGGCCAGAGTCACTATTTTATTTTCTAACATATTGGACATCTCCACGTTAAACATCATCAACCTAAAGCATGGGTACAAAAATAGTGTTACATATCCCGTTTTGTGTCTGACACAGAACGTGACCAATCACATTGCAGAATGTTGGATTGGCTTATTTTCTGGTCATGTTCAAAGCTTAGTGCCTTCTAGAGAGATATATCTGGTGATCTAAAACAGGGGTGGGTCGAATTCGATTTTGTTATTCATTCATTCATTCATTTCTATACCGCTTTATCCCTTTCAGGGTTGGGGGAGGGGGACGGGGCTGGAGCCTATCCCAGCATTCATTGGGCGAGAGGCGAGGTACACCCTGAACCGGTCGCCAGTCAATCACAGGGCCATATAGAGAGACAGACAACCATTCACACTCACGCTTATACCTAAGGGCAATTTAGAGTCACCAAGTAACCTAATGAGCATGTTTTTGGTCTGTGGGAGGAAGCCGGAGTGCCCAGAGAGAACCCACACATGCACAGGAAGAACATGCAAACTTCACACACCGACCCGGGAATCGAACCAGGAACCTTCTTCTTGTGAAGCACATGCACTACCTACTGCACAACTGTGCTGCCCTGATTTTGTTATAACTTTATTAAAAAGAGTTTCAAACTATTACAGATAAAAATAATGAAATGTAAGTTTTGTACAGATCAACCAGCCTTTGGTTTCATCATTTCTAAACAGCCTCAGTGACTGTCGCTCTCTCTCCTTTGTCTCTTCCAGGCGTCGATCCCTCTTCAGGCGTTTTGCGATGCAGCCGTCCCCCCTCCTGCACACCAGCCGCAGTTTCTCCTCCCTGAACCACTCGCTGTCCTCTGGTGAGAGTCTCCCCGGCTCCCCCACCCACAGCCTCTCCCCTCGCTCCCCCACCGCCGCCTTCCGCCCTGCTCCAGACTTCACCCAGTCAGGTGGAGATTTCAGCTCATCTCATTGTTATCAAGATCACTTCCTTTTGATTTTTCCCTTTTTACATCCTATTTATCTCCATTCTCTTTTCCTTTCAGGTGGGAACTCCTCCCAGAGCAGCTCCCCCAGCTCCAGCGCTCCCAACTCTCCTGCAGGTTCGGGCCACATCCGACCCTCCACCCTCCACGGCCTCGGCCCCAAGCTGCCCGGTCAACGACTCCGTCAAGGGCGACGCAAGTCCGCCGGCAGCATCCCTCTTTCTCCCCTGGCTCGCACACCTTCTCCCACCCCTCAGCCCACATCTCCTCAGCGCTCCCCCTCTCCTCTCCTGAGCGGACACTCTGTTTCCATCTCAAAGACGACACAAGCCTTCCCGGCCAAGATACATTCCCCTCCCACCATTGTGCGCCACATCGTGCGGCCAAAAAGTGCAGAGCCACCTCGCTCTCCCCTCCTGAAAAGAGTCCAATCAGAGGAGAAGCTCTCCCCCTCGTACACCGGAGATAAGAAGCACCTCTGTCCCAGAAAGCACAGTCTGGAGGTGACGCAGGAGGAGGTGCAGGATGAGGAGCAGAGGGATTACAACGTCCTGCAAAGTGTTGAAGAAATAGCCTGCGAGCCCCCGGCGGTCACCCGTGTTCGACCTGTGGAGCAGGGCTGCTTAAAGAGGCCCGTCACTCGTAAAGTGGGCCGGCAGGAGTCAGTGGAGGAGCTCGATAAGGAGAAACTGAAGTCCAAAGTGGTTGTGAAGAGGCAGGATTGGTCTGAGAGGAGGGAGTCTTTGCAGAAACAAGACGCACTGCAGGATCCCGAGTCTTCCTCTGTGGGCACCGAGGGCAGGGACGAAGGTTTTCTGGGCAGGGGGCTCAACAAAAGCAGCTCAGACGTGGGTCCTCTGGAGGCCAAAGCTGCCAGCACCACTCTCAAAGATGTTCTGTATAAAAAACTCTCCTCACGCGCCTCTGAGAGTATGGATTCCTCCGTTGGCGGCGGTGAAAGCGAAGGCGGACTCAGGTGCTCCATCCACCCGGACTGGCCGCACTCCAGAGCAGCTAAAGACAGCATGAAACCCGACAGACTGGACTTTAAAGCTCCAAACATCGAGTTCACCAGGAAGAGGCTCTCCTTCGAAGAGCGGGACGACTGCATGTGCCGCTGCTCCTCCAGCATCCACGAGAACCTGCACTTCGGATCTACAAGGTCCAAAAGCCTCCAGCTGGACTCGGCCTTGTCTCACGACCACATGAAGGCCGCATTAGGAAGCGTTCACTCTAGCCCTGAAGGTCTGACCCCGAAGCTCTTCACCGGGAGAGGAGAGAGCGCCGTGGAGAAGCTGCAGCTCATTTCATCTGCAGAGTCTCCACTTCGTAAGACATCGTCCGAATACAAACTAGAAGGGCGCCACGTGTCCTCACTGAGACCTCTAGAGGGAACTCTGGACATTGGCCTCCTTTCAGGGCCTAGAGTTTCAAAAACAGAGACCTGCTTGTCTAAAATGGCAGAAAACACGAGTCAAACAGTCACCCTGAGTCCTCAAATATGGCTGCAGACCCCATCAGAGAAGCAGATAACCATCCCTCACTTAAAAAGCTCAGAGAAACCAAAAAGTCCTTTGGCTTGCTCTCCCATTTCAGAGGCTGTTTCATCTTTACAAAGCATCGTAGCTTCAAAAGATCAGGCTCATAACTCCTCCACAGACATTAAAGTCCTAGCAACTGGTGAAAAAACCCAAGATAGACTTCATGACTCACTGAAAGCTCAAAGCAGCAAAGTGGATGCCCCTTGCTTTGCAGCTAAACAAGAGATCAGGGCAGGTCTGAAGGCCAGCTCATCGCTCGCTCTCGAGCACAGAGCGCCTCGCCACAGCTCCCACTTCTCCTACGGAAAAACACCATCCATACGGGAGGTCAGCAATGAAGATCAGGACGACGAAGCGGAGCTGCAGGACACAACATCAGAGAGCTCCAAAACAGGCGCCTCCTTGACTGCAGCAAACCCAAAACCTGCACAGAGTCCGGCTACGGCCGCCATATGTGAGCCATTACCTGGATCGCTGAAGCAGAGCGAGAGCGGCGGTTTGGACACAGGTCAAAAACGTCAGAGCGCGGAGAAAAACACAGCTCCTGCACCGCAATCAAACATGACCTCTGCTTCTGAGGTGACTGTACAGAACATCCAAAAATGTGTGCCAGAGAGCGTGCTTTCAAAACAGCAGCAGCTCAACATCTGCTCCTCAGATACAGGAGCAAAAGTTTCGATTCAATCAGCTTCTGTGCTCGAGGGGAAGGTCTGCAAAAGTGAGGACAAAACTTCCACTAAGGACGGCACGCAGGCGAACAGATCAGCTGCAGATTCAGGCAGCAAGAACGCGGACTCAACCACAGCGAATATGGTCTCCTTCTTTAATAATGTTTCAAGAGAGACTTTAAAGGATAAAACTGTGTCTGTGAGTGCAATAGGGAGCAGCAGCATGGCTCTGCAGAAAAAAGAGGATCCCACATCACCAAAGACGAAGAATGTGAAAGATTCAGAGCAGCTACCGAAAAACTGTCTGGCTGAAAAAGCACAAAACAAAACATCTGAGCTGGACTTGTGCACCTCTAAAAAAGAAGACCCCGTTGTCATTAAGCAGAAAAGTCCACCTTCAAATGAGAGTGCTTTAAGCCCGAAGAATAAGCCAAGGCCTGACACACAACCTGTAGCAAACATGGCTGTGAAGACGGAGAAGGAGGTTAAAACAGCCGCTCCTGTCGCAGCTCTCAAAGGCCAAAGTCCAACCTCGAAACAGAGAGATCTGTCTAAAGATTCTGCACCTGTAATCCCAAATCCTCAACGAAAAGAAGTCGTGGAAGTGAAGCGGGAAGAGCCGTTACAGCCAAACGTGTCTCCAAAAGAAACCCAGCCCAAAAACTCTGTAGCAACCACAGCTCCAACTCAAAAAGAAAATGTCGACTCAAAACCAAAAGCTCCCCCTCAGAAAGCTTCCCCTTCTTCATCAGGCGTAAAAACTTCTGCAGCCACGACACCTGTCAAACAAATCCCAGACAAGCAGAAAGACCCTTCACCTAAAAAGCAGTCTCCACTAATAAAACACCATCAGGAAACAAAGCAAAAGCACCCACCATCACCTTTAGCTACGCCTCAGCCACCCTCCCAGCCCGAGCCCCCTCCGGTGCTGCCGAAGCCCACGGTGAAGAAAGAACTGATCGGAGCGGCAGCAGGCAGGATATCCACCTGTGCAACCCAGGAGACGTCAAACAAAGCAGTCAAGGAAGGCCAGAAGGAAGCCAGCAAAGGGCCAGAGATGAGAACCAACACCACCCCAGACAAACAGGCAGCCTCGGGCAAGAAGGAGCCGGAGAAGAAAAAGAAAGAATCAGTCCAAGAGGTGGTGTCCACGCAGAAAAACACAAAAAGAGACGCGACCCGGGCTGCCCCTCCTGCACCAAAAGACAGTTCGGACAAAGACTCGGGCAGGGGGAAGCAGAAAGAGTCCCCGCGGAGCTCTGGAAACAAAAAATAATGAGGGAAATTTTAGAAATGGCGCCAGATGAATTAAGATCAGGGCTGTCAGTGTGATCATTTTTAATCCTATCAATCGTGTGATGTTTTGATGTTTTAGCCTCACAGTGTCGTAGCAGGTGGATGCTACTCAACATGGCATCTCCCTGCTTACACTGTGATGTAAAGTAAGGAAACTGCTGCTCCAGTGAATGTTTATTTACTTAAAAACTAAAGGATAAGTGAAAAGTAATTTGCACCTTGTGGTAACAGATTCAGTTTTTACTGCTAACACACTTTTAGCATCAGCATCACTTAACTTTTAGCATCACTTCTCTCTCAATCAAAAGGAATACTGATATCAGCTTTTTTCCCACAATGATAGCAAAAGAGAGTTATCTTATGAATCTTTTTTCAGCATAGTCCAATCAGAATCCTTTAAAGCAAGTAGAAGTGACTGCTCTCACACAGATTAACATAGACGCTAACCGCTTCAGCAGCAGTTTTATCCGGTCTGGACCACATTTCTTTATTAAATGAAAAACAAACACCACTGAAAGCATTTCTTGGGTGAAAGGATATTTTCACTCCACTTCTGACATGCTTTGGTGAGATTTTGTTCCATGAATTGGCTCTGGTCATGTACTGAATACTGCTGCAGTTGCACCGTCCTACAGCAACATCTGATTGGCCTGTAAGGAATGTGATTGACAGATCAAACATCCACTTACATGCTGGATTTCCTTAAAATTTTCTTCCCATTTCCTAAACACTTTCTATGAGCTGTTGTCCAGATGGACTAGTGAAAATATTGACGTGTCAGGTTATTCTGAAGATGCCCCTTAACTCCAAACAAAGCAGAAATTCATTAAATAAATCTAAAGTCAAGATCAGAGGATGGTTAGTCTGGAATAACAACATTCTACTGAGCTGCAAATCTTAACAAAAAGGCTAAAACAGTCAAAACAGCGATTCTTGCGGTTAAAACATTGACTGGTTCGACAGCCCTGACTAAAGTGTTGGCTAAGTTTTGTGCAAACATCATCATGCCTTCTTTTCTGTTTGAGGACCGGGTAAGCTGTTACATACTGTAGGAGAGGACAACGTGTGTGCTTGTGTTTGAGGTGTGAATGTAGACGATCATTTTCAGATCATTTCTGGTGTTTCTTTTTTTTTTTTACTTTTTACGTGATGTGAATATTTGGGTGTTTTCTTTCTGTTTTCTCGCAGAATGCTTTGTGCAATCAGTGCGTCAGGAGGCGAGGACGGGGCCGTGAAGCCTTACTAAAGGCTGTGATGTACTGTACAGTCAGTGCCATAAAATGATTTTTTGAATTGCACTCATCGACTCGGAGGACCTGATGTCTTTAAAAAATGCAGTAGAACACGCGATTTAGCAGCTCTATCACGATTGTTTATGTTCCTTGAAATTTTTTTAGGTGGGGTTTAGTGTCGCGGTGCACTGAGGGGAACTCACTTTATCCTGCGCTTAAAAAAAACAGAATAAAAGTACAGAATCATCTCATGGTTCTAGAAATTAAAAATTAGCGAAGGGGCCTTAGAATAATGGGGATTTAAAAATCTTGCTGTTCTTAGCAAGGTGTTAATGGTGTTAATTCACATTCCTCTGACATCTGTACATATGTTTTTTTTATTTTTATGCAATAGGGGTGTAAATATGACAACACTGTAAAATTGGGAGACATGGGGCTTACATGATTGTCGTTTGTATCATATGTATAGATTTGCAGCGTGTTAGAGTAAAAATGTTCTGCTTCTGGTCTAAAGTAAGCTACTGTGATGTGTTTCGTCAAAGGCATCCTCTTCTATGTGACTTTTCACATGTTCCAAGTTAACTTGAAAAAAACAGATTTTTAAGAAGACATGCGGGGTGAAGGAAGAGGGATGTTTCTAAAAATGTAGCAAAAATAAGAAAACTGTGAGGGCGCTTAGCTTTCCTGAGAATGTCTTATTGTTGATGATGTTTACTGGCTCACTGGTTTGAAAGTTATGACAATATGTTTAAAAAATGAAAGATTGTAGATCAAAATCTGCATTTTCATTAGCTGAACGCTGGACCTTCGGTAAATTAAACCTCCACAGCAGCAGTTGTGCGAACACTAAGAAACGTTGAAGTCCTTCTCTAAAGCTTTTGTGCTTACAGGGCAACAGTTCCAGACAGGAACATTTCTACTGTGTTTGAAAACAATATCTTATGACCTTGTAATTCAAGCCGAAGCATTAGCCTTTTGGGACGAATCATAGATCTTCATGTCTGCTGTTGAAGCATAACTAGTTTTCAAAAGATCCAGATCCTTGTGAAAAGTTGTTGCCGTGGAAACGCAGATTTTGACCAATTAACCACATTCACAAGGCAGCCATTTTGCTCTGCCATCACGCTCATGGTAGGCAGCAATTTAACTTCATTATTCATCCTAAACTGTTTAAGAATAAAAGGGAAAACATGCATTTAAGCCAACATTAGACAGCTAGCTAAGTTAAGCTTTCTATGTGCATCAGTTAATCATAGTGTTAGCGGTTGTTTGTTAAAATGACTTGTCAGTTAATTGTACAGTTTCTGAGTTTTGAATAGGGGTTATATGAGGTCCATGGCATTAGCCTGGCATTTGCCACAGTAACAGTGATCAACTCTTCATCTGTACAGAAAGGGTTGCAAGGAAGCTAGAGTTATATTGTTGGATATGAGGCCACCATCTTAACATTGCACACTATATTAGAATATTTACAATGACTCACTTTTCCACTTTGTTTTGGCCCTGCTTTGGTGTGTCTCTTTCTGCTAGAGGCGTTCTGATAAAAATACAATCTCGCTTTCATTTTGAGTACATGAATGTCACTACATCACAAATGAAGGTTAGCCAAAGTAACACGTTTGAAGGTTGTCCTTCTGGTCAAGCACAGTAATGTCAACAAATGTGCGATTCTAGCTCATTTCACATCAAAAAGGAAATGCAGTGTTTTTTCATCAAGTAAACAGTTCAAACTAAATATTTACTTTCATTCAGCTCATCAAAATTACATTTCGCTCTACTGTTTTATTTAATATTTTGCAAAACTGTTAATCTGGTCCATACAAAGATAAATGCTCCTCACCGCAGGGAAGCTCTACATAATGAGAGCTGCAGACTGCAGAGGCAGGTAAAAGCCACTGATGTGCTCTGATCCTCAAACATCCCTTAATTGATTTTACATGGTCACACTCTCATTTAATGGCATGAGCTCATGATTTACACACCTGTATCAACAGATATCACTTACTCATTCTTGTTCTGCAGTTTATACTAGTATTCCCAAGTATCCAAAGTAAACGACTATTATATTCGCTGGAAAAATGGGTTGTTTCTTCTTACAAAGTCTGCAGACTGTAGCTGGTCAATGCTGAAAGGACACATTATTGAAAGTAGTGCCAAAACAAAGCAGTTTTGTAGCAGAAAGTAAGTTATTGTCAGTAAATTGATCACTCTATGCTGTTTTTGTGGCCTGTTTTTTACAAAAATGCAGGGCAGTTGGCCCCATGTGCAGCAATATACAGCTCTACTTCTGTGCCAAGTGTTTCTGTACAGAAGCAGAGCTGATCTCCATCACTGCGGCTAATGTCAGGCAGGTGCCATGTACCTCATACTACCCCTCTTCAAAAATCCCGAACTACCCCTTTAGTATAATTTTGCTAGAAAATGAATCTTTGGCACAAAATAAAGGCTCATTTTTGTTGTGAATATTCAAGTTTTTTTGGGGAGCATTATATTTTAAGTTTTGGTGATTTTTGCCGTGATCATTTACAGATTTGATAAAGTAATATTTTAAAACAAATGAAATAAAAAGTGCCAAAGTGTTTAAAAATCTGCAACTTCTTTTTCAAAAGCAGTATGATATTGCGCCATATTTGATCTCTTTTCTCTGAGCGTGATGTTGGTAAAATGTCTGCCTGGTGAAAGCGGGGAATGAGTTGAGCCGGTGGTCCCGTGTGTGTCTTCAGGTAAATACTGCAATGGGTTTCTGAGGGATGTCGTCTCCAAACATGTCTGTAATCAAAGAAGAACCACAAGTTTAAGAAATGAGTTTTTTAGATTCCAGTACACAGGGTTTAAACGATTTTGATGTCAGGTTTCTGTCTCTGTGCTGTGTTTTGATCTCTTTCTAATGAGCAGCAGCTTCAGGCTTCACATCAGTAAAGATTTTATATAAAAATCCTCATAATTTGCATCGCATAAATCACAACATGAAATATTAATGTGCAAATACTTGGTACTACACATAAAGGCTCATATATCCTAATTCACTGTCGCAGTTTCCTCACTCATGCAGCCACACGTTTCTATACTGTAGATGCCTTTTTTAATTCACACCTCAAAGGACAACAGGAGAGTCGAGGACACTAGTATATATGACTGTTGTTTTGGAAAATTAAAAGAATCAACCAATACTTCATTGATTTATCTCTGCCATTCTGTATCAGAGAATGGGATTAGATGCAGAGATTTTTAAGAGAATCTGTTAATGTGCATTAGAAATAAATGTAAATGTATAGTTCATGTTATTCTAAAAAGATACTTGCACCTTAATGTCACCAGTATTCAGTTCAAATGAGAAAAAAAATGAACGAAACAGGAACTGATGATGGTTTGTGAAATCCCCCTTTGAGTTTTATTTGATCATTCAACATGTCTTTTTCTTTCCTGTGAGACCGACATAAAAATCCTCAAAGCACATCAATGTTTGTTTACAAAGCATCATGGATGTATATTTTGTATATTGTTGATTTGCCAAATCTCTGTTCTGTGTCTCAGATAATGTTGTTTCTGGTAGGATGTTCAGTGCGAACATCTTTGTGCAGTAATCAAACGTCTTTTTACGTCAGGTTTCTTCTTTGTCTGCTCGTCCTCTCAGTTTCTTCTCTTTTCTTTCCTCCTCTGTGCAAACACTAGTATTAGATGAACTTACGCTTACGATGGTTTGTCTTTTAGAATATGTGCAATAAAAGTGTTTTGAGTTTTGTATTTTGCCCAAGGAAAGCTCTATGGATGTCATAGATGTTGTATATTAAAACAGATATTTATACTTCTAATGTTGCGTAATATTGAAAATAAAATGGTATTATAAATGAATTTCCTGTTTCACTCTTATTTCAAAGTATCATCTGCATCTAGTGGAAGATTTTCTTTCAGTCAAATAGTAAAAATGATCAAGATACTTCCTTTTTAACATCTACTGCTGGAGATGTTTGGAAAGTTAGTTAAAGAACATGTTGCACATTTGGTATGTGTTTTAGTCAGAGTCTGAACTACGGACTGAAAAATATGAATGTAGTCTTAGTTATGATATTCATTGGTTATGAATTGATCTAGAAATCAACACGGAGCACAAAGGCAGGAAAAATGCTTTTCTGTGTTTCTGTATAACTCTTAGCTTTTATGTAGCCAAACAAGTTTCAACATTCAGAAATTGCTTAAAACCACTTTTAAATTCAGACATTGTAATGTTCAGTACTGCTGTGAAAATGAGCATTTTGGATTGAATTGATTTTGAATTCCTTCAGTGTTAAACTTAGAACATTTTCACACCAACCATATTTAGTGCGCACCAAAGAAGTTTTAGCCCAGGATCTGGTACATTAGTGTCAATGTGAATGCAACCACTGCACTTTGGTGTGCACCAAATCAGCCGGTCCGAGACCTCCATGAAGGGGTGGTCTCGATCCACTCCATCTCCAGACATTTGGTGCGGTTTCACTAGTGTGAAACAAAGTGGTCCGAACCGATCTACTTTTGATGCATTACTTCCTGTTAATCCCACGGTTGAATCTTTTGCTTACTCAATTTGTCGATTTGTTTATTCTGGTTGAGGATTACGATGATTTACGAGGGTCCAGAAGGTCGCTGATGCCGTCTCAAACATGATAAAAAAACACATTTGAAGGAAAATGTAGGAGAGCGAAACGTAAACATTGGTTGTTTGTTGTAGGAAATGGTTACCATGGTAGCCTCTTCTTTGTTCTCCTCTGTAGCAGGTTTGGTAACCAGTTACATGCATATCGCCCCCTGCTGTTTCAAACTGAGTAAATACACAAGCGGGCCCGGGCACGGTTCAGTGTTGCAAGTGTGAATGCAAACTAGCGGGAGAGGGGGGCATACACAAGTGGGCCTAATGTGAAAGTGCCCTTAGTCTCAAGTGGACACTCAAGGAACTGCTTTGTTTTATGTATTTATTTATTTATTCATTATTGCATTATGTTTTCACTTTACAGGCTTAATTTGTCACCGAAAGGCTGCTTTGTCACTTGGACAATGCAGAAATCTCAGCTTCATATTGCTGAGAAGCTCTCATCATACTAAGAAATCTTTAATCTTAAAACCTTAAATTCCCAATACATAGCACACAGCACAAGTATATTGTTTATTGCATAACTCAGTGCACCTTGGCAGTCAAGAAAAACATCAAAAAATACCTATGGCACAAACAAATAGGGACAATTTTTCCTTTGTGCCATGAGCAATTAAGGAATCAACTTGCATAATTTATTAATTGCACTGCAATTTAAAAAATGAACAAAAACACACAACCTATTTAAGTCCATATTTTAATCAACAGGATTCACCCACGACTTCACTACTTCCTTGGCTCTTTTATGCTTTTTTAAAACTGTCTTGATTACTTTTTTTGCCTTAATTGGGGTTATTCATGTCAAGTTTAGTTGTGCTGTACATCAGGATGTTGTTTTGTGTCAACGTTTATTTGTTTGTAGTTGTTGGATGTGCTGTCACTGCAGACCAAATATTTCTGGAGGGACAATAAAGCTCTGAATTGAAAATGTAAGAAAACAAAACAAATACGCCATGAGAACAATAGATTAATAACATTTCCATGAAAAAAAGTTTACTCTGTATAGGATAGCGGTCTAATATATAAAGGATGCTTAATAAATATTAGACCACCATTCATTGTAAGGTTTAATACCTAAATCATTTTGTATTCAGTTTTTATGTTTCTGTTATGGTTAGGACACCAGTATTTAGAAACTCTGACCAAAATGAACCTTTAAAGCTAAAATACAATTATTATTGCTCCTTGTTAAGTTTCAGATGCGCTTTTTACCCCAAAAAACTGATTTAAAAGTAAAGCACATTATTTTTTTTTAAATAAAAAAATTGTTTTAGTGGCTGAATTTTATGCTTCATTGATGTCTGACTTATAGAGAAGCCCAGTGAGCCGGCTCAATTTTGGCTGTACAAAAACATATGTGTAACGTACGTGTGTTTGAATCATAAGGTATCATCAAATTCAACACATGGTTCAGAGTGTGTTGTAAGCAGTAAGTGAATATTTGCAAAAGAACAACAGAGTTAATCCGTTTAAGCATTAAATATATTGTCTCTGTAATGTATTCTGTTAAAAATAGTTTTAAAAAAGAAGATAGCTGGAGAATAATATCCCACTCTGTTTTAATTTATGTCTAACATAATGTCTCAATGGGCGACACAGTGGTGCAGCAGGTAGTGCATGTGCCTCACAGCAAGAAGGTTCCTGGTTTGATTCCCGGGTTGGACAGGGGCCTTTCTGTGTGAAGTTTGAATGTTCTTCCCGTGCATGTGTGGGTTCTCTCCAGGTACTCCGGCTTCCTCCCTCAAACCAAAAACATGCTCATTAGGTTAATTGGTGACTCTAAATTGCCCTTAGGTATGAGTGTGAGTGTGAATGTCTCTCTATGTAGCCCTGCGATCGACTGGCGACCAGCTCAGGGTGTACCCCGCCTCTCGCCCAACGACAGCTGAGATAGGCTCCAGCCCCCCCCCCCCCCCCCGACCCCGAAAGGGATAAAGGGGTATAGAAAATGAATGAATGATGTCTCAACTTCATTGGAATCGAGGTCTGTATGTTAGTTTTGATAATTTTCTTGCTCACATTTTTAATACTAGAAAAGCACTCGGAGAGCGCAGACCTCCGCCAGCGCCACAGTCCTCACCCATATTGTGATTTTCACCATAAATATTAGTCCTACCTTTATTTAATCTAAATATTTAGATTTCTTGACTGTGAAAACAAACCATTAGCAATTAGATTCATGATGATATCTATTTTAGTTCAGTAGTTATTCAACAAAATCACATTTTTCATCATGGCGGCCAGACACTGATCCCGATCAACACCAAAATTGAATCACTTCTTCATTTTCCCATGCTGAACATTTCCTGCAAATTTCATCAAAATCCATCCATAACTTTTTGAGTTATTTTGTCCACAGACAGACAGACAAACAGACTCTCCCGAACACATAACCTCCTTGGCGGAGGTAATAAACAATTCAGGTCAAACATAAGAGGGCCTTTGAGAGGAAAAAATCTGTCGCATGTTCTTATTTCATCTTGAGTGTAAGATGCAGAATAACTGGAACATTATCTCTTTAGTGAAGAGGTGAAGAGGGAGTACCAGACCATGAAGTGAGAGGTCCAAACCAACAGGGGGCAGTAAACATCCATGCCTGTGCTTCTGGGTGGTAACTGTTCCCATCCACCCTCTGTTGGACTTGCTGCTGTCAGTGGAGCTGCAGGGGTCCTGAACAGTGAAGCCCAGCGTACTAAAATCCTCTTTAATTGTAGAAATCTGCATATTTAACCTCATATTTCATCCTAACATGTCTCCTTTACAGTTTGAGCACGAGTGTGTTCATGATGACTTCACGAGAACTAAAACTAGAACCTTCTTCCAGCACATTCAGCTCTTCTTCCTCCCACTGCTTTAATCCCTGTAGATGCTCAGTATCTGGCTTTTCCTACGTGATTACAGTGTTAATGATACTGATGGATCTGCAGGGGCACACTCTGATTACTAAGCGAATTATTAAATAGAGGAGTGAATGAAAAAAAAAATCCTCTTAAGCTTTGGGAATGGGGTTAACCGTCGGGAGGGGCGGTGGGTTTCTGCAGCAGTGTGGAGCTTATACAAGGCCATAAAAGAACATTGTGATCACTGATTTATTATCATTAATTGGCTGTTTGGTTCATCTTTGGCTCTTCCATCAGGGAGCAATTTTCCCCATGCTAAAAACATTTATACGTGGTGCTCCCTCGCTGCGGCCGGCCTTTATCTTCATCTCTGCAATGTTCAGAACGTTAACCTTGTTAATCTAATCCATGAGCTGTGAATCATAACACACATTGCACGTACTTTATCTGATGTTCTGTTGTAATCCACGCATCTGCAGCAAAACCTTCAGTAAAGCAAAGGAAAATCCCACCAGTACCACTTTAATCCGCCTCTAAAGAATATTTTACTTTGCATTTAAAGGAAGTGAAGCCAATTCTCTCAGCACAAACCCTCCCCCATCCCTATTTCCCCCGTTGTCACCTTTCATTACTCGGCAAACACACATGCAGCTGCTCCAACGTCTGAAATCTCCACCTCGACATTCAGACATTGTAATTCCACTTAGAATAAAACAAATAGCATGCCGTTTTAATGGATTTTGAGGATAATAAAATGTATCTTCATTGTCCATCTGCCTGCTTCCAGAGAGAGGAGGCTGGCTGGTGTGTAATCCATTTTAGAGAGACGGATCAATACTAATAACGTTACAGACTGTGTGCATTGTTATCAATAGGGTGTGGAGTTAAAGAGGGTAAAGTGCATGTGTGTGCACGTGGGCGAGCATTTTAGCCTGAGGGAAACAGCGAAACAGGCCTTTGCAGAGATGTTTCACTCGTGAATGAGATCAGGATTTCTCTTCTGAAACCCTGAATGGCTGCTCCACTTCTCGTGGAAGTTGATTTCTGCTTATTGTTATGAAGAGCTGATGCCTGTGGCTGTATGCCTCTGAAGTATACTCTCTGGCCTCTTTATTAGGTACACCCTTGTAGTGTTGGCTTGGACCTCCTTTTACCTTCAGAGCTGCTGTAACTCTCCCTGTCGTAGATTCAACAAGTCCAGATTGATTTGATAGCATAACAGAGATTTTGCATATTCATTATTAAAATGTCCTGCTCCACCACATCCCAAAGGTGCACCATTGGATTAGGATCTGGTGACTTTTGAGGCCACAGCAGAGAATTCATTGTCATGTTCAAGAAATCAGTTTGAGACTAGAAAATCACTCGGAGAGCGCAGACCTCCACCAGCACCACAGTCCTCTCCCATATTGTGATTTTTACCACAAATATTAGTCCTACCTTTATTTCATGTAAATATTTAGATTCCTTATATGAAAACATACCATTAGCAATTGGTTTCACAATGATATCTATTTTAGTTTAGCAGTTATTCACAAAAATCACATTTTTCGTCATGTCGGATCCAGACGGTGATCCGGATCAACACCAAAATCGAATCAGTTCTTCCCATGCTTTCAGTTTAGGAAATTTCTTTAAGGCATTTTTGAGGGAAAATGCTAATAAGAATCAGACTGATGGCCAAGACAAGCATGTTTCTCCAAGCAACTCACCTTGAGGTGAGTACTTGGCATGGCGATCACACCAAAGGAAGCAGAGAAATAGAGAGCCATCATCTGCATACGATGACAGTCAGTGCTAATCTACCATCCACAAGGTGGCACTAGAGAAAAACTGAGTGGATCTTCAAAGTCAGTAAGCTCTTGTCACTTGGGAGTAACAGGAACAAATTTCATCCTCTGATCCACTCAACTGTTGAGTTACACCAATTTTAGAATCATAATCCACATTGTTGAGTTGGGGGAAAAGAGAGGGGATTAACAGAATAAATAGGCTTCTTCCTTTAGGGACTGTTAATCTGTGCACCAAATTTTAACCCAATAATCCCAAAACTTGATGATTTACACAAAAAGTGGAAACGCCAATCACATTTTAGTGCAAGAAAGAAGCCAGCATCACATTTCTTCCTCTTGTGACCATGAGTGTAAATGGTTATATGAGGAATGAATGGAAAGGGGAAATATGTCATTTTAATGTTGGGCCTGCGTCTGCCATTTCTCTGCTATCTTTGTTAAGGTCTGTCCTGCCTCCTCCCCTCCATCGAAAAGAGAAATTCCCTTAAGCTGAAGACAGACTACGAGGTTTTTGTAAGATTTTACTCACAATTTCCAGTAAGGAAAGTCTGCACCAGTCTGCACAAGTTGACTGACTAGGGACAGTCAACATGGCTATATGGCACAAAAACCTGTTGGTGTGTGAGGGGAACAGACTTGGACTGATCTCAGTCATGAACAGTCAATCATGTTGGAATTTTTGAGGTGAATCTGGATGCTTTCGGGAACTGTGAACTGATGACCCAACTGTAAACGTGTGTTGTCAACAGCCAGTGAAAAAGAAGTTGGGACAGAGAGTTTGATGCATTCAGCTGGCTTTAGTTCGTTTGAAAAATCCAGTCTGTGATTCCTTGTCAGGTGCAGTTTTTGGTGTGTGATCCTCAGTTTCTCCATTGTCATACAAAAACCTGCTGAAACCAGTCTGTTATTGTGAACTCCTACTCTTTTCAAGATCTGTTAATACTGTAAACTTTGGGTCGTGCATCCCTCGCTTAAGACCTGCTGCACGCTAGGCCATTTAAGACTTGATTTTGGGCCTGATTAGCATGGGTAGCTATCCATCATGCCAAAATCAACACTCCACTCAAAGCCATGGCTTTAAAAGAATGTAGCAGTCTCAAAATATAGACCTTTTGGAGACTCAAAACCATACGGACCTACTGCTGCTAGTCACTTCTGAGATGTGGCGGAACGGGAGATTTGCGTCATGAATGTGCAGCTGAAAAGTCCACAGCCGCCAGATGGTTGTATTATGTAAATATAGACCAAAATCTCTGAGGAATGTTCCCAATACCTTGTTGAATCCAGGTTATGACGAATTAAGGCACTTCTGAAGGCAAAAATTGGTTCAAATTGGTGCCAGCAAGGTGTACCTAATACATTTATGCCATATTTTATGGTCACAAAGTACAGCATTTAATCATTTTTTATAAATACAGCATGTATAAACTGTCCCAGTAACAAAATCAACAATAAATGAAGCAGAGTGATGGTGAGTCAAAAGGCTGAATGTTCGTCACCAACCAGTGTCCACTGGCTGAACTGCAACACAACACAAATGTCCTGAATTGTGTCAGCCGTGGAGAGCTGCTCCTTGCTGCACAGCCCTCTTACCTCTTTCTGCTTTGGCTGGATGAGTAGCTGTTGCCATTGTGACTGCTAACGGCGATCCCAATTAAAGTAGAGAAGAGGCTCCAAGTGGCATCCAACTACAGTCCCTTAGACCGGTGCTGTGCTGCACAGCCCTCTTACTGCACTGGCTCCTGGCTGCACACTGAAAGTAATATTGAAGGTTCAGAAATCGGCCCGTGTGAGGATTTTGAAACTAAAACATGGATGAAACATGTAAGTAAGAAACTTTGATTTAGTTTAGCTTTAGCTTTTTGGACTAATTTGCTTAATTGATAGACCAGTGCAGGAGTGGCATTATCCACACATCATGCTTCTGCTCTCGATTTTTGTCATGGTTTGCAGGCAGGTTGTGCAGAAAGGGCCCAGTCTCTAGGGCTGCCACTGGGTGCAAAAGAAAAGCATGGTGGGGCAGCAGGTTAGTGTGCAAGCGTCACAGCATGGAAGATGATGGTTTGACTCCCCAAATCGTCTGTGTTTGCAGAGTTTGCATGTTCTACCTGTGCCTGCGTGTGCTTTCTCTGGACACTCTGTTTCCCCCTACAGACAAAAACATACTTGTTAGGGTCAACTGCTGATTCTAATGGCCCTTTTCCATTAGCCCTATTCTACTCTACTCGACTCTAGCCGGCTCTACTCTTCCTGCCTTGTGCATCTTTTCCATAAGCCCCAGTCGGCTGCCCAACAGGGTGCAGTATCGCTGTAAACAGCTGAGTGGCACTGCGGTGACGTCATTTTGAGCACGACACAACAATCTGTGGCTTTTTGTCACAAACCGAGTAAAAAAGGAAAGCAGGAGAAGGCTGCAGGTGGCAGGAAGAAATACCCCTTGAGAAGCACAGGAGAGTTTTGGAAGCTATACAACGGAATGAAGCCGAGGACGAGAGCAATCGAGCTGCAAAGAAAATACGTATGAGGGTAAGCTAATGGTAACTACCGATAGCATGCTAGGTCGTCGCGCTCATCACTCATCAATGACGACATTGTCTGACCAATCAGTAGCCGGCAGTCGGTGATGTCATCTTTTAGTATCGACTCAGCTCGCTTGGAACCAGAGCAGAGTAGGTACTAAAACTAGCTTGTTTTAGGAGGTACCAGGCTAGTGGAAACACGCTGCAAATCGAGTAGGGCCGAGTAGAGTAGGGCCAAGGTGTGCTAGTGGAAAAGGGCCATAACATGCCCTTAGGTATGAGTGTTGGAGTGCATGGTTGTCTTTCTCTCTATGTGGCCCTGTGATTGAGTCAGGTTGTGACTGAGCCATGGGTGTACCCTACTTCTTGGCCAGTGCTAACCTCAAATAGGATAAGCAATGTAGATAATGTATGCATGAAAAGGTGGATAAATTCCTATAAATTATCAACTAATGGAATATATATATTATGCTATAAAAATAAAATATCTATATAATTTGAGAGGCAAATTATCTTGTTTTATTGGTGTAGCAATATTTTATCACACCCTTTTGGACCGCGTCTGTTTTGACATCCAGCAGGAGGCAGGCCAGAGGTACCATCAGGTGCAAGAAGTCTTTGTGCACACTGTGAATTAGGTGAATTTTATGGGCATTTCAGGAGTGCATGTGTAAAAAAGGGATGTACTTATCAGGTTTTTTCTCTAGATGATGAGGTCTGGGGTAAGTTTTATGGCAGTGCTATCAAATACTATCAGGATGCAGTACAAAGATAAGATTTTAATCACATGTTGATACCCGTCAATGGATCATCATAGCTGACATGCTTCCTCTTCTGAGGATCATGAATGTAGGAGTAGAATTTCCTGGCAATCCACCCGATATTTTATTTCCTGCTGCACCTTAGCGATGGATCTAGTGACCAACAGAACATGACTTCAAATACACTCTGTACGCACAGCTTAAAATAAAACCAAACATTTCCAAACAAACAACACAATCTCAGTTGACAGTACCCTCTTTAGCTGTCCTAACAATCCTTCCAGTTCCCTTTTTTTAATAGAGGCTCTGTTCTTCCAAGCAACAAAACGGGAAATCTTATAAATAAAGCAGAGCAGAGACGTGGAAACTTTGGTGGGAAGACTTCTTGTTCCTTTGGATGCTTGCAATCTGAGACACAGATAGATAAATCCACCCTGGCCTGCATTAACTTTTGGCTCCTGGAATCCGTTCAAGTACATTCTGTGACTTGGTGGGAAGCCAAAACTCCAGCCCTGCTCTCATATCTCATGTTGCAACAAATGGCTTCTCGCCGAGCTTAAGCCAGCGGCCCATCACGCACACACAGAGGCAGAGAGTGGAGCATATTGTGTGGGAGAGGGTTCAATCTAATGTTAGAGAGAATAAAAAATATTGCCTTTGTGCAAGAAAATACGACCTCCCTCATGGTTTCTGTCCATGGATGTCTGTATTCTTACTTTTGCTTTTTGCCCATGTATAATCCCAATATTACTCCACTGGCTTTGCTCTCTAAATCTGCTGTAAGACATTTAATCTTGTTGATATTATTAAAGTCTTTCAGCTTATGTTCCTGTTGGTTTAGCAGAAGAAAAGGACCTGCGGTGAAAACATCCTTAAGGATTATGCAACTGTTCCAACTGTCACATATGCCCCCAAAGCAGAGACATCCATCATGTGACTTTTCAACTCTTGTAACATTTCTTTGCTCCGTCAATAAAGCCAAGTCATACAAATGATGCAATAAATGTACAAGTAAAAGTGTGTTTGTGAGGGTGTGTGTGTGTGGGTGGCAGCTGGCTGAGTTTAGGCGAATGAATGCTTAAGTACACAATATGCAGATTGTGAGCGAGTTTGGAATGTCAACAGCAGAGCAATATTTGCAGAGTTTATGATAAGGCTCGTGTTGAAGCAATGAAAAAAATAAACACTTATTATATCTGACTCAGAGGTGAAATGCACTGTGGGAGTTGAGAAGCTTCTGGTTGAAACAATGAGAAGACTCTCTGTGTGGCAAAACACAAAGTGTTTGTTGATAAAACTTTCTGCAAAGCCCTTGGAGTTACAGTAAAATAAGAGGATAGATGGTTACGCAGATGATGTGGTTTTTGTGTCAACCTGTTGAATGACACGTGCTTCTTTTCAAGCTGTTTCATGTGAGCTTGCATGCTTTAAGGACACATTTAAGGACACTTTAAGGACAGTACGTAGCTCTGGATTTTTTTATGTTGGGTTGTGTGAGGTACTTGGTATTAGCTTGAACATTAGCTGCAGGAACAGAGATCAGCTCTGTAGCTGTGAGGAAAGAGTCAGCACAAATGTTAGAGCTACATATTACTGCTCATGGGGCCTCCATGACTGAGTGATTTACACAGTTTTAGGTGAAAACAAGCAACAGAAACAATGTAGGACAGGGGTGGGCAACTTTAGTAACCAAGACGGTCATGCTAATTTTATTCTTGGTGAAAGGGAGTCTCATTGTTGAAGTTAGAACAATAAACTTGTGGCTTTCATGTTACTTATCAGTTGATATTTATTCTTTACTAACAGTTTAGTTTGTACTTGAACAAATATTTGGTAATGTACAGAGGAGAATTTTACAGAGATAGTCAATCACAGCTCTATTTTCCTAGAAATATTACTATTTTAATGATTTCATGGTAGATTTTTTTTTATTTTTCCTTCATTAAATGCATTTTTGATATTTCAGATTGACTAGTGGGCCATATTGAGAGAGTAGAAGGGCTGCATGGGGCCACCAGTTGTCCATCCCTTGGTCTGCCAAGCAACTTTGTTTAGGTTTATCTTCACCACACAGCAGAGGCAAGTTATCCTTCCACCAGAAGTGTATTTATCAACAAGTGGCCTTCCTTTTATTTTGCTGAGTACAATGATATCACTACAACCTAAATACAGAATAACAAAAGTAAAATATGTTTTCTTGTAGAGTTTACCTCTATAACAATGAACCAAAAGTAGACTTTCATCAAGAAAACTGATCAAATCCATGGCTTCTCTCTTTAAACAATAAATAGCCTATTAGAAGCTGAATAATTAGTTTTACACATCTTTTTTAACATTTCAATTTTGAACACCAAGAAACAATTTAGTAAAACATGCAAACAAGAAATAACATGACAGGCTGTGTCTTTATTGACTGTCATTGACCCTCATGGTGGCCATCAAACATCTGAGATTTTCCCATCAAAACTCTACTGCTAACTCTCTGGACGTTTTTAAACTGATTTAGCATCATACATCATACTAATAAATAGTTCAAACTATGTTCAAAGTATTTTCTTAAGGGATTTCCCCTGATTTAAATCAATGTCCCCCTTTTTTCCTCTTGTCCAACTCTGGTGCCTTCATTACCCATGATGCAACTCAACCACCATGAGATCAGATGGACATCTGCTGCTGTTATGCAAGTAGCTGTTAGCAGCTAGCCTCAAGCTAAGTTGAGGAGCAGATTTAAGTCGTCTGGTAAGCTCACTTCACTTCATTTTCTCCTCAAACTTTGAGTCCTTCCCCAACTGACACTGACTCAGCTGTAAAAGAGTTTAAGGCAAATTACCAGACCATAAAAATGTCTGCCTGGAGAAACAGATGCTTTTACCAAGTGCTACGAAGGTGTGCTCCATGCAGATGCCTTTACAGCTTTCAAACTGTCTCTAGTGTTAAACTATTCTTGATAGCCTTTTAGTTAATTTACTTTAGGGTAGTTCTTATTAATATTATGAAATGTGAACAAAGTTAGCTAATGTAGCCGAATAACTGAATTCTTTAATGGTTGAATGTAAGGGCTGTTCTGCTCTGAGGCCCCAGAGGAAGCAGCACTAGTACCAATGGAAACTGGTCAGTTATTTTTACAATGTTTACACAATAAAATAGTGAAACATAAGCAAATTGTAGGTAGTACACAGCTACACTTTGATATAAACTGTTATGCAGTGGTTCTCAGTTACTTTCTTTTGTGACCAGTGTTAATTTTGAAAACACTTTTTTTAAATTTAAGTTAAAGTCTTTTGCCTAAAACAGCTTTTTATTTAGACATAATTTAGTCATTGTAATTGTTTGATTTTAGTCTTGTTTTAGTTGGTGAAATTCCACATTTTATTCAAATCTACAGTAAACTTAGTCGACTAAAATATGAAGCTTTAAGTGTAAAGCATTTTTATGTTTCCTTGAATTTCTGAAATTATGCTTTACACTTGGATAAAGTGAAACATCTAATAATCCTTTGTTGAATACTAGTAAAGTTTGTATGTATATATTTTGTATTTTGTACAAATGTCACTTTTGAAATCACCTTTGTTTAGGCTACCTGGCAGAGCATCTCAGTTACAATACCAGAATTGACAACAAACAGTAAACCTGCTCTACATGAATGTATCAATTCATAAAGAGAGCAGCTCTGATTGGATCGCTCCACAACTTATCCCACCATCACCAAGCTAAGGCAGCTGTGATTGGATGTTCTTCTTAACTCATCCAACCTTTCCACACAACCAAAGTATCTGTGATTGGATATATTCCTAACTTGTCCCTATTTCCAGCATGATCAAGTTAGGTCTAATTGGATTAAGTCTCTGTCAAACATTTCCATCTAGTTTTTATCTGTTGATGAAAATGTCAGTCTTCCATGGCCTATCTAGAGTTTAACCAAACCCTTATATTTATGGCCAACTATGACACTCCTCTGTACCTTGGTGTTACTTGTGAGGGCTCTGGTCATATTGATAAGTGTGAGAACGTCAATAAAAGATTATGATCCATCTATTTGATCAACTTTATTTTCCAGTGGAGCTCACTACAGGGGACCTTCGGCTAGCGTGGCCTTTGCATTTAAAATGAGGTCGATAGGAGAAGCTTAAATGTGGGTCAATCTGGAGCCAAAGATAAATACTGTAACAAAATGATTTTTTTCGCAGTGCAACAAGCCTCATGTCCTCGTCTGGAATGTCCAGTTTTATGAAGCAGCACTGAACATGTTTTTATAGATCAATGAAGCAGACGTTCAATAAGACTCCACAAGCTCTGAGATAAAAAACAGTCCTCGATGTGTTTGTGCTCTGTCAATCATCTCTCATGGTTTATTTCTGTTGGTCACTCATCTTCAGAAGTGAACTTTGCCTTTTGCACAACAGGCTCAGAACATTTTTGTTTGACATGGCAAGCAGAAAGGCACACAGCAATCACTGTAAATAGGCTGGTTCTGTTTTATAGATTTATTACCGTCCACAGAGATGTTGGGTAATATCACTTCACTGCGGCGGTTAGCTCAAACCCGACCTACAGCACGATGCCTCAGGCAGCCCGCAGGCCCACTGCTGGGGCTGCTCTGTGCCGTTTGCATGAGTCCAAGGTCATCCAGGTCGGGTAAATTGGAGACTTTAAATTGCCTGTAGGTGGGAAAGCGAGCTTGAATACATGTCTGGTTTTATGTGTCAGCACTGTGATTGACAGGTGACCCCGCAGCCCCGCCCCTCGCCCAATGTCAGCTGGGATTGGCTCCAGCCCTCCAACCCTCCAGCAGCCCTCAAGGATGAGGAGGTATAGTAAACGTAAAGTAAAATTAGAATCTCTCCATATCAAGCCTGGCTTTATCCCGAGCTTAATGCAAAACGATGGTGGTCCTGAAGTACAAAACAATAACAAAAAGTCTGAAAACAGAATAATAAAAAAATGCAAAACACACAACCAGAAATAAAAAACAAAACAACTTTGAGTTACACATGTTGTAGGAAAAGAGCTATATAAATAAAGTTGACTTGACTTGACAATGGAAAAAAACTAATAATAATAATAATAATAATAATAATAATAATAGTAAAGATAATAATACTATAACAATAATGATGATAATATGTAGAAAATGAACAATAAAATAAAATAACATAAAACTAGAGGCCAGAGAAAACGCTTCAACAATCAAAAAAGAAAAAATGAATTAAATGATAAAATAAACTACAATGAAAACAACGATAACAGAATTGCTATGCAAAAGATTAAATGAAAAGACAGCAATGCAGTTAATGAAAAACATAAAAAAAAACAGCAACACTTTGAAATACTCAATTAGAAAGACATTTACAAAAACATAACATGAATTTATTAAAATACTACAACAAGTAACAAATACAGAAATAAAATTCCACAACATGATGACAAATAAACTCACCACAACTAATCAACAGCACAAAGACATTTGAAATAGCAACATTTAACATTTTGTAAAACAGAATGCAACAATATTATTATGGATAAATTAAAAGACAAGACATAATTTAAAAAAAACAACAACAAATCAATCTAATAGAAGCTGTCGGCAAAAAGACCTTGACAATAACAAAACACCACAGTGAGAACGCAACATTGAACAAAAGCAAATTGGAAAAAAATACAACTAACTAAACACAAAACAAGTAACAAAATCCAAAAAATAAGTCATAACCACAATAATAGTTTAAAAATAGTAGCACACAACTTAACAAACGCAAACTGAAAACTACAACACAGATTGACATGAAAACAAATGCAAAAAAACAAAGATGAAATATCATTTTCAATATTTTTTAACACTTTTAATTGTCATTTAAATTTCATATTTTTGTCGTGTATTAAATCCATGTTTGTTTTTATTGTTATAATTTTATCATTTTGAGTTCTTTTTAATTTATTGTGCTAATTTAAAGCTCTGTTTCTTATTTGTGTTGTGTTTTCAGACTTGCTGCTGTTTTCTTTTTCTTGTAGTTGTTTTCTTAATTCTTATATTCTTTTTAATATGGTGATTGTTTTTTGTTTTGTTTTCTGCTTTAAGTTGCACTCAGTGTTTTGCATGTTTCAGTGTTCCTGTGTTCTGTATTCTCGTTGTAGTTTATTGTATGTTGTTGTGTTTTTTTATTCCCATGTTAATTTGCTTCAGGGCCACCGTACATAACCTGTTTTATGAGGCGGGGTCCAGACTCATTTAGATGTTGAGATTGTCTTTCAGGTCGTGCACAAGGTGAAGCATGAAGGAGGCCACTCAGTTCACAGGGCTGATGATTATCCTGCTTCTCGTCATATTTAGAGCTACCTGCAAAGCAGATGAGCGGGGTCACAGGTCAAAAGCTAGCTGAGGCCGAGCGGAGAGACAGTGGTTTAAGAAGAAATGAAAGAGGATGAGGGTGAGGGTGGGGGGAGGAGAAGATCCCTCTGTCAGACACAAGCCAAGGGTCCAGGCTCAGGAGAGTGACATAACCCCGGTGTGGTCCCACACCGAGCGCATTAATGAGCGTCTGAGAGGGATTTAAGCTTCGGGGCTTAGCCCAGATCAGGCGCCTGAGGAAAACGGGACTGGACTCTGAGCCTCCATTATGGTGCACACTGGGAGAGACGCATTAAGGTCTCAAATTTAAGCACCTGGAACTGTGGGAGGCCATCTGACAGCGAGAACGATGCTAACAGGGATCTCAGCTTCCTCTGGGTTTGACAGGTTTACGTCATCTCACTGCATTAATGCTACAAATGCATTTGTTTTTAGAATAGAATAAACCTTATTCCTCCCACGTGGTGAAATGTACAGTGTTACAGCAGCAAAGTGGACTGCATTAGGATAAAAAATAAACTTAAGTATAAAAGATAGCAGCATGTACATTACTCTACCTATATAAGACATAAAATATAAAAAATGTTAAAATATACAAAGGCTTTGGAAACAAAACTAAAAGCAAATCCCATAAAGATTATACACACATTTACTGAGTGGGATAAGTGATGGGTGTACTTCCACACTGTAATTGCACATTGTTAGAGGATTGAGGATTGCACATTAATTGCACATTTAATTTATGTCAGGCCTGGAGGGCTGGTGATTAAATAAAACTGTCCATATATGTTAAGAAGGGATGCACAATATTATTGATATAATGCAGGTATTGGCAGATAATTGCTTCAAAAGCTGGATATATACTGTAGACAGAGATAAAAAAAGAAATCTTTTGATTTAGTGTCAACATTTTTGCAACATAAATTAACATAAAGTTCATAGTTTTTGTAAATTAACTTTGATTTAAAAAAAAATTAGCAAAAAAGTCATTTGATGCTCTGACAACTGGCTTGTGATTCAATGTTTATGTTCTTTAAAGGGTAGATAAAACTTGATTTAACTGTTACTTTTAAAGATTTATTTTGCATGTGATTAAGGTGTAATTTAAAAAGCTGCTTTCAGTTATTTCTACATACCAGTATAGATATCACTTCAACAAGTTTTGAAATGTTAATGTGTCAAATATCAGTAAAAATTTAATATCATGCATCCCAGATGCTAAGTTTTTAAAAATATTTCAATCAAATGAAATGCAGAGCCCCATCAATTGGCTTGTTTGCACTGTCAAAAGTACACAACAAATCTTACATTTAAAAAAAACAAAAAAACATTCTTTGCAGGAATTATAATTTAATTTAGATTTTTTTTTCAGATTTTTTAACAGCTGGAGCTCTCTTACTCTGGTCTCAGGTGTCCTTAGAACAGGGGGCCAGAACAGAACAGCTTTTGAACCCAGACCAGGCAACTTTGATTCCCACAAGAAAATGTTTCCAGTGCCTGAGCTTAAAGCTCAAAAAACATTTTACCAATATGAATACATTTTAACCAAAACACACCAAAAGTTCTCGATTTATGGCACAAAACTAAAGCCAGTTTAAGCTTCTTTAATAATGCAAAAACAGAACAAATGTTAACCAGTTTTTAAGCACTAATATGACCTCTACCATTGTTTTCAAATATATTTTCTTTTTACTAACACTATACGTTACATTATATTATCTTATCGTATTTACGATATTAAGGGCCACAATCATAGCACAGCAAGTTCTTCAATGACTTCCTAAAAAACAAAATATGCACGTAAAATCTTAACTTATCCCAATTTGACCATTATGGTGTCCTGGGTAACTCATGATGAACCGGCTTTAGCAGGTAATTAGTCTTTACATTCACAATTTGAGTTTTACTTTGAAGTAATTGACAGGCTGCGGTGAGTGAGGTGGAGGCCCCATGTTACCCCAGGCTGCCATTCGCCCACCCCTGCCCTGGAACATGTATATAAAATTTCTTTTAAAAACACATTCATACAGTATATTTGATTATGGCATGCCCATAAACCCTTCTGTTTGAACCCAGATCATGATGTTTTAGTTTAAATGATCATGAGCTTTATGACCACACCCCTAACAGGCAATAGGTGCAGCCTCAGCTTTCAAAGGTTGTGCTCTTATGTTTACTGTGGTTGCACAGACATGTGTGGTTGTGTAGTCATGTCCCTTCCGCTTGAGCTGGCTGTAGGCAGAGCAAACACCTGGCAGAGGGAGAGTCTCCATCTGATGATTGTTGTTTATCCCCCTAATGACCTCATTAGAGCGCCGTGAAGCACGCATTTTCTGTCAGGTGGAGCAAGAAACAGAGGCAAGATCATTTTGTAATCTTGGGGATTTGTAGAAAAAACATTGACATTTTAGATAAGGTCGCAGGTAGCAGCGTAATTTATTCTGTTTTAGTGTCTTTTACAGCATGTTCACAATCATCATGAATTTTTCACAGGCATAGTACCCCTGATCCACCCGTATTCTAAGTCTGTCTGTGTTGAGGCTCCTGTCACTTTAAGGCTCCTGTCACTTCAAGGCTCCTTCCCCACATGGGCCCAGTCTGCTCTGATTGGTCAGTTCACTGCTCCTCAGTGCCTGTTTCAGCAGTTCTTGGTCTGCACTCTGCACGGGACCTACTTTTCCCAGCTGATGGGCAAAACAATGGCATGACATCACAGTGGTACGTCTACTGATGAAGTGTTTCAAGCAGCTACTGGCACTGTAACCAGAGAGAGAGAGCAAGAAGTCCTGATGCTGCAGACTTTTAGTCGTGTGCACTGAAGTCCTCTATCATGTGGAGATGTGCAAAACTGAAGGGCGTAGAGAACTGAAAAAGAGCATAATGTGACCTCTTGTACAAACTAAAGCTGAAAAATTGAAAACAAACATACAAGCACACTGAAATGTAACATCAATAATTCTAGATTATGCTGGGTTCTAATTTTAGGTCAATTTTGTACGAATTTTTGCTTTTTTACAAATAAATCTTTCAATTCATTTACCAAAATATGACCGTGTCCAGTAAATTCTTATTGAATGAAAAAACATCAGATAAAAAAGGTCAGTTTGTAAAAATGTCATGCTTTCTAAAAGGCAAAATTGCCCATTAGTTTTCAGCATCTCTGCTGGCTACAACAGCCATGAGCTGCTCTGACATTTAAGGGTCGAATTACCGCTGGAAAACGAGGCCTCTAATGCAGAGGAGGGCCTCAATTATCCTTATTTATTTATTTTAGAGGATATTTGGGGTCGTTTTTGCCTTTAGGACAGTACAGAGCGGCAGAAATTGTTGGGCGGGGAGAGGGGTGATGACATGCAGCAAATGTCGAGGGTCAGACCCAAATAGAGGATGGCTGTGAGGACTGTGGCCTCTGTACATGTATGCTCGCTCTGAAATGTGAGCTTAACCATTTGCCAAGAACAGACTGGAGGTCTGTGGGCCACATTTGGATCAGGATATTGTGAAATATGGCAATAAGATTTTTTTTTTTTGGAATGATGCGCTGTTAAATAGTACTCCCATAACTCGTACTATATCCCACATGCACTACAAGAGCAGAGTGATGCTTTATTAGCTTGTCCTTTTAAGCTTGATATATCTTACTAATCTTAGTCAGTTTAAACCTGACATGCTTTTCCATATACTCCACGAGTCCATCTGGGAAAGAGCCCATAGAAAGTGTCAGGGGCCAATCTGATAATGTAGTAGTTGTGTGCTACTGTGGCGTGTAAAGGACAGAGCGTAAGTCAAATCTTAAAACAAACTATCTAAAACATGTCAGAGGAAGAGCCATAACATCCTTACTCTTGATAAGTTTTCAGTGTTTATTTTGACAACACTTTTTAATTTAGGTTTAGTTGTAGTATTTGCCTGAAATATCTTAAAGTTTTATTCATAAATTACTCATTTAAATTGTTTTAATTTTAGTCTAGTTATAGAAGATGAAATTACACAACATTTAAGTCGACTAAATGTACTGTAAACTTAGTCGACTAAATATGAAGTTTAAAGCACAAGGCATTTTTCATGTTTGCTTAAACTTCTGAAGTCATGTTTTACACTTGGATCAAATGAAACATCTCATAACCCTTTATTAAATGCTAGTTTGAATGTATAAACTAACAGATACAAATTGAACTTTTGCGTGAAACGCAGTCACCTTTATTTAGGCTACCTGGCAGAGCATCTCAGTTACAATACCAGAATTGACAACAAACAGTGAAGCTTATCTACATAAATATATCAATTCATAAAGAGAGCAGCTCTGATTGGATCGCTCCACACAACCAAAGTAGCTGTGATTGAATATATTCCTAACTTGTCTCTACTTTCTACATGACCAAATTAGGTCTGATTGGATAAAGTCTCTGTCAAACATTTTCATCTAGTTTTTATCCATTGATTTTAATGTCAGTTCATTGGTTTAAGTTTTTGTCCATGTGCACTTGTGTTTATTAGTTACTGTCTAGTTTTTATCAGGGGAAAAAGGTTGACAAAAATAATAAGCTAACAAAATTAACACTGGTAGTGCTGGTAGAAACTGGTAGAAATTTGGTCCAGATCTGCTAAAACTGCTACTGAGGGCGTTTTCACATTAGGTCCACTTGTTTCGAACCGTACTGCGGCGCGGTTCGCCCCCTCCCCGTCCTCCGCTGGCTTGCATTCACACTTGCAACATCGAACCATGCCCGGGCCCACTTGCGTATTTACTCAGTTTGAAACAGCAGGGGGCGATATGCATGTAACTGGTTGCCAAACCTGCTACGGAGGAGAACGAAGAAAAGGCTACCATGGTAACCATTTCCTACATCAAACAACCAATGTTTACATTTCTCTCTCTTCTACATTTTCCTTCAAATGTGTTTTTCTGTCGTGTTTGAGACGGCATCAGCGACCTTCTGGGCCCTCGTAAATCATCGTTCTCCTCAACCAGAATAAACAAATCGACAAATTGAGTAAGCAAAAGATTCAACTGCGGGATTAACAGGAAGTAATGCATCAAAAGTAGATCGGTTCGGACCACTTTGTTTTACACCAGTGAAATCGCACCAAATGTAGGGAGATGGAGCAGCTCAAGACCACCCCTTCATGAAGTCTCGGACCGGCTGATTTGGTGCGCACCAAAGTGCGGTGGTTGCATTCACATTGATACTAACGTACCAAACCCTGGGCCAAAACTTCTTTGGTGCACACTAAATATGGTTGGTGTGAAAACACCCTGAAACTGTTAGCATCTAGCACAGTGGTTCTTGAATGGTGTGTCTTTAGGAAGGCCAAGGTTTGCCTCAGAAAATCTTTAAAATCACATGTTAACAACTACTAAATGACTTTTTTTACTGAGTTTAAATTAATAATTTTGTCAAAAAGCATTTTATCAGTAGAATAGCTGTATGCCATGCTTATTTGGCATTTGTAGACAAATTAATGATGTAGAAAGACAGATAAGATTCTTTAATCTGCAGCAGAAATAGACTTTTGCATGGGTATGAATGTGGTGTGCCTTGGGCAAAATTAGTTTGAAATCCATGGGCTAAGAATAGTGCAAAAATGAACATCATTTTGTTGTTTTGTTGACTGTGTAAATAGGTTATGGAACACTTAAAAGTGGATTCAGCAGAAGAAAAACAGCCACAGAAATAAAATTTTACTTATTCCTTCATTATGCCAAACAGAAAAAATCAGGAAGAATTTATGTTCCACTTAATGCTGCACAGTTTCAAGTCTAAAATACCAACTCTAAAGGAGAGGCGTGAAGATAATACAGCGAAGACAAATGCAAACTCCCCAACAGCAAGACCTACTTTTTAAAAGCTGCCCAAAAACAGCCTTGTCAAAAACAGTGAGAATGTAAATAAATAAAAAGTCTCCGTGCAGCACGCTCTGAATTTTGTATAGAACCTGCTGTGTGAGGAGAAAAAAGCCCAAATGGGCGTTACATAAACACATTCCCTGCACGCACAGCCCAGCAGCCACAGCTGGCCTGACTTGCGTAAGAGGCCCTGGTTTCCACTCGCTGTATGCCATCCGGGTTTTTTTTTTTCCCTCTCTTTCTTTTTTTAAAGATCACAGGAAATCTGCTTTGGTTCAGTCCTGTGTCACAGCGACCAAATACGACATGGTACTGCAACGGATGGATTATCATAAGAGCAGGATTTAGGTTGTCCCAAATAACCAGAGATTCAAGCGAGACTTTTTGCCCCAGATGATTTCCCAAAAGCATTCATGAAACTTTTAGGGGGGGTGGCTGAAAGGTTACGGGCCGTAATTCAGTCCACATTAAGTCAGACTTCCGCTTTTTGAATTTAGCTGGAAGTATTTAGACTGTGAACGGAAAACAAGAACACAAGTGACATTAGTGAAGCCAAAAAAGGGGCAGTGTATTTAGAGGAAGCTTTGGACTGTGCCTTTTTTTTTACAATCATAACTTCTTTACTGTAGGACAGGTGAGGGTACTGGTAGATTCTCACACAGATTTTAACTGCCTCTCTCTCTTCAAAATGTTTTCTGTGGAGCAATATTTTCTGAATTACCCTTTCATAACCTTCTGTTGACTGTACTGGGGCTGTTAACAGTTGTTATCACATACATCAAGAGACAGGACACTGTCTTACTATCGTAAGATATGATGTGATGTGATGCAATGTACTTTCTCTGTTGTGTGACTGAGCTGCTGAAAGGATTAACAGACCTGCCTACAGAATAAACAGAGGCAGCAAGCAGAGCAAGTTTTCTCGTCGATAGCACAGATAAAACTCATGCTTGTGAAAAAAAAAAAAATTCTAGACTTTACTTTGGTATTTCACTTGCACCCACCAGTGTTAATTTTGACAGCATTTTTAAATTAAGTTTTAGTTGTAGTCTTTTGCCTAAAATATATTTTAGTTTTGGTCATAATTGAGTCATCTATGATTTTTTTTATTTTGGTGTAGTTACGGTTAAAGAAATTTCACAACATTAAAGTTACACTAACTAAAGCTACACATGGAAAGTTAGTAGACATAAAAAACATAATATAACTAGAAAAGCACTCGGACAGCACAGACCTCCGCCAGCGCCACAGTCCTCACCCGTATTGTGTTTTCACCATAAATATTAGTCCTACCTTTTTTCATCTAAATATTTAGATTCCTTGACCATGAAAACATACCATTAGCAGTTGGATTCATAATGATATCTATTTTAGTTCAGTAGTAATTCACAAAAATCACATTGTTTGCCATGGCGACCAGACGCTGATCTGGATCAACACCAAAATCGAATCAGTTCTCCCTTTTCCCATGCTGAACATTTCCCGAAAATTTCATCCAAATCCTTCCATTACTTTTTGAGTTATTTTGTTCACAGATGGACGGAGGGACGGACGGACAAACAAACTCTCCCGAAAACATAACCTCCTTGGCGGAGGTAATAATATGATAATTAGGGGTGTAACGAAATGGTCAACACACGAAATGATACAAAATACAAAACAGGGCTCACGATACGAAATACTCACGATACAAAATAAAGATTATAGAAAATCAGTAGGAAGTTGTGCAAAAATCTCATTTTCTTTATTTTCTTCCTAATGCAGACATACAAAAAATATTGCTGCATCAATACAAAATAAGTGCTATTTGAAAAAAAGTTGTCATTTTTTCCCCTTATTTAGATCACAGTGCATATTCAAACATAAAATCTCAATAAAAAGTGCTTTGTTGTTGTAGCAATCAGGATAACTACATTCTTGAATGAAGCAAAAAACAAACAGCAGTCCTCAGAGCTGCAGTTTAGACCTATAAATGTCTGAACTGTGAACTATAATATTTAGCCTATAACAGTGCATATACTTCTGATCTTCAAGTATGATCAACTTCTGTCAACTCAACAGTAGATGCAAAAATCAAATATTGTTTTTTATGCAGACTTACACAAACATACAGTTGCTTCCTGTCTCCAGTTCAAAGTAGTTGGTAGTTGTACTCGCCGCAGTATACGGCGAACTGTAGCGGCATATTTTGCACACGGTTGTTGTTTTGTCTGCAGTCTTCTCACCGTTCTCTCGTCTCTTACATGGGAAGTCAAAATAGGCCCACACAACCGATTTATTTGACGAAGGAGCGTCTGCTAATTCCTCGACCTCGTCTTCCCCCATTTTGAAGCGAGTGTTTTGCTACGGTAGGCGAGGAGGGTAAAAAAATCACCAGTCTCAGTGATGCATGGCGCCCCTTAGCGTTTTTTATTTCGTGCTTTTATTTCATGCGTCTTTGAATTTTATTTCGTAATTTTTTATTTCGCGAAATTTCGTGGCACAGAATTTCGTTACACCCCTAATAATAATAATATAATATGAAATGTCTAATAACCCTTTATTGAATGCTGGTGAAGCTTGAATGTATAAAATAACAGAAACAAATTGAACTTTTGTCTGACATACAGTCACCTTTGTTTAGGCTACCTGGCAGAGCATCTTAATACCAGAACTGACAACAAACAGTGAACCTGCTCAACATGAATGTATCAATTCATAAAGAGAGCAGCTGTGATTGGATTACTCCACAACTTTTCCCACCACCACCAAGCTAAGGCAGCTGTGATTGGACGTCCCTCTTAACTCATCCTACCTTTCCACACAACCAAAGTAGCTGTGATTGGATATATTCCTAACGTGATTGGATTAGGCCTTTGTCAAACATTTTAGTCTATTTTTCATTTATTAAAGAAAATGTCAGTTTATTTAGTTTTAGTTTTTGTCCATGTGCACTTGTTTTTTTAAGCACTGTCTAGTTTTCGTCAGGGGAAAAAAAGCCTTATGATGATGATCATGATGAAGTAATTAGTGAACATATTTTACACTGGCACCCACCTAGTATTTTTCCCCATAAAATCTGGGTGAGCTAAATGTTAGCGCAGCAGGAAATTATAAGGAATTTCCACTGAGGGTGTTTTATCCAGTGTGACTGGCAAGAAACTGGAAAAGGAAGGCTTGACAGGACGGATAAAAACAGTTGTGTTGCAGGAAAGGTTTATCTGGTTGCAAACTTAAATGTGTGTCTAGACTTTTGAAGATGTTTCCACTAAAAATCAGCAAAAAACATCAAAACTCTAACACATCTGCTTAAAAACAATCACCATGCGCTTGATTGTGCATACAAGCCATTTTGTGCTGCTGTTGGATACACAGCTTTCTTTCTGTGGTGTAATCATTGTGCATGTGGTGATGCTGCTTCATATTCACTTCTGTGTGCTACAGTGCTTCTCTACAACTGTCCTTGATGTTGCTATCACGTTTTCCTTCTCTCTCTCTCTCTCTATAGTACTAGTAACTAGTAGGTTGAGCTAAAGCTTGATTGAGTTGGCAGCATGGCAGCGTCCATTACAACACAAGGCTCCTTTGAAAATCAAATTTCTATGGCAGTCCATGGAAATATCGTTGTTTACTGTAGCTTGACTACATATGACTACAGCCATATGGGAGCATTTTTCACACAGACTTGTAGGCATGAACCTGTTAAGAGAGCCAGAGGCTGGTGGTGCTAGCGCTGCTAAAGTTAGCCACTCTCTGCTTAATATTGTCATTGAATGCTTTGTTAGCTTGTGTCAATTCAACCCACAATTCACTCATTTTTGTTCACCTGCCTTATTTGTTTCTTATTTGGCTCTGATGGGTTTTACACCCACACAAACTAAATTGAGAAACAAACCCTGGTGGTTGCCGTTTAGTGCAGTTTTCCACATTTTTGACAATAACTCAATATGTTCACAGAATGTTGGTCACTGCACAGAGAGGAGTGATTACATTTTGATAGTGATCTGATCTTTAAAAACTTTTTCAAGTATCCAACAGTGGAAGGAGATAGAGCAGTTTTCAGCAGTTTTGACAATATGTTGCTCGACAATGTTGGAAATACTAAGGTTGAGCCCCAAGAGCACTTATTTGTCAGATTTTTTTTTGCAGTATTCGCAGCTGTATATCTTATTAGAAGAAATTCATGACATTTGTTTAGAAATATCTGGAAATCTAATGCTGTCTGTTATTGTCAAATGTGGTTTAATATTAAACTTAATGAAGTATTTTTACACCAGAAACTCAACAAACATAATGGGCTTAATTTAACATTTTCAGTGTGAATTGTTCTAAATACTAGGCTTAAAAACACACGGTGTGTCTTAGTGTTGGAGTTCATTTGCTGTATGTGTGTATGTTTATGTGCAGATAAAACATTTGCATATACATCTTGAATAATATGGTGGTGTTGAAGTCTCTGGTGGCAGAAACATTCAGTTGTTCAGGTTTAAGGACACAATCTGAGTGTTTGCACGTGAAAGATTAAAGGTAATCTCCACAGGGTCCTCAAATTTATTCATACATGTATCTTTCATAACACCTTATGCAAATGTGTGCTTCTTTCTGGAGAGAGAAACCTTTTATAAATAAGTGAATAAGAAACAGTCATTTGCATGTGTAATGTGAATTCAGTGTGATGGTGAAATTAGAGCTGATTTGCCCGCAGCAGCTTTTACCTTGGCATGAATATGAGGAAGGTCATGCTCTAACAAGTACGGCCAGGCACTGATTAGTGGGTAATGCACTTACTTCAGTAAGTGGAGTAAAGCGCTCGCTGTATAATTGGGATATACTGGATTTGCCTGACTTGGTCTGCCAGCATGGCACAGTCTTAGCAGTCACAGGAGCACGTAGCTTACAGCTGCTCGCTTCAAACGCTCAGGATGGAGAATAAGTGCAACAATGAGCTTCTGTTTGAAAAGAACCCTGGGAAAAAAGCTGCAAAAGAAGCACCTTGACCTGAGGTTTGGTCACAATGGGCCATATTTTAGTGGAGATTAAAGACAGGACTTCTTAGTTATAGCATTATGTTTTTAATCATGGCTAAAGGAGAAACAGCATCACTCCCACACATAAAACCTGAGCATCAGAAGGTCGATTGTCTGCTTAGCCCTCTGTTTAACTTGTTACCTCTGCTAAGATGGGTGTGTTTTTATTGGTGTTTGTCTGTTTGTGTGTTAGCAATACAACTTAAAAATGTATGAACACATTTTTCTAATTTTTAAGAAATGTTAGACATGGCACAAGAAAGTAAAAGCATTTTGGTGTTGATCTGAATCCAGATTAGTCTGACTCACCAGATGAACCATTTTAAGATTTCACAATTCAATCTGGGAGTCAGCCCATAAAAAGTGTTTGGACAGAACCTTTCCAAGTATATCCGACAGGTGATTGGACAGTTGTTCTGTCAATCACGTTAATTATGGGCACATGGGCAGGCACTACAGCTGTGGTTAAGTCCAAGACATGAGCCACTTTGTAGAACAAACTCTTGCTAAACATGCTAATAGTGGAGCAAACATTGAAATCTCTCTAGAGTTGCTTTCAGTATTATTTGTTGATGATTTGATAGATCTGATAAAACTGCGTAAGGATGTGTTAGCATCCAGGCTTTTATCTGTAAGAGCAGTCACTTCCTGCTGCCATCTTGCAGGAATGATGAATAGTGAAGTGATGACCCGGCATGTGCTCCCGAAACTGACCTGACGTGACTGTTATTATTATTATCATTATTGTTATAACTTTTGTTATCAAGGTTAAAAAAATGAACACATTTGTGCCACATAACATACTACATTTTTCCATCTTTTCCCTATTTGATGTTATTTTAAACATATTTTCCTAACACATTGTATTATTTATTACCTCTGCCAAGGAGGTTATGTTTTTGGGAGAGTTTGTTTGTCTGTCTATATGTGAACAAAATAACTCAAAAAGTTATGGATGGATTTTGCTGAAATTTTCAGGAAATATTCAGCATGAGAAAAGGAAGAAGTGATTCAATTTTGGTGTTGATACGGATCACCGTGTGGGAACTGTACTGCTTGGCAGAGGTCTGTGCTCTCCGAGTGCTTTTCTAGTTGTTTTGAGAGTTAAGTTGTTGTCATGAGAAAGAATTATATTGTTAAGAGTTGTGTTAAGCCTTCAGTGATTGCTTGTGGTTCATGTTGTAGCATCAGTGAGCTATCGTAATTTCGATAATATGCTATCAGGGGTGTTGGTTTGGTGGAGCAACCAGGCCCAACCCATATGCATTCTTCTGCAGGTCTGGGTTCAAATCCAGCTTGTGTCCAGTTTGCCTCCCTTACTCTCGCACAAAATGCCCCAATAATAACAACAACAATGATAATTATTATTATTATAATAACAAGAAGAAAATGCCATTGCAATTTTAATGTTTCCCGTTACTGAGCATACCTTGCGCTCGCTATACACTCTGTGCCTACTATTTCTGTGCAGGTGCAGAACTGATCTCTGTCAGTGTAGCTAATGATCAAGCCAATTCCTTGGACTTTACACAACTCTACTTCCAGAAATCCTGGACCCCTTTAGGTAAGGCGCCTCATAAATAATCTTTCAATCCATGAATCATGATATTGATATAGATGAAGGTAGATAAACCTTAAAAGCAATTTCTGATTTATAAAAGAAGTTCATCCTTATTTGATTGCTTGTTTATTTTATCTTAAACTTCACCTGGTGCAGTAGTACGGAAATTCAAGGATACACTACATCATATCATGAAGCATTGTGATATCTGATTTGATCAATATGGAATCATCGGTTTAATAATCATAACCAAATTGAATCAAGAGAATGCTGAAGATTGAAAACTCTACTTTATATCCCTTTATTAGCAATGATTTTGCTTTACTGTTGAGTAATAGTTCTACTTCAAAGAAGTTCAACATTTATATGATACTCTCAAAGGTGCAAAGTGATTAAACAACATTTCTTTCATATTGTATGAATAATAAGCTTCAAACTGACTAAGACAAAGTACCTGAGTAAATATACTTTTCCATCGGTGGATCAAAGTGGTTTTTTAAGTCACACTAACACTCTGTCTCAGAGATTATTCTGCCTTAAACCTGATCACTATGGCTTTCCATTTGGTTGGGTAAAGCAATTTAGCAAGAGTGTGTTCGAGTCCAAACTGCAGTAATTCTCCACAGCCAGACTGGACAAATCTGAGATTGGCAGATTTCTCACACGTTGGAGACCAGCGGCGACAGCCTCGTCGAGCTGCAGATGTTCACAGATTATAGGCTTGTGCAATAATCAGCTTGGCCGAGACTTGTTCGCTCTCTCATTACAAACGGCCCAGTGTGGCTGACAAAGATGCAAAGGTCTTTGTCCTTAATCTGAGGGAACTCCAGCGGCACAAGTTTCTCTTTCAGACTCATGTTAAAGAAGGCCGCAAATTAGACAAACGTGTAAAATGTGGAGTGAGTGCACACTTTTAGACACACACATCAAAGCTGAGTGTGGCCAATGTGCTTAAGTCACAGAGAGAAGCTGGACACATGTAAGAGGCAGACAAATGGGAATTACACGGAGCCCCATGATTCAAGGAAAAAGGACACCAAAGTGCCTCCTTGGTGCAGAAGTTTAAAGGAGGGTGCTTGATGGAGGTCAGTCACTAAATAATAAAGCATAGGATGATGGAGGTGCTCACGACACCTGGAGGCGGAGGCTGAAGTCATGAAAAAAAACTGCCGCACAGCATGCCAGTAAAAACTTGCGTGTTTAAAAGCCTCAACAAATTCGAGCTCAGTACTTTGCTTTTACATCCACGCCCCTGAAAACTGGACATTTTTGCCATCTTTATATAAAACTATTACTACTTAAGGTTGCAAGTTGATTCTTGAACATAATAAAAGTGGTATGTGAAGTTGGAGGACATCCAGTACAGTTTGGATGTCGTGCTAAGGAGCACAGCACAGCCCAAATTTCCTGAAGCATATCTAAATATTTAATGCACGCTGCCTTTGCAGAGCTATTATTGGAGAGAGGGAAAAATGCAGAAAATTGGTGATTTTATAAGCGAGTGTACTGCAGGAAGCAAAATTGAGAGGTTAAAGGGAACGTTGACGAGTTTTTGAAACAACTTTTACATAGTTTATCAAATTCATCAGCTTAAATAGATCATCACTGTCTGGCACAAACCTCTTATCTCCATTAGTTATGATTTTCTTCTTTATATCCGGTTTTACTTTCAGTTGCACTACTGTCTCACAAAATTATATGAACTGAAAATTAAGAATGAAAGGTTTTATCATAGGGTTATGACTTTTTAGAAAACTCAAAACAAATTAAATTTCAAACATACACGCTAAGAACAGAACATCTTTAGTTATCTGCATGTATGCTCACAACCTCCATCCCAGCTGCAACCCATGATAAACCCGATTTATCCCTCCCAAGTCCACACATCCTCTCATATGATTCTTGCAATCTCATCTTCCGTGGCCATTTCTGAGGAAGCAATGGGCTGAGCACTTTTTTTTTCTTTTCTTATTTAAATTTTTAATCACCTGTAAGTGTATACAAACAAATATATATGTGAACAGACAAATATGTACATAGCAAGTTATGGTGTTGATTTACAAAATTTTATACATTTAATAAAACTTACAAAGACACAACTTGACAACAAAGAAAACAAAAAAAAAACAAAAAGCACAAGGGACAGAGAAAGGTAAGGGCAGAAAGGGAAGGAAAAGGGAGAAACAAGGCAAAATAGTGCAGCAACAAAATAATCTGGAGTGATATATTTGGCAGGAGTTTCATGATGAGTAAGATATGGTCATTTTCCTTTGAGATTATACTTATGCTGTGGCATTAACTCACCGGCACTGAGGCCTGGTGATGGCGGCGAGAGTTGTGCCGTGTATATTGTTGATTGAGAATGCTGGACTGTCACTTGAGAAGGCATCACTAAGCCGCAGTGGGTAAAAGTCCGACAAATGGGTCCACAGATTTGTCATAGTGGACCATCTGCGGTGCACATAATCAACACACAAAGGAGACCAAAGTGCTTCCACATGGCTCTCCTTGCATGCTTTGGTGTTTTTATAATTTTTGTCTCTGGCAGACTAGATGCAGGTAGTGGATTTTGTATATTATTCTATTTCTGAGAAGTAGCAATTTTGGAGATTGAAAGTTTGTTCTTGGTCCCTGGAATGTTGCACTGCATCACTCATGGGAGGCCAAGTCACTCGCATACAGTGTTGTGTGTAATGCGTTGTAAAGTAACGCAGTACAGTAACGTAACTACTTTTTTGGGTAAAAAGTAAAGTAACGCATTACTACTGAAAATTTGGTAACGAAACGTAGTTCCTTTTTTAATGTGGCACGACTTTACTGCCAAGTCCGCCTGTTGTAAGCTTCTAAGGGCCACAAATCTCATGAGTCATGGCTGCAGGTCGCGGCTTTTTGGACTTGTTTCGAAGCATGAAGTTTCTTCTTGGGGCTCTTCTGTCTGTGTGAATCCCTCTAATTATCTTCCCACTCCTAGCATAAAGCAAAACAGGACTACGGTAGGCATTTTGTCCACTTCCTTGTTTCCTGGTTATCGTGCACGCCCCCAAACACACTCACACGTATAGTGCATACTCCAGAGCTAAAGTTGCCAGGTCTGCTTATTATAAGTGACGTTCTTTTTTTGAATAGATGCTTGGCACTGTGATATTGAAATGTTATGTAGACGAAAATTAACACACTGTATGAAGATTTACCTTTTTAAAAAGTAGTATATCACATTAGGAAACGAAATAGCTGGAGGTTGCTTAGTTTGGGCTTGTTTTTATTGACTTGGTTGCTTATTTCAGAGGCAAAATGTGGAAACTCTGGACAGGAGCTCTCATTCCACAGGGTATGTGACATGATTTTGTAAAACAAAGAGCACAAAAGAAATAACCGGCATGTTCTCTGTAATAGAACTTTTTGTAGGCCTTCACATTTAGGAACAGATATGGGGTTCTGTCCAAGGTCGAGCAATGTAAAAGTAACAAGTAACGTGAAGTTACTTTTCATACAGGGTAACTAAGTAAAGTATCGAGTTATTTTTTTCAGAAGTAACGTGTAAGAGCAAACACTACTTTTTAAAAGTAACTTCCCCAACACTGCTCGCATGTGATTCAGTGTAATTAGCCAGACTTTTTGGATGATACTCATGTGTAACTTTCAGTTTGGACATGGAGTTAGAGGGAATTTAAGAACTGGAACATAGGCTGAACCATGAAAGTTGGCTTCTATTACCACCTTCTGAATTGAACCAAAGATGATAATACTCTTAATTTGCGCTTACATATCTATCTATGCCTCCTCTATTTATTTTCTATCTAGACATCTTCTTGAAAAACAAATCTCTTTAGAAATTCCCAACATGGCCCACAAGCAGGAAGTCAACACTTTATTGATCAAAAAAGTGTTCACTGAGGGCCCTGTTGCATCTTTCACTTCATTAACCTTAAACTGTGACTGACAGCCACTTAAAAAGAGGAGAAAGTGTCCTGCAGCAGCTCTCGTCTCTGGAGATAATGTTGTTCTTTCTTTTCTACGCTTGATGTCTTCCAGCATCATGGCACACTAACGTGCTAAAAATACACGACCTGAAACCTTTAGAATAATTTCCATCGATCCTTAAGGGAGAGAAATCTAGAGTATGAAGTAGAGATACAATTAGATGAGATGCGTTGTTCCATTCAAACTTTAAGAGAGCACTTATGTAGAAAGCATGCATTAAAAGCCTTGAACGAATAGCAAAGCGAATATATAATGACATAGTCTATCTTAGCCTCCCTCTGAGCGCAGGAAGCACTTTTCTTTAATGGATGACTCATGCTGCTACTTGTTGACAAGAACATGGTCCAATGTTCCCCGAGTGGTTGCTCTGCACAGCCTCCTGCTCCCTCTATTCCCCATTTAGAGGTTCATTTAAGGACCAGGTAGTCAAATGAGATAAATGCTACACTTATCTTCCAAGGCACATATTCTTTATTGGTAAGGCTTCTATCTGCGGATCCTTGGCACAGCATGGATCTAAACACCATGCAGAACTGTGTTATTGGAGGACCGCGCAGTGAGAATATATAAAGATTGATCCTGGCTTTAAACCAAAGACATTCAGAAGTATGATAATTCGATTTAACATGGAGGCATCAGTCGCCGCTGGACTGATTTTATGGCTAATAACATTTCCTGTGGCGCGTAAAGGCTGTCAATGTAAACAAAAGCAACACACAGAAATAATCGCAGTGCAGATGAATAACAACCAACCCTTTTCTACAGACAAATGCCTGAAGTCAGCCACCACTTATTCATTATGCTGAGCTGCATTCCAATTAATCTGAAAGTGTTAAAGTCGCTGTGTAGAACAACAAGGGGCTTCTATTCCACTTTTATGTTATTGATTTAGCACGTCTGCTTCAGCAAGAGTCACACTTGGTTATTCACGCCTTTTTTTCCAAGAAATCATACAGAGGAAGAAAAGTGGAATTATGTCAACTCATTTCACTGTAAAAAGCTAATGCTAACAATATTGATTTTGGGCAAAAGCTTAAGGTGCAATATGTAAAATATTCGCACTGATATAAGGTTTTCAAAAGATATATACAGATATATACAGTTATAAATGTATTTATACAGCACCTTTAAAAACAGATGTTTACATATTGCATTAACAGGCAAAACAAAGGGAGAAAAAGGCAGGACTCTGGAGACAATAAATCAACAATCAGGTCAAACAGAGACTAATAGTCAACCGTAAAGGCTCACAGGTTCAAGTAAAATAAAGCAACAAAAGGAAAAAAATGCTCAGCTGGAGACAACTAATGTAAAGAAGGTATTTTACTTAAAGGTGCTATGAGGAGAATCTACTTCTGGTGACATAAAGACTCTGCTACCCATTAGCACGTATGGCGACTGTCGTAAAGACGAGACCCATGCCAAGGCGTGTTTGTTGTGATGCTAATAAATGCAGCTCGGACCTTCCTCAGAACTCTGCATTGCTTTACAACTTTTTTCAACAACTTACAGGATGCAAAGTGACGAGGTAATGTATCTCTTTCTAGTTACGTAGTGGTAGTTTTTGATGTGTGACAACAAGCAATTTTTGGAAAACTTAGTATTGTAGTTTTGTAGCCGGCTATATATTGCTACTTACAGCCCGGTGCTCTAAGACGTGTCTGAATAATATAAATTTGCTCCAGTTTTAATTGTCTTGTTCCTGAAGTTGAGTATCCAGGCCAGTCCAGCCCTGTCCGACCTGACCGTGAAGCTAAGGAATAGCATTTATAGATAACCTATTTTGATGCTATAAAACTCATCTTAAAGTGTGTATTTTGATCGGATGATAGTTTTATAGATAAAGAGATTAGTAGTTGATAGTTGACAATTTAACTACAGGAAGAGGGTAGATAAAGGACAAATAAAAGAAAGGAGCATATTAAAACATGAAAAGATGGTTAAAACAGGTCTAAACAGTTTGAGACTAGTGAGGAGAGTAAGAACAGAAGAGTTTTTAAAAAAAGTTTAATAAGTGACAGTAAAATAAGTATGTAGACAAAGTAGAAGAAAATAACAAGGTTGATAAATGAGTATGCAAGCAATACAAAATCATAATGTAAAAGCAAGACTAAGAAAAAAGGAAAAAAGTACTCCGAAAGTCAGCACACAAAGTGAGGAAGTTTGTGTTTGGTAGATTATTGCTTCAGTCTTATACCATTGGAAATCCTGTTAGCCGCCCTTCAAAATTTTGTCATTTTTGTTAAAATACAGTACAGGCCAAAAGTTTGGACACACCTTCTTATTCAATGTGTTACACTGTAGATTCTCACTGAAGGTATCAAAACTATGAATGAACACATGTGTGGAGTTTTGTACTTAACAAAAAAGTGTGAAATAAATGAAAACATGTCTTATATTCTAGTTTCTTCGAAGTAGTCACTCTTTGCTCTGATCACTGCTTTGCACACTTTTGTCATTCTCTTTATGAGCTTCAAGAGGTAGTCACCTGAAATGGTTTTCTCTTCTTAGGTGTGCCTTTCCAGGGTTAATTAATGGGAATTCTTGCCTTTTTAATGGGGTTGGACCATCAGTTGTGTTGTTCAGAAGTCAGGATGATGCACATCGGACAGCCCCATTAGACACTTTTAAAATTAATATTATGGCAAGAACAAATCAGCTAAGTTAAGAGAAACGAGTGGCCATCATTACTTCAGTACTTAGTGATAAAAATAAAGAAAATGCATTGAATGAGAAGGTGTGTCCAAACTTTTGGCCTGTACTGTATGCATTTGTTGGGTGAGCAGCAGAGCTGAGTATGTGAGTTGCAAACATGAGTATTTTGCCGTACATCTCTGTTCATGTCAAACTTGTTATTCTCTTGTTGACTCTTGTTTTTAGGGATCTGTGCAATTAGGCAACCTCAAGCTAGTGTTGCAGCATCATTTGGAGTGAACCTAAAGTATCATCTCCAAATTAAAAGAAAAGTTCAATATAACAGGGGATGTTGGAGACTGTCGGTGAAACGGGCATCTGACTATCCCAAGAAGACCGTTTTCTCACCCTGTCATTTGCAGTCAAGGTTTGCAGGATGATATGGCCTTTGGCTCTCTGCAGACTGCACACAGTCAATCTCCGATCTCATAGGGCTGCCAGGAGGTTGGCCATTCACCGCAGGGCCTGTTTGTGCAGGTGTGTGCAGTGATGAGTCAAGATTCTGCCAACAGCAGTTGGATTATAGGCTCAGAGTCAGAATTGTGTAATTAAAGTCAAAATTTTCAAACAGAATTATGTGGGGGAAAAAAGTCCGAATTTTGGGGGGAAAGTTTTAATTCTAAAAATAAAAACAGTTATGTGACTGAAGTCAGAATTTTTAGAATTGAGTTCTGAGACTAAAGTCAACTTAAACTTAGAATGTTGTTATAAAAGTTGGAATTTTGAGGCTTAAAGTCAATTCTGTCTGAAGAATCACATCATTAAAGTCAGAATTTAGAATTCTGTGAAAAATAGGTGGACTATCATAATGTCAGATTTTTGAGAAAAAGGGAACACTGTGATTAAATTTGGAATTCTGAGAAAAGGCAATCATTTGTTTAAAGTTTATCGTCTAAGATGGCAATGCTCTTGCCCCCACAGAGCAGGTTTATAAGACACTGTCTCCAGATTTTGTTAGTGGGGAGGATGGGATGGCCTGCCAGCAGTCCTGACCTCAACCCCACTGAGCACTTGTGGGACCCGCTTAGGCGTGCTGTTCGTGCCCGAGTGACCAACACAACCATGTTGGCTGACTTGTGACAAATGCTGGTTAAAGAATGGGATGCCATGCCACAGAAGTGTGTGACCAGCATGACGAGGAGGCGAGTGTGGTTCTTCCACACGCTACTGAATGCTGTATCTCAAAACAGTTTTGAGGCTTTTTGTTAAACTTTGCACATGTCCACTTGGATCTACCAAAATGAAACTCCATAAACATTCTGATAGCACACAGTTTGTTCCATCTCAGTAAAGACTGTTTATTTTTGGTTTGTTCTGTGAAGAAGCAAGACTGACGTCCTTGCAGGATGTTATTTATCGTAATAATCCACCATGATTAAACCCACAGCCAAACAAACCAAAACTACAAAGCAAACATTTGCATCACAGTTGGTCTAACTGAGACTATGAGCAGAGGAGCTGGGGTGTAATGTCCCCCTGTGGAGTCTTACAGGAAGACATTCATAGTTTTTGTTTGTTAACACGAACAGTGACAGTGTTTGCAGTAACATTTATGCAGCTTCTTGGCTCCGTGGTGTACATCCACTCAAACCTTTGGGCACGTGCGCTCCCATTTTACATAAATATTTAAGCAAGATTCAAACATTTACACTGTTTTAAGGATTTTTCACAGTAAATATACACTGTCTACTATTTTAACTGATTACAGTTAAAATTGTTTAAAAGGGAAGCACAGATGTAATAATTCTACGTTAAATATGTTCAAGAGGAAAATGTTTAAACAGACAGGATGTCCCACTGTAAACATGGTCTGGAAAACACACAGATATCACGCTTCAATCTGCCACGGTGCTTTCCGAGAACAGACTAACTCAGCATTAGTATCAGTCTTTTAGAGCACTTTGAGAAAATCAATGTGTTATGCTGGGACATCCTGCTTGAAAACACAAACCATAAAATTTCAGTCACATTTTGATTTAAATATAAGTATGGGTGGGTCAAAACAACATATAAAAGAGTAACCACCAAAGTTTGAATTAGCAACACAACTGTTACAGGCAAAGAGTTTTATCTTTTTATTTATAATCAAGAACAGAACAGGAAGTGATTGTCAGCAATTCTGTGATTAAAGGGGCCATTGACCCCCACATTTGCTTCGTCTCCAGAGCTCATATCAGAGGCCTCATATTGGAGAGAGGGTGGCACATGTCCCAGCCCTGAGTGGGTTTGGGGGCACAAACGATGTCAAAAGCATCCAAGCTGTATTGCATTGAGAAATGACAAATACTACATCCTCAACTGATGAGTGGTAATGTCTCAAGGTGCAAGGCGGGCAATATACTTGTCGTTTATCCTTTTTATACTTTAAATCTTTTGATGATATTATAGACTGAAAATTATGAAATCCCTAAATTCCTTGTGATTGTATTGCCTTCTGGTGGACACTCCTTCTAAACCTGATCATGACACTCCACCTGTGGAATGTTTGAGCATTCCTCAACGTTCCTATTCTTTTGCTGCCCTTGTCCCGGCTTTTTCTGAATGTGATGCAGGCATCATATTCAAGAGTGAATATTCTGTGTTTTATTCAATTGAATGTAGGTCATAAATGCTTTGAGATCACTGTTTTCTGTTTTGTTTCTTTTTTACAAATCGTCCCAACTTCATTGAGGTTTGTACCTTGGAACCTTCAATTATTAAAGGATAAGTTCGGTTTCTACATCTTTCACATTGTTTATAGAATGAAGTAGAACAATATACTCACCCAGAAGGCTTTCCTGATCCAAACAGTGCTTCGGGAGATATTTAGATCCAAAATCGAGCGGCGGACATCCGTATAATGGTAGCGCCGCTCCTAAAACTGCATTAATCGTCCAAAAACTCATTAGTTTCACCAATATTTCATCACGGTCCGCTCGGGCTACTCCTCCAAGACAGTCTGTGTCACTCCAGACATGTGTGACTGTACTGACCTCTGAACTGAAGAAGAAGAGCGCTTGATCCGCGCATGCGCAGCGCGGCTCATTGTTTCAGGGGAAGACAGCCGGCTACACAACGACTTTCTTCTTCCAGTTTTGTGCAAAATGGACGAATATCTATCGGATGAAGATGTTGTGGAGGAGAACTTTGAATATGATGGGTGTCCTTACAGTTTCGAGCCAGAGTTTACAGATGAGGAGCTCATCGAAAGGAGGACGCGGAGTACAGAGAGTACTGCACAGGCGCGGAGGCAAGCGCTTTTCTTCTTCAGTTCAGAGGTCAGCACAGTTACAAAAACATGTCTGGAGTGACACAGACTGTCATGGAGGAGTAGCGTGAGCAGACCATGATGAAATATTGATGAAACTAATGAGTTTTTGGATGATTAATGCAGTTTTAGGAGCGGTGCTGTATGCCCTATGTGCTACCATTATATGGATGTCTGCCGCTCGATTTTGGATCTAAATATCTCCCGAAGCACTGTTTGGATCAGGAAAGCCTTCTGGGTGAATATATTGTTCTACTTCATTCTATAAACAATGTGAAAGCTGTAGAAACCAAACTTTTCCTTTCACATCAGCATTAAATATAAAAATTCATGATTTGAAAATGCTTCAGTAAGTTAGTCATATGAGACTTTGCCCCATTTCTTTGTCCAACAGGGAGAAGTGTAGTTCCAGTAAAAGTGTAGTTGTGTTGGGGCATGATTGAAATTCTTGAGGCATCATCCATTAAACCTCTCTGAGCTCAAATAACCACAGTGCATATCTAATATTAGACAGCTGACTTTATGAGCCGTCTGGATTCACCACGCAGGCCAGGACAGGTTGCGGTGCCTGGAGGCTCAGACCATTTGTGCTAACAGAATAGACCAATAAAACAGGATTGAGCATTGTTTGACATATAATATTAATTCAGCGGCGCGCTCCTCTGCCGGGGCATGACTGACATTTATGAACACTGCTGCGAGGCATTTCATCCCTGCAGGAAGTGATATGAAAAATATTGAAGCTGGCTCTCTCCCTGCCCGATCGTGACACCGATCCCCCTGCAGCCCAGGAAGAGTTTAAGACCTCTGAGAGCACTGCAGGGCCTGAAATGTGAGAGCCCTTTGTATGTCTTAATCCATACCACATAATGAGAAAGAGATCCATCATTTTGTCCCCTCAGGAGTCAGCGCTCAGTCAGATCTGATGCTGCCTGGTTCAGTTCTAGATACTCAGGTTTGGTTTGATTGATTCTCCCTGACAGGTATTTATCCAGCTACATGTTTTATTAGATTGTTGCTGTGCTCTTGTATTGGATTACAATAGACTCGAGAAACATGTACTGTGTTTTGTCAACACAATCTGCAACCATGTCAGATGAATGTTCGAGACAACGTGGCACTGATCGAGTTTGCTGAACAAATTAATTGGGCTTTATCATGTATTTGGAATGCAGCTCTGGTGCCTTTCCTGTTTTCACCTTTTCACCTGATGTTCAATCAATCAAACTTTATTTGTATAGCACTGTTCATTAGGGCTGTCACTTTAGTGCGTTAATAAGATTAATTAATTACACCGCAAATTAATGCGTTATAAAAATTAATCTCGATTAATCATCGCACACAAACATTTTGATATTGGCCAGCTGAAGGACCTGTACATGGCAGTGGCACGTCACTTCACACCTGCGTCTCTAGCCAAACCAAACAAAGTCCAGGTGGCAACAGGAATGGCATATTGAAGACTTAGTCTTATTCTATTTTTGAATTTATTTATCTATATTTGTACTAGGGCGGCACGGTGGCACAGCTGGTAGAGCGCGTGCCTCACAGCAAGAAGGTTCCCGGTTTGATTCCGGGTCGGGAGGGCCTTTCTGTGTGAAGTTTGCATGTTCTTCCCGTGCATGCGTGGGTTCTCTCCGGGTACTCCGGCTTCCTCCCACAGACCAAAAACATGCTCATTAGGTTAATTGGTAACTCTAAATTGTCCTTAGGTATGAGTGTGAGTGTGAATGGTTGTCTGTCTCTCTATGTGGCCCTGCGATCAACTGGCGACCGATTCAGGGTGTACCCCGCCTCTCGCCCGATGATAGCTGGGATCGGCTCCAGCCCCCCGCAACCCCGAAAGGGATAGCCGGGTATAGAAAATGAATGAATATATCTGTACTACATTCTTTAATAATGCATCAGGCCTAATCGTTTTGCTGGATGTCCTCGACCTTTTTCTTACTTTGAATTTGATTTATGAAACACACTTAAAGTGTAATTTGAGTTGCCTGATTGAGCTTAGAATTTTCTGGACAAGTTGCCCTGACTTTGGTTTTATTTAGTCACCAATAAAAATGTGGATTTACAAATCTTCACTTCTTAGTGTATTCATTTGATTGGTCCTGAACTACAATTTCATAATGTCCTAGAATTCAAATTCTTTATTTGGGTACTTTAAGCTGATATGAGATTAAAATGGGACTAATTAGATTCATTACTTATAAATCAGGGAATTAGATTAATTTTTTTAATCCTCTGACAGCACTACTTTTCATACAAAATTTTATAGCACAAAGTGATTCACGCAGAAATTAAGAAAATAAAATTTTACAAAACAAAGGTAAAAAATTAAATACAATGAAAAATACAACCCACCCACCCTCCCATCCCTCACCCCCACCCTTGCAATCCACATGCAGCACACGCACTCACTTACACACATATATACAAAGATATGAAGAGGAGATTCTAACAGAAAACAGAGGAAACGCCATCTTCCATTAAAAAATGAGGGAACACTGGAACTAAGACTAAAATAATGATTAAAAACAATAAGACTAAATAAATAAATGAAATAAAATCTTGATAAGAAATAAATATAAAAAATATAAAAATGAACAGGTAAATAAAATGCCTTTTAAATAGTAATATGGTAAAATTAGATAAAATGCACTGAAGTGGAAAGAAAATCAATAAACAGATAATAAAATTCCAAACAATAATTCTGAACTAAATGGAATAATAAAATATATTCAGGGGGTTAAAATAAATCCATAAGTAAGATTAAATAATAACCGTAATAATAATAATGATAGATATAATCAGCTAAAAGCTAGACTAAAAAGGCAGGTCTTGAGTTTACTTTTAAAAATATGAACAGTTGTATGTTAGTATGATGTTGTTTATGATGTTGTTTAAAATGTCAATAAGTATGTACCCCTGTCAGCACCCATGCTTTTGTCCTAAAGAACTCAAATTAGGGATGGAAATCGTAAACCAATTCAAATTGAGAATCGTTAACAACTCCATCAGATTATCAATATCACAAGTCTTTTTTGCTCAATCAATTCCCTTATCAATTCCTTTCACTGACAGGGTTCAGAAGCGTCAGAATTGTGGCTTAATTTTCTACAAAATGCGCCTACAGCACAACCTTAAGTGAGTGGAAACACCAGCAACTTGAAGAAGCAGTTATCTACGCTGTGACATGTGTTTGACATTGTTGCCACTGGAAATCTACAGGAATCAATAAGGGAATCGTTAAAGAATTTGACTGATTAGCAGGAATAGCACTTGTATGAAAAAAAAAATCGTACCAATTCCCAGTCCTAGCTCATATAATCCTTTTTTTAGGTTTAAACAACATTCAACCCTCCCAACTTCACGGGACCACTGGTGCTTCCAAGCGGAAGGAATTATACTGTTTGCTTATATCTCTTGAGCCATACAATGTACATCTATGGGGACAGCTAAATATATCACTTCGAGAAAGTTTTTTTATTCAGCCATTAAGTCCAGTGTTTTTCTGAAAATGTGCATTTGTGTAAGCAATAATCTATAATTAATTCATTTATTTTATATATTCTGCATGAAAAACATTTTATTCGATGTCCATTTCAACCCTTAGAGAAAATGTCAATACTAATGTTTCTTAAAGCACTTCCAGGACACAAGGCCATCAGCATAAAGATTGATTATTTAGTTAAAGGTAGTTTATTATCAATGTCTAAAATGACTGCCACAGGGATGTCAACAGACACTTATTTACAACATGATGTTAAAGTACCTCTGTTTTAATTTTCTACAGCCAAGATTATTGATCATACTAACAGTAAATAAGAAACCTTGCATGAAAGATCACACATTTTATCTCTTTGAATTGATTTAATCTTCTATTTGAAACAAAAACATTTATGTGATGCAATTAAGCTGCACATTTTATTGCTAAATTGCAATTGAAAACATTACTTGTATGATATCCCTCTGTAAATGAAAGTTAAAACTAAAGAGTTTTTAAATGACAAGACGCACCTAGAAGTTTTATGTCTGCACATTTGTTCAGTTTGAAAAGAAAATCCTCAAGATGTTCAAGGTTATCATGTCGAAGAAAAGGTACAAAAAATTTAACAAACAATGAGTAAAGAATAGAGTTACTTCATCTGAGGGATGCACAATATTATTGGATTGGTATTGGTAATTGCAGATTTTCACCAATAAAAGTTATTACTCGTATTTGGATATACTGTAAGAGCATTTTATTTTATTGATATCCAATAATTTACCATAAAACTGGCCACACATTTCATATTAGTTGTAATTTTACAGTAAGAGCCATCATAGTATACCTTATCATTTTTGACTGGCCACTTTTATAGACAGTGTAATTTTGTCATTTTGTAATTTTAAATGTGCTTTATTAAGGAAGAAAATGATTTTTTCCTGTTTCAAATCTGTGTCTATTACAAATGGACTGTGGCCATTTAAGGACCAGGTCAGTTTTAGGGAAGTGACAAAAATATTGACATTGATTTTGGAAGCAGTGATAACGAGTTGGAAATATAGGCTTGTCTGTTATCGGCAAAAATCGAATATCGTACATTTCTGATTTATTCTTAAGTAAGTTTAGACATACAGGACATGCATAGTTTGAAATCGATCCCTACAGGTTTGACTGAGCTGTTAGCTTCACAAGCGTCAAGTAGATCAAGGTCCAATTTACACAACAACGAAAATGGAGAGTTTTCCTTGCGTTTGCGCCTTCGGTTTACATGAAAATGGTGCCAGGACTGCCTGAATCTGTAAACTTTTGAAATCAAGGTCCAGTTTTGAAAACAGCTTTGGGTCTTTCTTAATGTAAACAGGAATCAGCGTTTTCAGGGAAAGAAATGACGTGCAGGGCATGCACAGTACCCTTTCAGATGGTTGCATGCGCACCCAGGAACAACAACAATAGCAGCTACCCAACAACATATGTGGTGCTAACTGTGCTCGGTTTGTTATCCAGACAAAAATATCCAGACAGATTTGTTGTCCAGATAAGAAACTCCTGCATCTTCACCGTAAAGCGTACATGTTTTGTAACACTGCTGCTTCACTGGCTCGTGGATCCATGCTTCGTTTTCTTGGTGTGAACATGGATCACTTTTGAAAACGCAAAGATAAAAACCTTTCTGGTTCTGGTAACAGCCTTGTCGTATAAACTGAAGACATCCTGCCTCCTTCAGCTGCTGTTGATGCAGTCTTAAGAGTATGTGGCAGCCATCTTGGTTGTAAATACCTCAATGACCTACTCTGTGCTCCTAGTAAAACAGCTCCATTTAAAAGATAACAGTTGTGATTGGCCTGACTTAAATCAGGTCAGATAAAAATCTATCTGAGCAGGAGCTCGACCACAAGAGCAAAGAAAACATGAGCTTGCAGATTTGCTGGATTCACAGGTTACACATAAATGTGTCAGGAGATTGATTTCATGGCGAGCGTTTGAGACCTGAACCTCAAATCGACACCTGTTCACATAAAGGTGTCCTTTGGATGGTAAAATATGGTAATAAAAGCCTATTATTTCAATCCTCTGACAGAAAGTGATGTTGAAACAAGACCACAAGTCAGTCCTGACACGGACTGTTCAATGCAGCGTGTGTTTGTCTGGTGTGATGGACGCTCTGTGGGGCCTCACTCCGTGCTTTTTTATGACGCCAGATGGTCGACCTTATTCACAATGCAGTGATTTCTACATCACCTCCTGCACACTGACACCTAACACCGCGGTGGGAACTTAGGGCTGGGAAAAAATACCCAGTATATTTGACATATTGCTGTAGTTCTAGAGTAGATGAGATAAAACAGAGTTGAGTAGGATGATGTAGTTTGTAGAGATGAGAATCTTTCAGTGGCTCACAATTTAGATTCTGAATCTTGATGTTGGGATTTGATTCAGTATTGATTTTTTATTCAAACCAATTCACCATTCACAACACAGAGTCTATTTGTATTAAAAAGGTATAATAGGATCTGCTTGTGCCTGCTGTGCATTTATAATTTGATAGAAAAAAAACCAAGAATAAAAGATGTTTAGAATTTACAGCTCATGCATTTTTATAGCTTGTAACAAGTAGAGTATGGATACACTGGACCTGTAGGTACATACATACAAAAAAGACAATATATTTAATGTTTAAACTGACAAACTTTATTGTTTTTTGAAAATATTTCCTCATTCTGATGTTTTGCCTGCAGTACATTCCAAAAAAGCTGGGACAGGGGCATGTTTACCACCCTATTTTAACAACATTCAATAAGCATTTGTGAACTGAGGATTTGTTGAAGCTTTGTAGGTAGATTTTTTTCCCCATTTTGCTTGATATACAGCTTTGTTTGATCAACAGTCCACGGTCTACACTGCTGAATATTCTGTTTCATATGAGCGCTCTTTTACTACGAGGCTGTGGCTTGAAATAAACAAAGACATCCCTTAAAAAATGTCTGTCACATGGCAGCTTCAAAACATGTATGTACCTTTCACCTTTGATGGTGCCTTCACAGATGTGCAAGTTACCCATGCCATGGGCACTTATGGCCCTTTTTCACTAGCACGTCTTGGCCCTACTCGATTTGCAGCGTGTTTCCACCAGCCTGGTACCTCCTAAAACAAGCTAGTTTTATTACCTACTCCGCTCTAGTTCCAAGAGAGCAGAGTCCATACTAAAAGATGACATCACCGACTGCCGGCTACTGATTGGTCAGACAATGTCGTCATCGATGAGTCATAAGCGTGACGACCTAGCATGCTAGCGGTAGCTACCATTAGCTTACCCTCATACGTCTTTACTTTGCAGCTCGATTGCTCTCGTCCTCGGCTTCATTCCGTTGTGTAGCTCCCAAAACTCTCCTGTGCTTCTCAAGGGGTATTTCTTCTTACCACCTGCAGCCTTCTTCTGCTTTCCTTTTTTACTCGGTTTGTGACAAAAGCCACAGATTGTTGTGTCGCGCTCAAAATGACATCATCGCAGAGCCGCTCAGCGACACTGCACCCCGTTGGGCAGGCGACTGGGGCTAATGGAAAAGCAGCACAAGGTGAGTAGAGTAGAGCTGGGTAGAGTCGAGTACAGTGGAGTAGTGCTAATGGAAAAGGACCAACAGACACCCCCAATACCATCACAGATGCTGGCTTTTGAGCTTTGCTCTGATAAAAGTCTGGATTGCCCTTTTCCTCTTCAGCCCAGAGGACATGACATCCATGATTTGCACATAAATCTGACATGTAGACTCATTAGACCACAGCAGACTTTTCCACTGTGCCTCAGTCCACCTCAGGTGAGCTCGGCCCAGAGAAATCTACGTGTTCCTGAGTGTTGATGATATATGTCTGATGATATATGAGTTTTAACTTTCACTTATAGATGTAGAGATGGACTGTTTAACTGACAATGGTTTTCATCTCTGCAAAGATTTTCAGGATTTTCTGGGTCTTTCAACGATATTATGGACTTTAGATAATGAAATCACTGAATTCCATGCAATCGTACATTCAGAAACACACTCACTTAAACTGTTAGACTTTTGGCTCACTCAGTTATTAGCAAAGTGATGACCTCGCACCAACCTTGTTAATGAATAGCAGAACCTTTTGTAATGCTGCTTTTACACCTAATCATGAAAATCACTTGTGTCCAACTGACCTGCTCACCTGTGAAATGTTCGGAACAAGCATTTTATAATACTTATATATTGGTCAAAGATGATTTAAAGTCATTTTATTCTGTCTTTTATTTACATCTGAAAGAGGATCATTCTTCAGTGGCATTTGTATAAGATCTTATAATTCACAAAATGTAGCCTGTAAAGATTTTAGAAATCTAACCGAGTTTAAACAAATTTTTGCATGTTTTTGGTAAATATTGCTTAAGTAATGACATTTTTTGTCTTATTTTACAAGACAGTAGACATGAATAAACAATTATAGACAAATTGGATATTATAACACATGCTTCGGGGGTTGTTTAGCTTTCTTATGTGTGGTGTGCCTTGAGATTTAATTTCGATTTTCTATTTTTTATTTTTGCTTTTGTTTTTAATATAATTTGATTCATATTTAAATCTTATCAGTTTTTTTTTAATTCTGGTATTCTCACAGTAATTTTCAGGAAAACTAAACTGAGTTATAGAAGTTCAACATTCAGTTTAAGAAACTAAAACTTGACTTTTGCTGGATATTTCCCAGCCCTATGTGAACTGGATGTGAAGTCCAGATGAAAGTAGCAGCTCATTTCTCACTCTCTGCTGCTTTAAATAGTCTCCAGAGCACAGAGCCCCTCATTCAATGATACATTCACAGCCTCCCTGCTCTTTGTGGTTTTATGTTCTCGCTGCCATCCTTCGTACTGTTTTTATTCTGTTACCATCTGCTGACAGAGTTAGAACAAATATATTTTATCAGGCACGGGGACCTTTGTGCTTTCTTCTGTCATAAAATGTAGAACTGTGCCGTTAAAGGGATGCAATAAATTCCTTCAATCACTGAATACTGGAGATCGTATGGGTACATTTGAGCTTATCTGTGACCTTGGACACAATACTTGGCACCAGGTTTGTTCCAATCAGTCATCTAAATGCATGTTTATCCACCTCTGGTGAGAAGGCTTTAAATGCCAATCACCAGACCTGCTCATCTGTTCTTAAATGCAAATAGCTTATCAGACAGTTAAATGGCATCTAGTCATGTACAGCTGCAGCTGCTTCAGTTTTCCCCTCCAGCCAGATTCATGTGAGTTCCAGCCAATTATCAGACACCTCTTTCCTCACAACATCCATATATCTTCTCAACAAACAGAGTAATTTTTCCCCTGCAATATGGATATAATATTTTCTTTATTTTTTCAACTTATTTTACTGTCACCAGGCTCTTATCTGTTATCCTGCTTTTATGTATTTTTTTTATTTTTAGCATTATTAAACCGTTTTAACGTGTTTCTTCTTTTCTTGTTCTTTTCTTCTTCAATTTTCTTGTTCATAACTACTGACCATGCTTATCAATGAGCTCTTGCTTGTGTAACTTTTTTTATGTCATTTTGTGGTTATTTTGTATATCATACTCTTATGCTACGGCCACACCAGACGCAAATTGGCAAATTTAAACGCGCGTAACGCCCGAGGCTGGACACTTGACCATTTTGACAAGCTGAGGGGTGACTCGATGACGCGTGTCACTGCGCAGGCGGAGTAGAGAGCCGGAACCAGTCGGACTCAGTGATGACCCGTGCAGGCAAGTCCAGCTGGAAAGGAATATTTGCAGAGCTTACCTTCAAAACCTGTCTCCTCAGCGACTTTCACCCAAGCCTGCTCCTTTTTGTTCCAGTCTCTGTAGCGTACAAACAGCGCAGATCAACCTCTCCTCCATCTTTCAGCAGGGTTTGAGCCGAAGCAGGTGGCCGGAGCGTCACACGTCATCAAATCAATGACATAAGGGGGGGATGTCATCGCTGATTGGCTGCCGCGGCACAGCGTCATGCGAATTTGCGTCGAAATTTCAATATTTTCAACTCGAGCGTAGAGGCGTATGATGCCCCAAACACGCCGAACTCTCCATACGTGCCGCGCCAAACAAGTCCAATGTGCCGCCCGGGGCGAATCTGTGTCCAAACATGTCTTTGCATTGACTTTGTATGTAATCTCAATGCACGTCTTTGCGAATTTGCGTCCGGTGTGGCCGTAGCATAAGCCAGTCACACTGGTGTCTAAGACAAATTTCCTATAAAGTTCATCTATTTATCTATCGATGAGCCTTTTCCCTATCGGTGTTTCATTTTATCTCGGAGGTCAGAATGTTCAAGCTGACAATTAGATACTAGGGGTGTAATGAAATGGTCAACTCACAAAACGATACGAAACACGCAACAGGGCTCACGATACGAAATACTCATGATACAAAATAAAGATTAAACAAAATCTCCAACAGTAGGAAGTTGTGCAAAAATCTCATTGTCTTTATTTTCTTCCCAATGCAGACATACAACAAATATTGCTGCATCAGTACAAAATAAGTGCTCTTTGAAAAAAATAAAATTTTAGTTTTTTTCCCCTTATTTAGACTACAGTGCAAATACAAACATAAAATCTCAATAAAAAGTGCTTTGTTGTTGTAACAATCAGGATAAGTACTTTCTTGAATGAAAAGGAAAACAAATAGCAGTCCTCAGAGCTGCAGTTTAGACCTATAAATGTCTGAACTGTGAACTATAATATTTAGCCTATAACAGTGCATATACTTCTGATCTTCAAGTATGATCAAATTCTGTCAACTCAACAGTAGATGCAAAAATCAAATATTGTTTTTTATGCAGACTTAAACAAACATACAGTTGCTGCCTGTCTCCAGTTCAAAGTAGTTGGTAGTTGTACTCGCCGCAGTATACGGCGAACTGTAGTGGCATATTTTGCACACGGTTGTTGTTTTGTCCGCCATCTTCTCACCGTTCTCTCGTCTTTTACATGGAGAGCCAAAACAGGTCCACACAACCGATTTATTTGACGAAGGAGTGTCAGCTAATTCCTCGACCACGTCTTCCTCCATTTTGAATCGAGTGTTTTGCTACGGTAGGCGAGGAGGGTAAAAAATCACCAGTCTCAGTGGTGCGCACGCCCCTTCGTCTTTTTTATTTCGTGCGTCTTTGAATTCTATTTCATCATTTTTTATTCTGCGAAATTTCATGGCATGAAATTTCGTCACACCCCTATTAGATATGTTACTGAAAACGCCCCATTTGGTCAGGATTTCTACTCAAGGCGTCTGATGATCTTCACGTACGCAATTTTTGCCATCTTCCAACTAGAACTTGCTTATCTGGGTTTTCACATAATTTCCACATCAGAGTTCCAAGGTAATTAGAAAACTCCATCATTAGAGTAGTGTTAGCTTTAACTAGTCACCACCAGGTTATTGCGTGGGAGTTCATTACAGCCAGGACAGTTGGCAGGTCCCAGCATGTTCCAGCCATGGACCAGTCAGGATTCAGTGAAGGAAAGTGCAAATTAAGTGACTGAATGTGGCGTTGTTGTTGGTTTGGCCTAAGTCTGTCCAAAATTGCTGATCAACTGGGTTATCCACGCACAACCATCTCACAGAGAATAGTCTAGAAAAAGAGAAAATAACCCATGAGCAGAAGTTCTCTGGGAAAAATAATCATTGTTGATTTAAGATGGTAGAAAGGCAACAGTAACTCAAATACAACCAAGCTACAACTAGGTATGATATGGACTAAAATGTAGCTAAATGGCGATTTTCGGAATCTATATTTTATTGTTTTAATGTGTGATGCTTTCATGTCAATGTGGACCAAAATCTCTGAGGAATGTTAGCAGCACTTTGTTGAATCTGTGCCATGAAGAATTAAGGCAGTTCTTGACGTCCAGTGTTTGCAGAGTGTACCTTATGAAGTGTATTTTAAACTGTATTGAAAGACTGCAATGACAATATTACATTTTTTTCGTCTTCTATATGCAATTTCATGCCTCCTGACCTCCATCCCAGAGAATGTGAGAGCAAACAAAAGCCTTACTGGCATTTATTAGACTGAACAACTGTAAAAAAAGAAAAAACTTAATAATGTAATGATAGAGTTTTAGCTAGTCACAGCACAAATGTATTGTTTCTTCCAAAATAAAACTATCCACACATCAATTAACAATGCCACTTATCCCTTTCAGGGTCGCAGGGAGTTTGAGCCTATTTCAGCTAATATTGAATGAGAAGCAGGGTACATCCTGGACTGATCATCAGCCAATCACAGGGCCACATAAAGAGACAGGTAACCATTCCCCAAGGGCAAGAGTCACCAGTTCACCTGAGCTTGTTTTTGGTCAGTGAGTTGAAGCTGGACTGCCCAGAAAGAACCCATGCATGCAGGGGGGAATAGGCAAACTCCACACAGAAAGGCCCTACCCACAAGAAGCAACCTTCTTGCTGTGGGGCGCGTGCACTTCCTGCTGCCACTGTTCTGCCCATAATAATATCATATATGCAAATGAATTATCAAATAGAAAGTGATAGGCATGTTAATGGTCTTGCTGTTTACACACGGATTTTTTTTTTTCTATTTTCATCAATCATCTTTAGAAAAATCCGTCTTTTGCAGTAATATTTCCTTTTTTCAGTAGCTGTTAGACCAGGTCTTATCAGTCCCAGCTTTACTGCAGCTTTGTTGAATCTCCACAGAACACCACACTCAATAAGAAAGCTGCAGAATAAATCATAATACTGGGTCACAGCGGCTCTCCAGCAGCATATCTTACGATCTGACCATGAATGTAACAGCGGTCCCGTGACGTGGACGGATGAGTATCTACCAGGAAATTCAATTTGCAACCAGATCTTACAGCCCCCTCATGTAATTCAAATCGACACTTTGAAACCCTCGCTGTGTGCTGATGACGAATTTGAAATGCAGGTGAGAAATAGCTGGACAGATCCTTGGTGTGGGAGCGGAGAAACAGAACGGAGTGTGGACATCCTGATACTATCTTTAGTTAGGTTTATTATGACTGATGCTCTCACTCGCGAAATGTTACATGCTGCACATAACAAGCACATTTTGACCTTACACTTCTACTGAAAACTTTGTATTCAGTTTTCAGTCTTAGGGTCAGGTTGACCTGACTTTATTTCAGCTGTGAAAGCATTCAACACTTGGCATTTGACTATCATGTCAGTGCAGAAGCTATTGGTTACAGTTAATTTAAAGAAGTAAAGATAAAAATAAGGTGCAATACAAGGTTAGCTCACACTTGTAGCAACAGCTTCAATATACTGTTCAATACAATTCACTAGTCCATCTGGGAAAGAGGTCATAAAAGTGTCTGGGAAGGGTAGAACATTTTGATAGTTTATCCAGCAGGTGATTGGGCAATCAGTCTGTCAATCCCACTTATTTCAGCCAGTCAGATAATGTAACAGGAAGGTGCTACTGCTGGACAGATCATCGGTATGGGAGCGGGGAAACAGAACAGAGTGTGTGGATATCATGATACAATATCAAGTTAAGTTTATTATCACTGATGCTCTCACTCGCGAAATGTTACATGCTGGAAATAAAGAGCACATTTTGACCTCACACTTCTGCTAACAACTTTGTATTCAGTTTTCAGCCTTAGGGTCAGATTGACCTGACTTTTTTTCAGCTGTGAAAGTTTTCAACACTTGGCATTTGACTATCATGTCAGTGCAGAAGCTATTGGTTACAGTTAATTTAGAGAAGTACTGCCAAAAACAATGTGCAATACAAGGTTAACTCACACTTGTAACAACAGCTTCAATATACTGTTCAATACAATTCACTAGTCCATCTGGGAAAGAGGCCATAAAATGTGTTTGGGAAGGGTAGAACATTTTAATAGTTTATCCAGCAGGTGATTGGGCAATCAGTCTGTCAATCACACTTATTTCGGCCAGTCAGATAATGTAACAGGTACAGCTCCTGCTGGACAGATCATCGGTATGGGAGCGGAGGAACAGAACAGAGTGTGTGGATATCCTGATACTTTCTCAAGTTAAGTTTATTATGATTGATGCTCTCACTCGCGAAATGTTATATGCTGAATATTATGAGCACACTTTGACCTCACGCTTCTACTGACAACTTTGTATTCAGTTTTCAGCCTTAGGGTCAGATTGACCTGAGTTTATGTTAGCTGTGAAAGCTTTCAACACTTGGCATTTGACTATCATGTCAGTGCAGAAGCTAATGGTTATAGTTAATTTAGAGAAGTAAAGGGGAAAAAAAACAAGGTACACTTAGCAATACAAGGTTAGCTCACACTTGTAGCCACAGGTTCAATCTACTGTTCAACACATTTCACTAGTCCATCTGGGAAAGAGGCCATAAAAAGTGTTTATCCAGCAGGTGATTGGGCAATTAGTCCGTCAATCACAATCATATGGGCCTGTCAGATAATGTAACAGGAAGGCGTTTCTGCTGGACAGATCCTCGGTGTGGGAGCAGGAAAACAGATCAGAGTGTGGACATCATGATACCATCTGAAGTTAGGTTTATTATGATTGATACACTTACTCGCGAAAGGTTACATGTTGCACATATCGAGCACATTTCGACCTTACGCCTCTGCTGACAACTTTGTATTCAGTTTTGAGCATTAGGGTCAGATTGACCTGGCTTTATTTCAGCTGTGAAAGCTTTCAACACTTGGCGTTTGACTATCATGTCAGTGCAGAAGCTATTGGTTACAGTCAATTTAGAGAAGCAAAGCCAAAAACAAGGTACATGTAGCAATACAAGTTGAAATTAAAAGTGTTTTGGCTTTTATTGTGCGGCACTTCGTACAACAAACTCTCAGGAAAAAATGTTGTAAATGGAACTAAAATTACCTTCCTAATGAGAAGGTTGTTGTGTTATTTATTTTTTGTTTCATAAACAAATTAAACTGAAGCTGTTAGCATCTATGCTAATCTGCTTATGAGCGTATGACTTCCTGCTGTTGTCTCTCTCATGGCTGATCCATCTGCACTGCAAGGTTGTACAGTTTCACCCTAAGTATTCATCATACTAGAATAAAAACTCAGTATACTAAGCAAAACTTTTACAAAGAAAATAGTTTATTTATTTTAAATGAAGAAAATTCCTTGGATATACTAACACAAGTGTGATTAATTATAATTAAACGAAATAACAAAATAACGGCAACTCTTGGGAAATAGCTCAGACTCATGCTAAATGCTAAAATGAGCCAAATACCATGAAGTTACCTTTGCTACCAAGTACAGTTCACTAGTTTATAACTGTCAGCTGCTACTTCACCACCTGAAGTGCATATATAACTATTTTAGCATTTATTTCATATTTATTTATCTTTTTATTTGCCCGAAAGATGCACGGTTTGAGCGACTTTCCCGGGCAGGTTGGGACAAGGTCCAATGTAATATCTTTTCTTGTGGTTCATGCTTTTAAATGCCTTCAAATCACACTCCTACTTCAGGTGGATTTCACTCGCGGAGGCATAAAACACTCAGGCAGCAGTTGGTAATATATCGGTGGGTGTTTTTTTTCAGGGGGGTCTTACAAGAGGAGAAAAATATTTCTCATGTCAACTCACAAGTATGCAGAATGATAATAGACATATAATTGTACCAATCTACTCCTTTTGGTCCAAAATTAAGTGGCCATTCAATGAAAATCTCTCAGCTGCTTGAGAGTCCACCAGCTCATTTGAATTGGCGCCCCATCAATCTTTGAATATTTTGGCCTGTAAGGATAGATCCTTTCCCACCCGAGGAAAAGCAGGAAGCATTTGTTGGCTGCACATGAAGGCTTCCTCGAAATTGGACAACCCTCATAGCGCTATTGTGACATAACTGTTCTGCGAATGTGCCCTCCAAAGGATGCAGCCCCTGAATTGGGCCATAGCTCATGAATCTCTGTTCACAATTTTATGGCAGTGCATTAGAGGTTTCAGTCAGAACCGAAGTGGCGACCCACCAGCTGAATGAAATTTCCATCCAAGGGGCCACATCAGTTGTGTAACCATCAGTATCAAATCGTCCCCACTACGAGCGTTCAGTTTGTTTGTCATTGTGGCCGTTTTTTCATGACAGAGAACAGATTACGTCCCGGTCTCTGCTTGCCAAATAAACTCCTTCTGTGCAGCAAAACTCAGTGGAAATTGATCTCAGGGCCAAGTCAACCATCTGAAATGATCATACGTTGTGGTTTCGTAAGTGTGTTATTAATGTCAAAAAGGAAAGCCTCACACTGGGACAAAATGTCTCTCCAGCTCTCTGACTGATGTTATGACAGGGTAACACAGTGGGCTCGCTCTCCCCGGCCCCGCTCCTCCGTCCAATCTCTTTGAATTATTTCCTCCCTCTCAGAGAGAGCGTTGTGGCAAACACATCAAACAAGATTACACTTATAGAGCAAGCGTATATTTACTCCCCGAGGAGACATGTTTAATTTGCCTGTTGCTGTGGTAACGTGAATCTCACAACGAGCGGCTGCAATGGCGTCGCCCGTAATTATAGAGCAGGCCTCTTCATCAGAGGCTTTAATCTATAAAATGAATGTGCTCGGGCTGTCATGCCGGCCCTGTGGCTGCTCACACATGACCTTGGACACCATGAAACAGCAGCCACAGGAATATGAGTCATTACTGTTGCTCAACCTGTGAACTCGTGAATGAGCATTAAGTGTAATTTCAAAATAACAGGACAGAGGGCAATTGATGTCAATGTGTCTTATGCTGTGATGACATATTTTCACAAGAAAATGAAAATGAGCAGCTGTAGCGTCCCCAGGGTTGTTGGTCAAGTGTGTTGACTTAGAGAAAGCATCATATTAAAGGGAAAATGAATAATTCAAGCCAGAAGAGTCGCCTTAGGCACTTACCATACACTGAACCCAGACCACCATGATGGAGTTACAGAAAGAACAAGACAAACAGCAACAAGACTGTGGTTTTATGAATGAAAAGTTGTATACAAACTGAAAGATGAGTTAACGCAAATCTCAGTTTTCAATAAAACCCCTAATCCCAATTAAGATGGGATGTTTTGTAAAAGGTGAATAAAAACAAATAATAATTTGCACATCCTTTTTGATTGATTGTCAATAGAATGCATTGACAAGATATTCAATGTTCAAACTGCTGATATTTACTATTTATGCAAATATTCACAAATGTAGTTGATACCCACAACGTGTTTGTAAAAAAGCTGGGACAGGGGCAACAAACAACTATAATAGCTGAGGAATGCTCAAAAAAAACATCTGTTTGGACACTGTTTTGTTTCCACCGGTGAACACAATGATTTTACATGTGAGTGTGATGTTTGGAGTATCAAAAGGTCCAGTTTGTTTTCAATCAAGGATTGAGCAAAGTTCACCACTTTTTGAACAACTTCATGAGCAAAAAAGGCCAACAGTTTGAGAACAATGTTTCTTAATGTGCAATTACAGGGCATTTATGTCTACAGTTCAGAATGTCTTTTGTTTTGACAAAATAGTCTTGAAGAGCCAATATTATTCTTTTTGAGATTAATAAGCCTTTGGATGGGATTTTACACGTCTTCTCTTCCTAAAAAAAAGCACTTCTATAAACAAGACAAAGAGTTGAAAGCACCAGGACCTCTTCCTCTCTAAACACATATGCAGCAAGGCCAAGAGCCAACACTAAATCCAGGGGTCCCAGCATTAAAAACCAACACCATTCCATGAGAGATATTCCCACATGGGTAAGTTTACCATGCTAAGCCAAAGCCACAAACCAACAACATCCAAGAAGCCACCAGCTTCTCTGGGTCTGAGCTCATCTGAGACGGACTGAGGCAAGGTGGAAAAGCCTGCTGATGCCTGATGAGTCCACATTTCAAACTGTTTTTGGAAATCATGAATGTTGTGTCCTCCGGTTAAAGACCTTCCAGACTGTAATCAATGTAAACTTCAAAAGCTGGCGCTGTTGATGGTATGGAGGTGCATCATTGCCCATGACATGGGTAACTTGCACATCTACATACAGGCTTCTGAGCAACATATGCTGCTATTCAAGTGACGTCTTTTTAAGGGACATCCCGGCTTATTTCAGCAAGAAAATGCCAAGACACATCCTGCACGAGTTACAACAGCGTGGCTGTCTCATAAAAGAGTTTGGCAAGTTGTACTTTAAGATTGTTTTGTTAAAGGATGATGTAACATGGATGAACACTGGATAGTACTGCAGACAACAAATTGAAAATGAGCACATATCTGTAAAAAAAAAAAAAATTAAATCAGTCTTAACATTTTATAGCTTGTCCTTGTGGTGTAGTCAATTGAATATAGGATTAAAATGATTCGCAAATTATTATATTCTGTTTTTATTTATGTTTTAAAACAGCACCCTATCTTCATTGACACTGAGGTTCGTAGTTACGTGTGACTACTAGTGATGCAACAGTTGCCAATAAAATATTGCACTGCTCAATACAATGTCCACCATTCAAACAGCATGACTGAACTGGGGCATACAAACAGCTTTCATTGCCACTGCCCTTGTTGACTTCATATTTGCAATATTGCAGCCAATATATTTATAAATAAATTTTACTTGCAAAAATATTGGCAAGACCTTTCATATCCACTGATACCAATATTGCTCCAATAATATCATGCATCCATTAATTGACCTTTCTGCAGTCAGGATAAATGAGTTTCTTCTGATTTATTTTCCAAATGTCCCTAGTTTACAAAAACTCAATATAATCACAAGAATTTCTTCACTTTGCATCATGAGTGTCTGAGCCTCATGTCCAGTCTGCTGTTATCCAATCTGTGAACCCATCAGCTTTATCCTGGCGGCGATTAAACCTCTGGGGGTGAGAGCTGATATTTCAGGGCTTCCCGCATAGCCACTCTCCGTCTGGATAATGGATCAGGGATAACCGGGCCAAGACCTTCTTTGCTGTGAGGACATCTACAGCCGGATTGTTCTTTGGACTATTAAGCAGTTATCTGCTTTAAGAGCTGAACACAGGGCTAAAATGTCAGTGGTGGTCTGTGGATTCAAGGACTGCATTTCAGCAAATGAAATTCCCCTCTGCTGCTCTGGATTTGATTGTTTCCTTCCTACAGACATGTAACACACAAAGGCTTATTCTGTGAACAGTTTTCATATTCATTTGTAGATGTTTTGTTTAAGACAGAAACGTTAACCTCTAGACAACCTCTGAAAATACCAGCTCTGTTTTAATGGTGGCGCTTACTTTCGGAGCAGCTGTCTGTGGATCAGGATTGTGGCGAAACAGTACATTCAGTTAACTGTCATTCATGCTTAGACTTCCTCTTTATGTACTTGCCCTTTTTTTACGGTCCAGAGCATGAGATTTAAAACACAAGAATGAATAGAGGAGCTGTACGTTTAGAGCTGGCATAGTAGCACGGCCAAAAGTCCTCAAGAGCCAATACTGTGCTTTTTTGATTTTGAGTTGAGTTGCCCTTTGATAGGGCCCTTTCTGTTTGATTAAGCCCTCCTATAAACAAGAAAAAAGTTTCAAGCATCATCCCCTTCTCTTTTTATTGCTGCTATTGTTTTGTTCCCCTGGTACCCCTCAAAAGACCTACCAGTGTGACCATAAGACATTAAGTAATCAGCAACTTAAAGGTGTAGTCGGCGATGTGGGAGAAAACGAGTGGAGGGTTTGTTTATATTCAAATTTAGACCCGCCTCCCGAAAGCTGATTGACGTGCATCGTCATGGAAACGGCCGTAGGAACTGTGTAGCTGACGTAGCTAAGAAACCTCGACTGGTCAGACAACTCGACTGCCGTTATTGAAAACATCACAACAACAGTACATTTTGGCAGATTACACAATAAGATGAATGCCTGATGGCTGCTACTGATATGTGAAGTACCACGAAACTAATGCTGCTTAGCCTACCTATCCAGCAGACGGACGACGACATCCGCGTCCGTTTTCAGGTCTTTCAATTCGCGGAGTTCCCTCCACCGTCGGAAAGCAACACCAATGTTGACCCAGGTCTTTGCTCTTTCATGGTCATAGCCCTTCTTTTTCACTTTTCACTCCTCTGACCTTTTTCTTTTGGGCTGTTTTCAGCCATTGCTACCGCAACTATTGTATCTCTCTCTTAAGGTGCGTTCACACCGCAAGCGACCTAGCGACAAAAGTCGCATCGCCCACTGAGGTAGCGTCGCGCGTCCATAAATAGCCTACCTGTTTGGTCGCCTGGCGTCGGACGTCGGTCGGTGACGTCACGTCCGCTCGAGTTTTACCGCGATCGTATCATATATCACATAATAGGGTGTATAAGCGTACATTATTCCAGCTGTGTCCTTTTCACTCACTTTATCAGACACAAAACTCTGCAGCTGATGATGCAGCAGCATCATCTGTGAGTTTACCGCGGTCCGTCTGCAAATGTCCTCACTGAGATTAGTTCCGCCTATGCGGAAGTCTTCCGCTCTGTAGTCCGGATGAATAACAGCACCGTCACACGAACACACACCGCTGATTGGCTGATGCTGCATAGCCACGCACGACATCACCTGAATAGATCAACTTTTTTTAACTTTGACATCGCGCGGCAGTGAAGTGGTCGTCTTTGTCGCCAGCTGTCGCATCGCGGGAGGGTTAGCCCCGCCCCATCGCGGCTGTACATTGACTTTGCATGGAGAGTGATCGCCGAGGTAGTCCAGGTAGCGTCCGGTGTGAACGCACCTTTACGCTAACTGCGCACGCTACGCAAACTACGACTCCCCCCTCCCCCCTCTGTCTGTCAGTGGTATCTATCTATCTATCTATCTATCTATCTATCTATCAGATTAGAAGATTAGAAGATCGCTGAGTACACCTTCAAGCTCATTGTCTCACAGTAACAAGCCCATTGCAGAGTGTAGAAAATTGAATGAATGTAGAGCTGTTGACAATGTGGCATCAAGCAGTGAACTGACCAACTACCACGGATTAGACCTGTCAACCGATCGATGGACTATTAAGATCTATTTGAGTAAATGATTAATTGATCAGATTTTGGATGGTTATCTATCTATCTATCTATCTGTCTATCTGTCTATCTGTCTATCTGTCTATCTGTCTATCTGTCTGTCTGTCTGTCTGTCTGTCTGTCTATCTATCTATCTATTAGGGGTGTAAGAAAATGGTCAACTCACGAAACAATACGAAATACGAAACAGGGCTCACAATACGAAATACTCTCGATACAAAATAAAGATTATAGAAAATCCCCAACAGTAGGAAGTTGTGCAAAAATCTCATTTTATTAATTTTCTTTCTAAAGCAGACATACAAAAATATTGCTGCATCAGTACAAAATAAATGCTCTTTGAAAAAATAAAACAAAATTGTATTTTTCCCCTTATTTAGACTGCAGTGCAAATACAAACATAAAATCTCAATAAAAAGTGCTTTGTTGTATCAGGATAACTACATTCTTGAATAAAAAGGAAAACAAATCACAGTCCTCAGAGCTGCAGTTTAGACCTATAAATGTCTGAACTGTACATCATGGTAGTTGTACTCGCCGCAGCATACCGCAAACTGTAGCTGCATATTTTGCACACAGTTGTTCTTTTGTCCGCAATCTTCTCACCGTTCCCTCGTCTTTTACATGGGAAGCCAAAATAGGTCCACACAACCGATTTATTTGATGAAGGAACGTAAGCTAATTCCTCGACCTCGTCTTCCTCCATTTTGAAGCGAGTGTTTTGCTACAGTAGGCGAGGAGGGTAAAATATCACCAGACTCAGTGGTGCACGGCGCCCCTTAGCGTTTTTTATGTCTTGCTTTTATTCTGTGCGTCTTTGAATTTTATTTTGTCATTTTTTATTTCACAAAATTCTGTGGCACGAAATTTCGTTACACCCCTACTATCTGTCTGTCGGTCCGTCCGTCCGTCTGTCTAGTTGGGATCCATTTGGCTTCATTTATCACTTTAGCACAGTCTTGTCAAATTCTAACATGAACTTAATTCCTTTTTTTAGTTGCTTTGGGCCAACTAAAAGAGCACCATGTGCTGCATTAGGCCCTCAGGACATATTATGGCCAACCCTGCATGGCAGTGTCACTTAGCTTATTAGGGCTGGGGACTGGAGGGTGGCCTCTTCAAGTCCCATGCTGGTCAAACCATGCTTGGACTTGGACTACAAGCTGACTTCCTGGAGCACTGCCAGTGATTATGGAAGTTGGTAGCATAGCTGGAAGGGGTTGGCATCCCTTCTCTCCGGAGTTTCGGGTCATAGCGTTTGCATCCTTCGACTTCATTGCCAGTCAAAAACTTCTGGATGAGCAGACCGGGCTGTAGAAACAAATTATAGGAGAGGGCATTATATTTATTAGGGGGGCATACTTTTTTTTTATCTGCCTCGGGTTGAACAGGCTCTGTGGCCTGTTGCTGTTCCTCGCAACTGTAATGTTTCCATGAACGTCCTCGCCTCTGTCATTATTAAGGCCGTCACTCACGTTCCTTCATGCAGCAGGTTCACGCCGCTTGGTGCTGCTTCCCTGCTCACTAGCTGCTGTAGCTAACCCTCCTATCATGAATTTAAAGCAAACCTCAACCAAGGTAGCTCACATACTGCTGCTACATCTGTTAGCAAAAGCTCTATGATAAAGTTACCATCATGATGTGATTCCTTGACCCTGAAAACCCACACCTAGCACTTAGAATCATGTTGATATCATTGTTAGTTAGCCAGTTATTGAGCAAAAACTATCGATTGCTAATGTTGGTTATCTGGATCACCACCAAAATCTGATTATTTTGAAGTTGGGCTATTACCAACTTCTTCTGAAATTTTCAGCAAAGTCCATCAAGCAAATTTGAGTTACCTTGCTAACAAACAACCATTAGCTGGCAAAAACATAACCTCTTACCATTTTGACCGCACCTTTTTAGTTAGCTTAAGTTATAGTCTTTTGCCTAAAATATCTTTTAATTTCTGTCATAATTAAGTCATCAAAATTGGCTGAAATTGGAATTTCACATTTTAGTTGACCAAATCGACTGTAAATATAATTGACTAAAATACGAAATGTATTGTAAGTCATTTTTTATGTTTCCTTGAATTGCTTAAGTTATGTTTTACACTTGAGTCCACCATCATGAAGCTAAGTCAGTTGTGATTGGATGTCCCTTTTAACTCATCCAACCTTCCCACATAACCAAAAGTAGCTGTGATAGGATATATTCCTAACTTGTCCCTATTTTCTACGTTAGCATTAGCATTAGCATCTACACCAAATTAGGTCTGGTCAGTTTTAGTCTCTGTCAAGCATTTTATTCTAGTTTTTATCTGTTGACAAAAATGTCAGTTAATTTAGTGTTAGTTTAAGTCAATTACTCTTGTTTTGTTTTAGTCATAGTCTAGTTTTTGTCAGGGGAAAAATGTTGTTGACGAAAAATAATTAGTTGACAAAATAAACAGTGTTTTAATGCTTCGCTGTGGAGCACTTTGTGGCATGTGCTCTGGAAAGTTCCTTTATTATTAAGTTTACTTGTTTTAACCAATAAACAAAGAAAATGTCTACCCATTACACCATCTCAAAACCTCCCAACCCCTCTTGACCCACCTCTGTACTTTGTGGGTCTGGTTATTGCAAACCTCACAGTGCCAGACAGTAATTCCAAATGTACCGTCGCTCTGTTGCATTCTGGGCCTCACATTTCCTCAGGGATGAATAAATTCTTTGTTATTTTATCTCATCTGATCCGACAGATTGAAAGACAGACACTCCAATCTGAGAGTCATGCCGCTAGCTCTGAGAAATGAAATTGAGGTAAAGAGGGAGATGAAAAGGCAGGGAGAGCAGAAGAAGACACGGGGGCGATGACCGTGGAGGAGGAGTGCTCAGGATCCACCCGGCGAGAATCGTGTCTCGTCTCCTGGAATGGTTTCAGTCCCAAGTGCTCCAAATGAGAGGGCCCTGGAGCAAGGCTGCAATCTCTGCGAGCGAAATCACTGGCCTGTGCTCTTCAGCCATAAACATGTCAGCGCAGAACTAGGTCACCGTTCTCTCTCTGTGCGAGCACATCAAACGGGGGCCTCCGCTGCTCCACTGTTCCACGGCCACTTTCTGCGCTGCACCTCCACATGATGTGGCCCATTTTTTTCTGCCTTTGTTTATGTGACATGTCACCGCCTCTTTGCTCTCACAGCAGGCAGCGAGGACTCGGGGGGGGGATAGACGGGGGCTGACACGGGGGTTTTCAGCCAGCGAGGGGTTAAAAAGAGGGGGTCAGATCGGTTGAAGAGGCAAGAATAGGAGAGGAGAAGAGGAAGAGGGAAAGTGAGTGTATGAATGGTAAGAATGAAAGAAGAAGTCTGAAGGGGCAGCAAACGGAAATCTTGAGGTCTGAAAAGCATTGGCAGTTTACCATCAGTCAAAGATGGGCAACAGCCTGGGGCCTCGAGCTCCAAGGGGCCTCAAGAATTGGTCTCTATAAGGACTGAATCTAAGTGAATATCAACCACTGTTGGTGATCATAACATCTGTCACATATACAAACCCTAATCACAGTCTACAGGGCTAGTTATGATGGTTATGTTTGGGAAAGACCAATACCAGACTGTTTCCCATTTCCTGTAAGTGATTGGATGGAAATAAGTGTTATATATGCAAATGAATATGCATTATCCTATCCAAATAAGCAAAAAATAAATAAAAACCAAAGAACAAATATTTGGAGGCTTTGAAAGACAGTTTGTAATCCTCATCTTTCATTTAAACCAAAAGGGATAAAATGCTAACCTGACATGCCAGATGACAGCTCAATATATCTGCCACTAGTCCATCTGGGTAGGAGCCCTTTGAATTTGTTTTCAGGGGCAGAACATAAAAAAAACACAAGCTTGTGATTGGACAATCATTTGGCTTGTCACATTCATCACAGACCAATCCACATCAAGCAGGATTGCCTTCTATAATGTAGCATACAGAGTGGCTAATGTAGCGGCTAATAGCTTACAACAGTTAACAACAGTTCATGGATGTTAGCCATAGCGGCTAACTTAGCCGCTAACAGCTAACAACAGTTAATGACCTTTTACTATCGTCTTACACTAAATTGTACCACACGGATGATTCATTTAACACTTATGTGTGACATGAATCTCATCAAAGACAATCCCTACAAGTAAACTTCTGAGGAAGGCAGACTTCGCCAAGTTTCACTGAGTAGTCATGAGGACAATAGGCTAATCGGTATGTCCGTTATCAACTTCCGGTTCTCAACTTCCAGTTGTAGTTAAGTCCGCATTCTGCAGCTCCCGCCTCTCTTCCCTGCCATTAAGAATGGCCATTAAGAATTCAGCCGAGTGAATCCGTTGGACAACGGAGGCTGGCAAGACAGACCTGCAGGATTTCAGAATCAGGCAGGTCTGTCTGTTCTGCAAGGCTAATAAAATGCTGCTTATACACTAAAGAAGACAGAACTGAACATTTTGAAAAGATCTAATGACCACTGCTTTCCTTCCTGGAAAAGGAACTGACCTCCTGATTTCCTGCATCGGTCTTAGTGCTCGGGAGTGGGACTGGCTGAGAGAGGTGGTGAGGGTGGTAGTGAGTTGTTGAGGGTATTATTTTGCTGGGTTTTGTTTGCTTTGGCTCTTGCCTTGAATATAGAACTGAGCACTGTTCTGTCTCTTTGTAGAACTCATATATAACTTCTATTATTGTAGAAATATAAGTTGGGCTGTAGCAGTAGCAGTAGCAGTGCTATTTCTCTGCAAACCTACCTTGCCATCTACTGGACTGGCATGCATATTGAAACAGTTTCATTCATTTCTAGTGTCTCCGTCTGAACACGGATCGAGTTTAAATATGCAAAGGACAAACATTCGCGTTTCGGATGACAATGTCTGTGTAAACAGGGCCTAAATTGCACTAGCAATTTGTTAGCAACAAATTTAGAAGAGTGGCCACAAGTAGAAATGCACAGCATGAACCTTATTTCCCTTTTCAGTGTCACAACCTGTATGTTGAAATCCTATTCATACAACTTCATCTCAACTTATATTTTGCTTTTATTCTAAATCATTTTATTTTGTTTTAATGTGGCAACTTTTCACAGAGTTGAACCTTTTTATTTCTTATTTTGGTTGTAAAAAGTTGCAGTTAAATTCCTGCATTAGAAATAAGTCACTTAAAATGCTAAAAATCTCTCGATACGTTTGAAAGAAGTTGGCTTTGTCTGGACAAACTCACAAGAATTACTCCCTTGCTTCCTGCCCATTTTTCATTGTTCAAATGCTGCAAACCTCTTTGTACATTTGTATTACTCATTGCAAAAATAAGCTTCCAGTGTTTGCAATGTGGATAAAACTGTCCAGGAGCAGCAGTTTAGACAGCGCTCCGCTTTATTTGTTTAAAATATGACTAATGATCCCTCATTTCTTTACTTTCAAAGCTCCTTAAAAAGCCTGAAAATATTTTGTTCACACGCCACCATTGCTTTTATTTAAATGGAGAGGAGCTTTGTATTGGTCTTTGCCTGGGGCCTTTGAATCACTGGAACCATTTCCGTTGAAAAGTCTCGTCATATGAAAAGACGCAAAAGAAATTCTCTCTATTTGAAGAACATTCAGCTGCTGCACGGAAGAGGAGAGAAGAAAGGAGACAGAATAAGAGAGGACATCAGAGCCTTCACTGCAGATGACAGCTCAGGTTTCTATCTGTGTCACTGATTTCCCAGAAGCCTCGACAACAGCTTGCCAACATTATTCATTAATCACCGCGCTGCGTTTTGTGCCAGGACGTCCTGTTAATGCAAGGCAGAAGTTAGAGAATTTTTTTTGAGCAGTGCTCAGCTGACAGGTGGTGAGATGTGAGCCGCCTGCTTTGTTCCGTGCTCTTTTTTTAGTACAAAAAGTACTTTTCTGTGAATTATTAACTTTACGTTTAGTTATTTAAGCGCTCAACATTTGAGGATTGACGTTTATTTGTGTTCTTTTTTTGGTGAAAATAAGAGAGAACATAAAAAGTGAGCGTGCATGTCACTTTGACTTTAACACATCTGCACAGGGTGAGCAGATGCTTAATGAATCATGTTTTTTAAATGTCAGTTTGTCACTTAAGCATTTACTTGTTATGCAATATCTCAAACATGCTTTGAGGAATTTTTGTCAAACTCTGCACTAATTTCCACTTTCCAAGAATCATCTCTTAAAATTTTGGAGGTCATAAGTCAAGGTCATGATCGTGGAGCCTCACAGCAATGCTTTAAAGGGATCGTCCTTAAATTTTGCTTTATTTTTCACTGTGCCACGACTGCTATACCTGAAAATTTTATTAAAATGAATAATAAGAGTTGACCATAATAATCAACTTTTTGAGATGTTTGCTAACGGTCAGACTTGGTTCTTGGCTGAGGTAATGATACCAAAACATTTTGTTCATAATCTACTTTTCAGAAACTAAACAACCCTGTACATTTTGTAAAAGATCAAAACAGCATATTTTAAAAGGATTTCAGGATCCTTGCAAGTTTGATGCAAGAATTCTGAGAATGGTTCCATCAATCACGTTCATTATGACCCAGTCAGATAATGTAGTAGGCGGGTGCTACTGCTACTGCGTTGTGAAGTAAGCCACTTTGTAGAACTCAATGTTGGACATGGACCAAAAATATCCTTTTTCTTAATTTCATGTCTTGCCTTATTTCTGAATCCATGACGAAGAGATAGACACCATTATTTTGACTTTGGGAGCAGTAACAAGGGCAGAGCTTGCCCATTGCTAATTAGCTTAGCTCAAGCAGTGGGAGTCAATGGGTACAATTAGCCTGCCTCTGCCTACAGTCAGATAAAATCTTCAGCAATTCTAAACAGTCCTGTGTGCTTGTTGTGGCTCTTTTTTAATACAGTATTATGTTACATTATCTATTTTTGGACTAAGATTGACACTTTATATAGTTTTCGAAGGAAAGACATGAGAAATTAAACTGCAGGGCTCATGTGCAAGCTAATGTGGACATGCTTTGTTTAAAAAAAAGAGTCACAACAAGCGCACAGGAATGTACAGAGTTGCTGAGGAGTTTATCTGATGATTTTAGGTAGGCTAACACTTCCCACTCACTGCCAGTGTGTGAGAGAAGCTAATTAGCGGCGAGCAAGCTCTTCCTTGTTACTTCACACAGTCAAAATAATGGTGTCTATCTGCTTTTCATGGACTCAGAAGTGAGGCAAGACATAAAAAATAATTTAAAAAATGTTGGCATATTCCTTTAAATTTGTTCAGGGGTCCCTACATTTTTTAAGTTTAAGATCATTTGGTCTTGTAGTTTTCTCTTGCTCATAATGTCCACAAGAGCCGCCTCAGCTCTCACCATTGTGCTTTCACTCTAGGACAAATGAATCCCTTGAGGAGTCATTTGACCAGCGTGCAGCAATTCTAGTCATTCCTTCAACATTCTGTTATGAGAAATACTCCGATTTCTCAATAAGCGCACTGTGTCTTTAAGCCCATAATACACAATTACTGCCATGTGTTAACCTCTAGAATAATTACAGCACATTTACTGTGCAATGGCTGTCATGCTATATTTGACTTAATTACCATCACAGTAAATCAAGTGCAACATTATCACATGCTCTGAATCCCCAGTGTTTCATTAGAAACACTTTTCACAGCACAGAAATAACAGGATGGTGTCAGAGGTGCACATGAACACACATACAGACCTGTTAATCTCAAAATGTATGAATATAAATTAAGCTGTTATGCTGTTTGAATTAAAAGTCATGAAGATTGAAATTTATGAACATTCATTCATTCATTCAGGTTATACACCGCTTACCCCTTTCGGAGTCGAGGAAGGGCTGGAGCCTATCCCAGCTGTCACTGGGCAAAAGGTGGGGTACAACTTGAACCAGTCGTCAGCCAATCGCAGGGCTGCATAGAGAAACAGACAATCATTCAAGCTCACACTCATAGCTAAGGAAAACAAGGAGTTACCAATCAACCTAATGAGCAGAGAGAGAGAGAGAGAGAGAGAGAGAGAGAGAGAGAGAGAGAGAGAGAGAGAGAGAGAGAGATAGAGAGAGAGATAGAGAGAGAGATAGAGAGAGAGATAGAGAGAGAGATAGAGAGAGAGATAGAGAGATAGAGAGTCGTTTTCACAGCCTGCCAAACAAGGACATATACAACAAGAAAAACATACAGTTAGGGAAACAGATACTACATGTAAAACCATGTAAAAACCATAGAGCACACATTTTCCGTTACAACCCATTGGTCAGTGGGTTGTCTTGTTCAGGATGGAGATGGCAGATGGTACAAAGCTCTCGTTAAAGCGAGCCCTTCTCCATTTCAGTGCTCTATACCTGCAGCCAGAGGGCAGAAGTTGAAAGTGGATGTTGAGAGGGTGCTCTATGTCCATGGCTATTGTTTTAGCGAGGCGTGCTAATGCTCTTAAATTAAGTTCTGAGATGCTGGGTGTTGGGGTGTGAATTATTTTTGAGGCTATGTGCGTGATTTTATTGAGCTTGGAGACAGACAGCACGTTATAGAAAGCAGGAGAACAGTACATCAGGATGGGCTGGATGATGCTCTTGTACAGTAATAACAAGATGAGGGGCAACTGAGTGTGCGAATAGCATGTAGCCTCTGCTGTGAGTGTTTATGGATGTCGGGGATGTGGTCAAAGGATAAGTTTTAAAAAAATAATTAGTTATAATTGAACTGTGTGGCTTCATTTCTCTCTACCTCCTTGTTGTTACACCCGACCTGCCAAAGCAGCTTTGACATCATCAGTGGCATTCTCAGTGTTTTTGGTCACTACGAAAAGGTATTGTTTGACTCATATTTTTTGAAATGCTGCGATAGTTTTATTTACATTCTTCACGTGGTATGTGCGAACCACAACGCAGGGCTAACACAAGAGCTAACAATAGCCTGGTAGATCAGCACATCTTTTCCGACTTGGTAACTGGAACGCTGATAACTTGGAGATGACGTCTTTTCTACATGCCAGTTCCGATGTAAATGGAACACAGCAGAAGTATTGTTGTTGACCATGTGCCCAGTGTGCCTATCCTCTAATCTCCACATCCAGCAGCATTATAAGCTATGTCTCAAAGCTCAAATCATTTCAAACTATTTTCTTGAACACGGCAATCAGTTCACTGAACTCCAAAGGCCTCCACAGTCACCAGATCTCAATCCAATGGAGCATGTTTGGGATGTAGAGCTGGCAAATCTGTAGTAACTGTTTAATGCTGTCATGTCTATATAAACCAAAGTCTTTTAGGAGTGTTTCAAGCACCTTGTTGAATCCATGCCACAAAGGCAGCCTGGTATAAGCAAGGTGTACCTAATAAAGTGGCCGGCAATAGTAAGTGCAGAAATGATAGGATCCTTTAAGTCTTATGCAGAGTTAAGTTCTTATAAATATTTCACATTCTTGCTCTTTCAATCTATTTTCTGCATAATGTAGTAGTCTCCTTCACAGTCTGGACTATAGTCTTTATTAAATATTGGCCTAATTCATACCTTTTTAGAATCAGTGTTTTCATCCTGAAGCTCATTATTTTCTTCACTGGCACTTTATCTGGTTGTAGCACAGAACAAGTAACAAAAGGACTTTTACTTGTCACTGTAGTGCAGCAGGAACCAGCTGTGAAAACAAAACTACAAACTGCCCACCCATGGAGTCAAAACAAAAATGCATGTCAGGGACCAGCTGGGTATGTTGCATTTAGCAACTGGTGTCAGCTCTTTCTTTTCTCAGAAGTGGATGATGACTAAACAGAGCAAATATGAGAGTTGATGCAATATGATGGAATTTGAAATTGGTTACTGTCACCCTGATATTTAGCTTGGCTCATGGTTTGGGTACTCCCTGCTTTGTTTTCCATCACAACGATACACCGATACCGCTTTAAAGTCGTCATAATGAGGCTGAGCAAAACCATGTTGCGTCCCCTCAATAATAAAGAAGGAAGTGGAAGCGGTACAGCAGCTGTCCCCTCTTCATTTGTGGCTTTTTGTTACAGTAAGAAGAGTTTTATTCCAGAGGAAGCAGAACAACAGACTATTGAAAGCAGAGGAGAGTTTGAAGTCACAGTGTTACGAAGATGAAACTGGAGGCCTTTCTGTGTCAGAGTTCAGTCAAATTGAGCTAATAGCATGTGGAGTGGAAAAGCCCCAAAATGATACTGTACTATAAAATCCCATAAAAATAACACATCATACAGTTCTATACAATACAGCGTGTTTCGTGTGGGGCAGCACAGTGGCCTAGCAGGTAGTCCACGTCTCATTTGAAGAAGGTTGCCGGTTTTCCCCTTGTCTGTCAGGGTATTTCAGGGTGGAGTTTCCATGTTCTCCCCAGGCATGAGTGTTTTTACTCTGGGCACTACAGCTTCCTTCCAAGAAAAAACATGCTTGGTAGGCCCCATTTACGAGACAACGAAAACAGCTGAACACAGAGAGTTTTTGTTGTGTTTGCACCTTTCATTTACATTAGAAATGTGGCTGGAGAGCCTTAATCTGCAAACTTTTGAAACCAGGGTCTACAGCGAAAAGTTTTGATAATGTTTGGTCTCTGTGCAGTGTTGTGTTACTCAAGACTGGTCTTGGTCTGGAGACTGGGTCTTAAGACCACATTTTGAAGGTCTTGGTCTTGTCTCGGACTCAAGAGCAGTTTTACACGGTCTTGGACTGGAAACTCAAGATTTTCCGTCAAGACCGCTGAAGACCAGCACTGATCTGCTGTTCTTCAAATTCATTAATGTGAATAAGGAGGAGCACTTGGTAAAACAACAAAAAGCTTCATTTCATGTGTTATTTCCCCTTGTGATAACTGCAACCTGCCTGGTGTTGTGACTGAGGGACACCCCTCTTAACTGTTCAACCATGTCATGGTTTTTAAAATTTGATTTTGATGGTATTGGTCTTGTCTTGGTCTCGGCCTTGGTCTCGGCTCCCCAAAGTCTTGGTCTTGTCTTGGTGCATTCTGGTCTCGAGTAAGTCTTGGTCTCGGATAGTATGGTCTTGAGCACAACACTGTCTCTGTGTAAAAAGGAATCAGCGTTTCCAGGGAAAACGATGATGCGGGGTGCAAATGCAGTACTCTTTCAGATGAAAGTTGTGTGCGCACCTAGGAACAACTTTGGCTGTCAACCTAGCAACGTGTGTGCGCTTCTGTGTTCGGTTTGTTATCCAGACTAAAATATCCAGACAGATTAGTTGTCAAGAATCTCCTGCATTGTGTCTCCACTTGCCAATGTATGCTCAGAGTGCACATGTATTGTAAAGCTGTGTTCACACCGCAAGCGGCTCTGCGATCAAAATTGCGCTGCCCACTGAAGTCATGTTGCCTGTCCATAAATACCTCATTCTGGTCACCGTTGCTGTCGGCCGTTGCTCGGTGATGTCATGTCCGCTCAAGTTTCACCACAATCATATCATATACCTAATAATAGGATGTATAAGCGGACATTATTCCAGCTGTATCCTTTTCAGTCACTTATCAAACAAAACACTGCAGCTGATGCCCTGCAGCAGCATCGTCTGTGAGTTTTCTGCGGTGGAACTAATGTCCCCACTGACTAATGTTTCCTCAGGGACATAAATTGTTACTTTGTAGTCTGGATGAAAAACTGTCTGTCACAGGTACCATCACACATGCACACACTGCTGATTGGCTGTTGCGGCACAGCCACACACGACATCTCCTGAAAAGATGAACTTTTTTTTAACTTTGACATCACACAACGAGTGAAGTGATTGTCTTGTATGCAGAAAACGCGATGCGTTTGCTGCCCCATCGCGGCTGTACATTGACTTTGCATGGAAAGTGATCGCCGAGGTAGTACAAGTAGTGTCCGGTGTGTAAACACCTTGACAATGCTGCTTTACTGCAAACCTACATCGCCAACTACTGGCCTGGCATACCCACTACAGTGTTTTCAGTCGCTGTTGTGTCTCTCTGTGAACATGGATATTTTTAAAATGCAGGGAATCCATTCTATCTCTAGTGCATAGCTGTCTCCTGTTTTGGCCGGGAAACTACTGTATTTTACCCCTCTTTCCCGCCGTCCTCCCATATTACTATTTTCCTGTATTTCTCCCGTAAAAAAAATAAACACTCCTCTGCCTCTGCTCCTATCTGAACACTGTCACTCGCCTCGCGAGAAATGCCACCTGCAGTAGCCTGGGTGGCAGTTGTCGCGAGGTTAGTGCCGACAGCGGGAATAAACCCGGGACAACAGAGGAGAGAGATGGATGGATGTGAGGAAGGAGAAAGCATTCCTGCCAAAAAAACAAAGAAGTCCTGTAAATATCTCGAAAAATGGGACAGCGAATTTACTTTCCTAATGTTGGAATGCTCACAGCATTTCAATGTCAACAAAGGTAGGCCTGTCAGATTCTGATCACTTAACTAATTAGTAAGCTGTTGACAAGTTGTTTTTAGATATATTGTACTCCTGTCTTTAAACGTAAGGGATACTGGAGCTTGGTTGGGGTGGTGGGACAGCTCACAGCAAGCGCTGGAAAATTTCCCTTATTTTCAAATCCAAAACTTGACAGGTGTGCTCGAGTGACAAAGTTGTTGTGCAAACAGCCCTTAGATGTGAGTGTGAGTGTGAATGGTTTCTGTCTCTTTATCTGGCCCTGTCATCAGCTGACAACCTGTTCAGTGTGTGCCCCGCCTCTTGGTCAATTTCAGCCCCTGCAACCCCAAAAGGGATCAGCAAGAACAGATAATTGATAGATGGATGTTTTATAATTCCCTTTATTGGCCTTTCAGTTTTTGATTGCTCATGCGTCAGCTGTTATAATCTTTTTTTTTCTTAATCCGGAAAAAAACTAGAAACAGTCACAAATCCAATGCTGAGATCAACTGTTTTGATGAACAGTTTGTCTCCCTTTGACCTCTGAAGTTTCGGCCAACTTCATCCTAAACCTAACTTTACCCATTTCATGTTGTGATTAAATGTCATTCTACTTCCCTGAGGTAAGAAAACGCTGTTAATGCAGCTTTATGTAAAAGTATGAGGAAATCAGAAGTTCCCATTATAGGCTAATGCTAATGTGCTCTAGAAAGACATGTTTCATAATGTACTTCTACATCATGTCAGCTCTCTCCACATTTATCCTCATCACAGATTCAGGCCCAGTATTTAAATATTCTACTCCCTGATTGATGGGCACATGCTTTAGTCTCTGCAGCATGTATGTGTGTCTTCTCTGAAAGTGGCAGGAATTCTTGTTCCAGAAAACACTTGAACTGTGGCTAATACCAAACATGAAAGATTTATGGACAAGTGCAGAGAAGAAGGTTGTTGTCTGCAGCATCTGATGAGCTGATGGTGGAGTAGAGAGAAATGTGTCTCCATACCAGAGGAATGTTTTCACTGACAGACGCACAGGAAAACCAAGTCTGTGCAGATCGGACAAGAATTCAGAGAGGATTCTTTGGATAGCAGGGTCTAAACTAATAGGAAAAATCAATCGAAGTGAGAGAAAAGTAACTACGTAACTAGAAAGAGATACATTACGTCATCGCTTTCCATCCTGTAAGTTGTTGAAAAACGAAGCTGTAAAGCAATGCAGAGGTCTGAGGAAGGTCCGAGCTGCATTACAACCACAACAAACACACGCTTTGGCTTGGGTCACGTCTTTTGGTGCGTTCCAGTTGTAGTCAGAAGTAGGAATTTCCGGGTGTGAACTCTGTGAACAGTTATTAAGCTCCTGTAATAATCAATTTATTTGCACTTCTGACTGGGGTAGCAGAGTCTTAATGTAGCTGCATACATAGTATTCTCCCCATAGCACCTTATATTCACAAAAATGCATCGCAGTGATAATCCAATTGCTTCTTGTATGTCTTCATGGTCAATAAATCTAAATATTTAGATGAAATAAAGGCAGGACTAATATTTTTGGTGAAAATCACAATATGGCCGAGGAGAGGTCTGCGCCCTCCGAGTGCTTTCCTTGTCTATCCATTAAACTGTGATCTGCATGAAACCTACTTCAAAAAACCTAATTCCAGGGAAGTCAGGATGTTGTGTAAAACATAAATAAAAACAGAGTACAGTAATTTGCAGATCCCGTTTTACCAATATTCAACTGAAAATGCAACAAGGACAAGATATTTTTGTTCAAACTGATAAACTTTATTCATTTTTTAGATATTCACTCAGTTTGACTTTTATTCCTGCAACATCCTGATGAATAAGTTCATTGGAAACAGTGTTATGATTGGTTTTAAAGGGGCATCCTCAAAGGCTCAGTCATTCACAAGCAAGGACAGAGTGAGCGTCACCACTTTGTATACAACTGCATAAGCTAATCATCCAACTCAATGTACAGTTGCAAGGAATTTAGGTATTTAATCATCAACAGTTCATAATATCCTAATCACCTCAAAAAATTAAGGGGAATCTACAGAAATCTCTGCACATAAGCAGCAACGCTGAGAACCAACACTGAATGCCTGTGACCTTCTCATAGCTCTCAGGCAGCATCATCCTGTAAAGGACATTACTTCTTAGGCTCAGGAATACTTATTACAAGAGTAAGTTAAAACTCCACCGTGCAAAGCCAAAGCCATATAGTATAAATAACCGCACTGCTGGTTTATCTGGCCTGAGCTCATCTATGGGCTAAAGCAAAGTGGAGAAGTCTGCTAACACTCTGTGCAGAGTGTATTAAATGAAGCATGTAATCATTAAGCTGCATGAAGACGCAGAAGGCACATATTTAATGCATGCTGGTGAAAAATATGCCCTAATAATTAGATACAGCAATTATCAAGCCTGTTTCTGCCCACTGAGTCGGGGAACATATCTGTTTTGATGTAAATTTGAGGCTGGGATTGAGTATGTTTTCATCACATTCCACTCCTGGAATAATGGGCACTTCAAAATAAAAGCGTGACCAAAGTCCAGCCCATCAAAAGTGTCAATACTGCAGAGAGGTGACTGGGTTTATAGTCCTCCTGCGGTGATGGGGAAGCGCGGCATAAGGAGGAAGTATCTGTTTTCCCTTTTTGTGTTTGAATAGGCGTTGGTGGGTGATGCATTTCACAAGTTCATCTTATGTTAGCGAGCATTACGGGGTTACCCATGTGAGAATTCTCAGCTTGCTCACAAAAGTAAAAGAATTGGTGAATGGCGAGCGAGGTGAGGGGAGAATAAAAAGCCTCTGCGCAGTGGAGTTAGCCATTATTTAAAGCCGGGAAACACTGCATAGATTAATGGTTTAAGGGGCCCCATTCCTCGCAGAATGAATTCTTTAAAAAGTAGGTCCCACTGTCGAGACATGAAAGGGAAGCGGCTGCCATTTACCTGCAGATTTAATTCAGCGTCTTAGGGCTCATGCAGCACGCTACCCCCCTCAAAGGAAACCAATTCTGACACATTCTGCAGGAGAAGAAAAGAGCCTTTCTGCATGTTTAAATCCTCATACTTCAAGAACATGCAATGTGCTGCTGAGAGCAAAAGTGGAAAGTAATCCTAAGACTTTCTGCATGCTCTTTCACATGAAGTAGTCATATGACATATCAGGGTTTGAAGACATGTTATTCTGCATATGTATATTTGTACATACACAGTGTCAGGCTGCATGACATGGTAGGCTAACTACTACCAGATGGTTTTACGATCCTCCATACATGCAAAGCTCAAGAAAATATGCTTGAAGTGCTCCTGATGTGCCAGTTCCTCAAGCCAGAGTGGAGATTGGTGCTAAATCCTAAATTCCCTTCAATAATTTCAATGAGTTTTAAAGGGTTAGTTCAGGAGTTCATGTTTTTTGAAGTGGGGTTGCTAGAGGTCTATGGCACAAGTAAACACACTGCAAAAACTAGGCAAGTGTGTTTGTCTGTTTTCAAGTAAAAAATATACAAAACATTTTATCTAATCCACATCACTTAACCACTCAGGATAAATATCTTACTTTAGGGAATAAAGGCAAAAATAAGGCATTGAATTGATTGTGAAGTAATAACGTCTGCCAGTGAAACTAATAAGTTAGACTCAGTGGGGGTCTTAAATCAAGATTTAATATCTGCTCAAGTTAAATTTGTCTTGTCGTCTTGGCAGATTATTTTACTGATTACAAGAAAATCAAGCCTTATTTTTAGTTTTTATATCTTCAAGCAAGATCTTAATCCAGACATATCATGAAGTTGTTGATTTGAACACATGTAGTGAGGTTTTTTTTTGATTGAAATTGGACAAATACTCTCACTTAGATCTGTCGGTACATAGCAGGACGTGGAGCCAATGAAAACCTTATCAACCAAATTATTTTGTGATGCAACAAAGAGCTTTGTGTCCTTCTGCCAGCAACTCCACATATTAGATAAAGTGAGAGTGCAGCCAGGTCCAGGAAAAGGGATGTTACTAATACCCCTGTCCCACTGGCCAAAAAAAAGTGTTTAAAACACGGTAACAACCGGCTTCTGTGGGAAAGGCTCTAATCAGAATTTAAACCCGGGTTGACTGACCCTGCAAGCAACATGGGTTTTTAGTGGCTCACCTCTGATTGGCTTGCAGTGGGAACATATCCGGGTGAACCCGCTGATTTACTGCATGACGTTGGCATAACATGCCTATGGAATGATATTGCGCCCGTCCCCTCCGTCTGTAACTTCTGCAACTCTTTGCCATTTCAGCAATAATGTCCTTTGTACCATCAGTGCTCAGTTGACCGCCATGTCCATGGCTTCCACGATCCTTTCCATTGTTTACTTGGCCATGTTCCAGTTTGACGCACCATGTCAAAACAAAAAACAAAAAAAAAACAGCCACGCAGCTGGTCGGATGGGAATTAGACCCAGGTGTGCTGGCAGTACAAAAGAAGTCACTTGTGCATTGTAAGCAGGTTTACCCAGTTGAAAAAATGTGCGTTTACTGGCTAATTTTGATGGGAAAGCAGTATATGGGTAATTCCCATTTGTAGCCCTCCCCCTTCGTCTTACACCTTTGTCTACTACTTCCCTTTAGCCCTCTGGTTCATTTTTCTGCGCCACCAGGTAACCTGTGATCTGTCCTGCTCCTCTTTTATTCATCCCTCTTTCTTCCTGTGACTCAGGCCCCATACTGTTGCAGCAAAATCTCCTTCTTCTCAATCACCACTGAGTTGAACAAACAATTATCGAGGACACATTACAATCTCTTTTTACAATCTCTGTTTACAACTTTTGACTCAAGTGCGCATGCCCACTGTTTTTTCATCTGTTTCTGCCATATCGTTACAGCGGAAACAGACGTCTGGCATGTGTTTTACAGCGTTTTGATGCGTATCGAGTGCATTCATACAGACGCACACATTTTCTGAGACGACTTCTTCTTTATAACGATTGTTTTGGAAACTGTTAAGCGTTTTGTCTTCGTGTGGATCGGGCCTCAGTCTGCTAAACTTCTTTCTCTGTGTACTCCAGTTCATCAAGATATCTTCTTGTACTCACAACTAATAATAGTTGTTGGTAATAGAGTCAAAATTAATTTTAAGTTTGGTGTTAGTGAAGTAAGTACTTGTTGTTTCCCTTGACTGCTTGACCAGCTAATGGTGGAGGGATAAATAACCCCTACGCCTCAACTTACTAAAGTTTTAACCACAGGGGCTTTTTTGAGAAAAAGTCAAATGCTGTAAAGAATCTTACTGTATTGTATTGTGAAGCAAACAGTTTTTTTTGGGTAGTTTCCATCTATAAGTGGCTTAATTATTCATTGCTTCCTTTACTGGCACTCATGTTTAGTCGTGCCATGACCTACTGAAATACATGAACTAGCCCTTTAACATTCTCAATATATTGATGAACATGACACTCCTTAACCTTTACCTTTGTGTCATGACTTACTTAATCTGCTCAGTTCATACTTGAGTTACAGTGGACATTTTTGCCAACAAAAAAGGAAATTCTTCAAATTATCTTAAGTTTTGTAACATTCACAACATAGGGATGAACATGAGGCCCTGACCTCTATGCTTTGAATCATAAATTATCAAATTTCTTTTAATTGTTTATAACGAAAAGTACATAGCATTGTTTGCGTAATCAAGTTTATTTTAATTATACAAGCAGTGCTATGTACGTTCTCTCCAACAATTTAGCTTAATTCTGTTTGTGGTCATAAAAACAAAAGTAATGGTAGCTCAGCTAATGGCTAGCGACATTAGTTGAGCTTACAACTTTAAAAGCGAATGTATTTTTTTTAATTTTTGTCCGCCACTCTGACCCCTGACCTGTCAGAGCTTTGCAATGTATGTAACAGTACGGTAGACTGGTCTGATGAAACGTGGTTCCTGGTTTTCTTACTTCATTTTTGGTCCTATGTTTTGGCAAAATCAGTTATACTACCAGTAGGGGTGTAACGAAATGGACAACTCACGAAACAATACGAAATACGAAACAGTATTACAGAAAATCCCCAACAGTAGGAAGTTGTGCAAAAATCTCATTTTCTTTATTTTCTTCCTAATGCAGACATACAGAAAATATTGCTGCATCAGTACAAAATAAGTGCTCTTTGAAAAAAAAAACAAAATTGTAGTTTTTTCCCCTTATTTAGGCTACAGTGCAAATACAAACATAAAATCTCAATAAAAAGTGCTTTGTTGTTGTAACAATCAGGATAACTACATTCTTGAATGAAAAGGAAAACAAATAGCAGTCCTCAGAGCTGCAGTTTAGACCTATAAATGTCTGAACTGTGAACTATAATATGTAGCCTGTAACAGTGCATATACTTCTGATCTTCAAGTATTATCAAATTCTGTCAACTCAACAGTAGATGCAAAAATCAAATATTGCTTTTTATGCAGACTTACACAAAATATAGTTGCTGCCTGTCCCCAGTTCAAAGTAGTTGGTAGTTGTACTCGCTGCAGTATACGGCAAACTGTAGCGGCATATTTTGCACACAGTTGTTGTTTTGTCCGCAATCTTCTCACCGTTCTCTCGACTTTTACATGGGAAGCCAAAATAGGTCCACACAACCGATTTATTTGACGAAGGAGCTTCAGCTAATTCCTCAATCTCGTCTTCCTCCATTCTGAAGCGAGTGTTTTGCTACGGTAGACGAAGAGGGTAAAATATCACCAGCAACCCTTCATGTTTTTATATTTCGTGCTTGTATTTTGTGTGTCTTTGAATTTTATTTCGTCATTTTTCTATTTCGTGAAATTTCGTGGCACGAAATTTCGTTACACCCCTAACTACCAGTACTACAGCCAAGATCATTCCTGAAAAAATGTTGAATCTTATTTGTTTTGGGTGCTGCATTAATTGTTTGGGGGTTTTAATAAAAACATGTCCTATCTAACCCTAACCCCTCTCAAGTTGTCAGGATTTGATAAGCCTCTGATAGCTAATAAGCTTCTGAGGACCTGATATGGCCACAAGTTGATGGTCACTGCTGCAGAGGCACATCACTGCCAGGTAGGGGTGTGCAATATGACGATATTAAATCATAAAGGATTATAACATGGGGATGATCTCATAAAGCAGAAAGATTGTCAGATCGTCTGTGTGGGCGCAGAGACTTTGACGCGCACCTGACTAGCCAATGGTTGCACATTACGCTCAGTGCATGGTGGGATCTCCTGTTTGGTTATGTAGCGTGAAGCCATGGCGGAAAGAGAAAAGGAGATAAAAGCTTGAAGATGTCTGAACAAAAATCTGTTCTAGAGCAGCTGTATCATTCACTCAGATTATGGATATTGTAGTTAGATATCATTTGTTTTAAATTGTTGCACTTTAAGAGATAATGTTGATATTGTTGTTCATTACCTTTTATGTTTACATTTATTGCATGTTTTTATAAAAACTGCACTATTTAAATTGAAACCTGTTCAGAAAGTTTCTTTGGCTTAAATTGTCTTTTTTTCTTTTAGGGTTTTACACGTTTCATATGTTAAACACAGGGAAAAATGGTCAAACATGCAAATTAGTCAGGGTGCTGGTTTGGTTGGCGGAGTGGTTAGCAACCAGGCACCCCATGTACATGCTTCTGCCGGTCCAGGTTCGAATCCCGCCTGTGACCAGTTTGCAGAGTGTCTTCCCCTACTCTCTGACCCCCTTTCACAAGCCTATCCACTGTCTCTCTCCTATCAATAAAGGCACGAAATGCCCTAAAAAATGCATTTAAACATGCAAATTAGTCTAGAAAAATCTACGTACAAAAAATTGTGATAAAATAGTGATCGTGATTTTATTTATTTTTTTTGTTAACAATTTTTTATTGGTATTTTAGAACAAAAATACAACAATAAAAGCACAACAAAGACGAACCCCCCAACCCCCCAGCGGCAGTTCATAATATGTTATGGCCTGTTTATATCAAAGACAGAGTAGCATTGTAATTACATGGAATATTAGTGTATAAACATAAGGAAAATACAGGAAGAAATATTAAAAGAAGAGAAACCTGTATAAGTATACATAAAGAAGTAAGGTTCTGGATGTCTGAGGTCTGTAGCTTAAAAGTCTGAGCAAAGTTGTTTTACTTTGTCAATGAAGGACGTCCAAGCGTATATAGTAGATTGTTTGGCGTTATGCATTCTTGCCACTGACAGCTCTAAATGTAATATATCCAGTAAAGATCTCAACCACTGACTAATAGAAAGAGAGTGAGGAGGTTGCCAACGAAGCACCAACATCTTTTTTGCTGCTGTAAGGCAGACAAATAGTTGAAGCTTTTGAGAAGAGGAGAGAGTTAGAGAAGATGTGTCATTCAGAAGTAGCAACTTTGGGTTATACGGTACCCTAAAACTAAGCAAATCAGATAAGATTGCACAAATCGATCTCCAAAAATAAACTACTCCCTGACAATCCCAGTACATATGCATAAAAGAACCTATCTCATCAGAAGAGCAGAGTTCACATTTAGGAGAGGGTGTTAGTGATTTTATTTTTAAAATATCGTGATATGATATTTTTGCCATATTGCCCACCCCTACTGCCAGGCCACAGTTCTGTTTTTACATGCAGATACACTAATTTAATTGTTACAACAAAAGCTGTAATGTCCCACAGCAACACCAGACCGAAATGTTTTCAAGTTTGGATTATGCAAACATAGTCTGCTAAATTTACACTTTCACTTCCCTGTTATGACAGAAAAGAACATCTAATGAGTAACTTTTCAGCTGAAGTGTCACCAACATCTTTTCAGCTCACCACACTCCAACACAAGTTGCTTATTATGCCAGAGTTCACAGGAGGCCTGGTGTGCTAGTTTTATTTCTGTCTATGAAATATTAAAGTCCATAGCAGTAAAATGCTCTGAGGTGTAGTTTGGGTGCTGCAGATTGGTGACCAGAGGCTGACATTATAATCGGGCGAGGTGTGATGATGGCATACATGGGGATTATATGGTCTGGTGGTTCAAATATTAATTTCCATAATCTACTGCAGAAATATAAACCCAGGCTTTAATATGCAGAGTGTGTCTGCTGGGCAGTTTGGCCTGCCATCAGAGGGGAGCACAGACTCAGCCGGTGCGTACATGAGTGGAAAATGAGATGTGACTGTAACAGTGTGGTTACTGTGGCAGATGAAGATTACATTTGTAGATTTCAGAGGAAAATATTGATTATGACTCAATAAAGAAGTAAAGACTGCTGAAGTTTTCAGTTTCCTGATGCACCACGGCAACAGTTTTGAGCCTCTAACGTCTGATTTCAACACTGCTAACTTGCATATTTTGTACACTCTCCTTCCTCTTTTATGGTGGTCACAGTTTTAGTGTGCAAAAGGCGGTAGCTGTGAGTGCCTTTATGTTCCAAGGGGCTTTGAGTTATAGTCAAGATCAGGGGTGGGCAACGTTGCTAAATGACCCACATCATTTTTTGTTAGTATCTAAGGGCCACACTGTTACATGTTTGGGCACTCTCAATGACAAAAAATACAGAAAAAAATGATAAATGGCAAATGTAAAGCTTCAGAAAAGAATCACACCAACATTAATAAATTTTAACTTAAGAACAATTAAAAGTTCATGATTTTATAAGCATGGCACATAACTAAAGCCAATTTAAGATTCTTTTTAGTGCAATAAAAGAATGGATGTTTGCCAGTTTTTGAAGCATAAATATATGACCTATACCATTGTTTCCAAATATGATATGTACAATGCATTATCATTTAATGCCTCATAAAAGATATTTAGAAATGCAATCATACCAAAATGAGTTCTTCAATGACTTAGAGCCCTCAGGTCTTGCAGGAAGTTCTCTGTTAACAGTTCCCAAAGTTAAAACAAAAACTCACGGTGAGGCATCTTTTTACTACTATGGCCCTCACTTATGGAACAGCCTTCCTGTAGACCTGAGGGCTGCACCTAATGTTAATGTCTTTAAAAACAAACTCAAAACCTACCTTTTTAGTTGAGCTTTTACCTGAATTACCTTTTAGTGTTTTTATTTATTCTACTTACAGCCCACTCTTTTATTATTTTATCTTATTTTATTTTTATCTTTTTATCTTTGCTATCTGTCCTTATTTTATTTTCTAGTTTTTCCATCTTATTTTTTTTAAAAACTTCATTTCAATTTATTATCTATTCTCATTATTTTTTTAAATTATTTTATTTAATTTTATTTAAAGGAGACATATCTTGCTTGTTTCTCCTTTTCACTATGCCAGACTAGGATGCCTGTAAAGCATTTCTGCCCTCAGTACAAGTCATTTAGTTCCTTCATTGCCCCACAATAGCGTTCTCAAAATCCTCATTTTAGGCCGTTATCAAGCTCTCGTTGAAACACTCGGATCTCAGGCTGACCTACAGTTACCTCGCAACGTCACAGCCCTTTGTGTTCTGATTGGTCAGTTCTATCGGGGGTTGAGCCAGCCTGTCCTTCTTCTTCTACTGTATTTTCCGACAGGCTCAAAGCAGCGACTGCGTATTGAGTCCCCCTACAGGCCAGAGGTGGTAATGAGTGAGTGTGAGCTAGAGAGCTATATACTGCTGCTGGGTGGATGTGTTCCTGACTGATGGTTGTGGGGCTAACGGACATCACAGAGGAGGAGCTGTTTTATCAGATTACTCCAATAAAAAGAAAGGTACCTCGTGTCGTCACGACGATTTAAATCTCACGGTCATCTCGCAATGACCTATTTTCAGAGGCATCAATTCTTCCAGGATATCAGAAAAAATACAATATTTCATTTTTTGAAAATTAAGGGGGTGTAAGGTCTTGTTTTCAAATTTATTATATTATATGTAAGTATTAAATCATGCATCAGCATGATATGTCTCCTTTAATGATATATTTAGTTTTACACTTTTAACTAAACCTCCAGAGTTTCCTCATTTTCAAACCTTTAAGATGGTACGTACTGGGTACATCAGTGTGCTTTATTATTGCCTTTTATTTATGATGCTTTTTATCAACACTGTGTATGGATTGCCGTGTGGGTAGGTTCAAGGGCTGGGTGGAGTGTGTTTGGGTCATAAATCCTTTATTTTAATTTATTCTGTCTGTTTGTAAAGCACTTTGTGCTACATTTTTTTTGTATTAAAAGTGCTATATAAATAAGTTTGATTTGACTAACAAAAAACAACAACAATAAAAGCAAAAACAAAGCATGTACCAGCAATCTAAGGTTAATAAAATTATTCATCACGATCCTAATTTGTGTATAGCTTAGCATTGGTTACTCATAATGAATCATATTTTGATGTAATGTTTTCTTCATATTTCCCTTTTTTAATGTTCGATTGGCTGCACTGAGTGAAATGAAAGGCCAACAGTTGCTCACCTCTGATCAAGATGATTAGCAAATATTAGGTATGTGTCTAAAATTACTCCTACTGATTTAAATGTCTTCTAATTGTACTGGACACTTTCTAAATTGTCATAAGGCAGCAAGAGGGCTACAGGAAACTGGAGAGTTTGTTGCTAAAAAGTTTGGTGGAAAGATTGTGCTCTTTGAGCATTCAAGATTTTTTATGAACAAAGCAGAGACCAAAGTTTAAAATGCATTTATTATATATGCATGGTCTTTAAACACAAACACTACAATACATTATGTGTCAGCCCTCTTCAGGAAGTCAGGAAGTAAGCTGACACTGATACTGTACATTGCTTTTATCATACTCTATTTAAAGAACATGCATAGAGCTGTGCAGGAATCAGTCCACAAACAGGGAAGTGAGTTAGCAATTAGCACTTCCTGGTTCCCAACCCTCCAGAGTAAAAGGAATTTAGAAGATCTGTTTGGATAAATGCCAGAAGTAAGGTTCATAGTTAACACTAAAACAGGAGGTCTGAATGTTTAAAGGGAAATAATAAAATGCATCTGATGTGGCCTGCTTTTGAATCTTAAACGGTTGTTGTGAGTTTGTAATGATGGTTGCTAACTAACTGCTAACAAGGACAACAAAAATGGCCAGGGACCTTAATTCAAGAATATCTTATTGCTTTTTAACAATCAATCAGGCACTCGATGTTTGAAAAAACTCAAAAACAAGATGTTACAACATTATATATTCAAAATATTACAGTTGCTTTTCAGTTTAACTGCCATGTTGAGTTCCATAGTAGCTTATGACTAACTTCTCACTCTTGCAACTACAGTATGTTTAAGCTTGAAAAAACTCATGAAAAGTGGGCCTAATTGTTCACTTTATCACAAAGATCAGAACATGTGAGTTTTGTTTTTCTTTTTTTCACCAAGGAAGTGTTTAGAAACTATGGTCTGAAAAAAGTGAAAAATCTCATTGGCTTTTAGCCGAGAGAACCAGCATGATGCTAACTTCCTGGTTGGCCAACAAATAAAACAAGGAAGTCACGAATTGTGCTGTTCCTGCTTCCTTGTTGGCACTAAAAGGGTGGATAGAGCCTGTATCAGAGCCATATTTCAAATTTTTTGAAATAATGTTAAAACAAACTGTTAATACATCTTTGCATTGATAATTTCAACTGAACTGATTTAACTTGTTGCCATATTTTTGGACACATTTCTGCACCACTTTGTAGACTTTTTTTGTTTGTTTGTTTTTTTCTAAGTTGAAGTAGGTGACCATTCTCACTCCTGACCAAACTCTTAGTTCAATTTCATAAACAATTTAATGACATTATTATGGAATAACTGAAAGCTCATTAAAAACAGAATACAAACTGCAAGTAGTTCTCCTGACACAATCCAAATTATATTGATAAGTTGTTTTTTAAATACAATGTGAATGTTTTGAGACCATGAGAAAATAACAAAAAGTTCTGTATAGTTTTGACTTTGCTCGTTCTTTTGCTCAAGATTCAACCAAAAATCTTCAAGTCTCTGCAATTTAATTTCCCTTTAAAATTCTCAAGATATTTTCTTCACAGTTCAGAGTACATGATTACTTTTATCCAAATGGAGAAGGGCTTCATATTCCTCTTTCCCCGAGGCCTCCAAATCATGAAACCCACCCCTGTTGCTAATGGCCTGCGGTGGCTGCTATGCGACTACAGAACACTCCAGAGAGGCCTACTCTGGTACAAAGCTGCTTACAGCCTCTTTTAGCACAGCCGGGACAGTAGGGTTTAGACTTGATGGGGGATTTCTGCAAGCCAGCCCTCTTTCCCTGCCATAATTAGGCCACCCACATTCTCAGTCATGTGCTTCAGAGGGTGACTCTGTAAGATTTTGGTGCCTTTCACAATGAGAACATGTAATGATTTATGAAAAGGGCATAAAAAGCTAAAACTGTCTAGATAAATTACCCAGAACGATGTGCATTTACAACTGTGAAGCTGTTCTATTGTACACAATATTTTATTGCAGTTTAAAAGTATATGGTGTTCAATGTAAAACAACAAAAATGAAAGAATATTTTAAAACAATTTGTGCAACTTAGGGATGGGAAATATATTCACATGGGTTAACTAAAGGATGGGCAACTTTGGTTGTAACTGTAATAAAGATATGCTTGTCATTTTAGCCTGTAAGCCCAGGATCACCTCATTATCATTCACATCAACACTGAAGAAAAAAACAGCAGAAAACTATACACTGATTTTAATGAGGTAATAAAGTTTGTCCATCAAGGCCTTCAATACACTGGGTAGATATGAGTTGTAATTTTCTGAATTAGTAAATATATGCAGCATTTAAAATTAAGAGTTTTTTTCCTTGTCTGTGCAGACCAATTTTGAGACGATGTCACAAGTATATCACAAGAGATAAAACTCACATATTGAAGACAAAAATTGTGCAAATTTATAGAAAAATTATGGAGAATTTGTTTTGAAACCTTGTTAAAGATGGGGAAATGTCCAGTTGTGCAATGAGTTTTATGTGTAAGAATGTTCAAAGCATCTCAACATCCTCATTTTTGTCTACTGCATATTTAAAGCACTGTAATTTCATTTGGTAATTGTCAGTTCCCCAGAAACCTGTAAGAGAAACAAGTGAGAAATAGGTTATGTTGCCTGCCCGACATTGATTTGCTGTCTGCAGCAATGTTATTTACACAAAGTTTTTTTTTTTTTTTTTAAATAACAGTAAACTTTGAAGTCTTGTTTTCCTTTTTTGCGTTAGTCTCCTCGCACTTATGAAGGCATAATGTTTGGAGTTATTTAGGCACAAGCTGTGAAAATGATTTGGTTTCCACAGCCTGCGCCTCGATCCATGAGCCTGTCAGCAAGCACAGCTCCAGGCTGGTTCGCTGGAAATAACGCAACGTCTTTCTTCAGTGGAGCTGCTTTAACTCTGCATCAATCATATATATATATATATATATATATATATATATATATATATATATAAATATATATATATATATATATATATATATATATATATATATATATATATATATATATATATATATATATATATATATATATATATATATATATATATATATATATATATATATATATATATATAAATATATAATGATTGTTGTTTAAATATTGCTTTTCCTGTTATTTGATAAATTCATAATTACCCATGAAGTTGTGGTTCTCAAGCATCAAGGGCCGTGCTCCCCTGTTTCATGCTTTAATGCTTTGTGATGCTTTTTAAATACATTTTCTGAAAGCAAGGACATTAGACGTCGGTCAGAGCTAAGATGTAGTGTGGATGCAATGCTCTACAGATGGACTATATGGAAATTCTGAGAAAGACAACTTTACTTCTTCTGATAAACCATTCAAATTACCACCACAGAAGGTATTCAGATATTTCAGAGCCCTTCTTTTTTTAAGTAACAGATCCTTTTCTAAATATTCTAAAGTTTTGTACAATGCATTGTTTTACTGTTAAAAGTACATTCATAAGTTTAATAAAGTCATACATAGAACAGCCCTATTGTGTGGGATACATTTGGGCGGCTCTCCTAAAGACAAGTTAAGTGATATCTTTACATTCTGCTGATTACTTTGGCTGACACTGCTGTGAAAATAATCCCTGTCAAGCACACCAGCACATGCTGGTAATAAAACCCCAAAAGGATCCTGGTTAACAGGAGGTTTGCGTGCAGGAGTTATGTAATTTCCATAGGTGTTTTATGTTGCGTGCTACAGTACAGGGAATGAGGGGGAGTGTCTGCACCGAGCCAGAATGTGATTGGTTCCGCCTGTGAGATGTTAATGATTGACAGAACCGCGGGCCAATCAGCGCTCGGGCTTTGTCTTGCCCCTTGCTGGCCGCAGAGGCGACGTTGAAGGGAGCATTTGTTCAGGACGGGGGAAGCCGTGCCGTTATGTGGACAGGCTACGGGGTTGTAACTGTTTGTCCTGCCCGTTAAACGGATTTAAACGCCATCTGAGGATTGTTGTTTGTAACCTTATCGGTAAAGGATCGTGTTGGGGTTTGCTATTTGTTGATAGTATCCCGTAAGTCTGAAGTTTTATCAAGTGGGAGCGATTAGCGTGGAAGGAAGAGGACTCGTCGGATCCGCCTGTGGATTCATGCAGACTCGGTATGTTGGGACGCCGCTTTTTGTGCACACTCAGTCAGTTCTTTTAACGCGAAAACGCCATTTAAAGTCATTATTCAAGTACTTTTTTTGTTAAGTTGTGTGTTTATATGTTTCTTTGTCTCACTTTACTGTAAAGTTACTTTCCACCCTTTTGTTAACTTGCATTTTCACGCTTTAAACGGCATATTCTATCTCTAATTTACTATTCTTACATCATTTGCAACACGAGCAAAGCTTAAAAGTGGTCTTGATTCATATATAACTTCTTAATATAAAGCAGACTTAGTAATACTAGTCAACCATGTTGTTAGCACGCCGACGCTAGCTAGCACACGTAGCTAACCATCCTGCTCCCAAGGGGTGGGAAGAGTACAGGAGCACTGTAGTTAAGTACAGTACAGTTGATTTTACATTATTTTAACCGAGCATATAAATAAAAGAACCCATGTAATCTTAAAATTCGTTCACTTGCATGTCTACTTTGAGTATTGTCTGTTTTTAGAAGAGGTTTCCTGTCGTGCTGCCGCAGATACAGACAGTAAGTCACCCAGTCAGCCCTGTTAGCATCATGATACTAAGACTTAACAGTACTGAAGAAAAATACTAAAATAAAACATCTTAAGCAATTTTCCCTTTTATATTGCAAATATAAATGTTAGATTTTCTAGAAAACGCATTAAGCACATTCTCATACTCAACAAATGTCGAATAAACTGCACAACATGCATCTTTTTTAGTAGTATTTAATTACATTTATAAATTACATCTTCCATAAACTACATTCTTACTTTAGAAATATCTTATCATCTTTCACGTTTAGAAGTGTATTAGGTGTTAATGATGCATTAATATTTCTTTGTTCTCAATCAATTCTGTTATTGCAATGTACTGATGTGTTTATTATTTTCATATACATGCTTTTTTCTTTCTTTCCTTATATTTATTCCTGTTGCCTTAACAACTGAACCCCTGTTAATAAAGGTTTATCTTGTCATATATTAAGTTTTGCTCAAGCATCCTGTATTTAAACAAATAATTAGGGATGCACAATATTACCAGAACATATCAGCAGATAATTGGCTAAAAAGATTGTTGTTATTATCAGTAGACAATACAACTTTTGTTGACATTCACTGCTGATATTTGGGGCATACTAAGCAGCCAAATCCATCCCATATATTGGCTATGGATTTAGCAGGGCATGCAAATGTACCATTATGATTTTACTTCATCATTACTTACTATCTTCTATTACCAACCAAGTGTTATATCATCACTGTCAGCTAAAAACCTCAACAAACCTCTTGCTGTCTCCGTTTTTTTGTTTTGCACTCTTTTTCACAGCTATTGGTCACCTTCCAAGTCGGCGAGTGGGTTTTTATAAACTTTTAACCACACCAAAGTGCAGAACAATCATTGTTATGGGGACTTTATGATATTCTATTGGTCGGTGGATGGGTTTTTTCAGTCCCTGAAAGTGTGTGGCATCAGTGATGTTCAATATATTGAATTTAGACTTTAACTAGTTGATCTGGAAAACAGTTCATGGAGAGTGTTTCGGGAGGGCAGAACTTTTTTGAAAGCACATCTAGCAGGTGATTGGATGGTCATTCTGTCAGTCGCACTCATTACGGGCCAATTAGATGTAGTTGGTCGCACAAAAGTACAAAATGTGAACCACTTGGTAAAACAAACAATCGCCACAGCATTTTGGAAGGGAAGTGAACATATTCTTCATATCAAGAACTGCGTTTGGTGTTATTTGTTTTTATTTCATAAAGAATTTTTGTCCAGATCTGCTAAAACAGGTACTTCATCTGTTAGCACCTTTGCTAATCTTTTTAGGAGCAATGACTTCCTGCCGTTGTCAGCCTCATACCTTCCATGTCTTCCTGCTTAAAACAAAGCTGATTGGGCCATGCCACTTAGGACCGAGCACAATCTTTGTAGATTGGATCTTTGCTAGATGGATCTGTCGTAAGAGACCTTGTGCTCTTGACCAAAAAATGTGGCATTGCCGATGATTAGTTTGGAAGTGTAGGCAAAAATTTAATATGCAAGTCTACAGATAATTATACTTACTTTATTTATAAAAGTACTTTTACTTTACACAGTGCTTTGACAACAAAACAAAAACACACTTAAGAACAAAGCAGAAGAACTCAAACACAAGAGGAACAAATAAAGGACACTAAAAACTTATTTTATAACCTGGAGAACCCGCCAAGGACGTGATCACAAAGGCCTGAGCACTTGACAAGGTGCTGCTTTACACTTGGGTGGAGGGCCAAGGTGTTTGCCTGCAGAATTGTTGCTTTGCACATGCACAGCTTGTCTTGTATGCTGTAACTGTTTTGAGACGACCTTAGCACCTACCTCTGTAGCGCATCTAAATCTGTAACTAGTTTGACGGAAGGCTAGTTTTGGATTTACTATTAATTTTGCAGTCACTGTAGAAAGATGCCCTATATAATAACCCAACAGGTGATGTCGTGCAGACGAGGTTTGATATTATTTGAAGCAAGTTATTAAAACTCTGGTAGCGTGCAACACTAGCTGGCTTTATGTGGCTCAGGTTTACATAATTATTTTAGTCAGTGCTTTGATTGTTTGTATATTAATATTCAGCGTCTCCAACAGAAATGACTGGTGTACAAGTAAAAGTGCAGGTTGTAAAGCTACTCAAGCAGTACAGATATTGAAAAGTACTCAACAGCACTAATCTGAGTAGATATATTCAGTTCATCACCAGCACTGCGGCTCTTTGAGCATTTCTCACACACTTAAATCTGCATAGTGGTCTGAAACTTTTATTAAGGCTAGTTAAAACCACGCAAACCACTCTCAACGTCCACAATTATGCTCCCATCATGCTTTACAGTCATTAACATGTCACACTTGAGGTTATTTAGTTATATAACTACAGCAGTGTAGTGAATTAACTCTGTCACGCATCATGCTAAAGTTAGCAGCCACATGTAGGCTGTGGAGCACTGAAGATTTCCAGAGACCATCAAAAATTCACTTCTGAGAAAAGAAGTATGCTTCAGTTAATGATTTACTGTAATGGTTTGGCATGTTGTAGCAGGTGATGAGAGTTAAAGAAACAAATACTGATGTAGCACAAGCTGATATCCACTGATGATATTAAAGCTTTTCTACAGAATTCTCCTGTAGCTCGACTCAAGTATCCTCATTTAGCTCTTTCCATACTTATACTGTTTCTTATTTTATACCTGATTGCTTAAATATTCATTTTTTCCCTGAGGGATAGTTTTGATTTGTCTGCCTTTTTTAATATTTCATACCTTGCTGTATGTAAAAGCAGCAGAAGAAATTAGAATCACTAAAATTTTCCTTTAGGTTCACATACTAACCCATCCATCCACCCACCAATCCATCCATCGACCAAGTTTAAACATGAATCCATCAGTCAATCTCCATCCTCCTATTTTGATCATCTGTCCATCTATCTTAACCTTTAATCCAACCTTCCATCCATCCATCCATCCATACACCTATTTAAGCCATCCAGTCTTCCATCACCTACTTATCATATCCCATCCAGCCTTCACATCCTTATAATTTCATATATCATCCATCTACTTGCTTAACTTCACATCTGCCTATCTATTATCTTCCTACTAAATTAATAATCTTTCCATCTATCCATTTATCCACCTACTTTTCTTTCCCTTCAGCTGTCTTTCCACCCATTAATCTATCAATACCCTCATACCTTGTATGTCCATCATTAATCATCCATCCATTAATTAATTATTCTTAACTGTCTTTTCTAGTAAATCCATCCATTACTACCTAACTATTTCTCATCCTTCCATCCATTCAACCATTCTATTGACAAGAATCTGGGGAAAATATATTTTGCGTTACATGGGTTACATTATCATGAAAAACTGTGATAATATAAAAAAGACAATGATAGATATTTTACAAATCAACTGTCATATTTATATCAGTAAGATAATTCAATAAAATTCCATCCATTACTACCATCCATTGACAAGAATTTCCATCCATTTACATATTTTACATTATCATCTGGTGAAAATCATGAAAACTGTGATGATATGAACAAGACAATCATAGATATTGTGGATAAAATATCAGTAAGATAATTCAATAAGATCATAAATTAACGTATTATTACTATCGATAAGATTCCCTGCAACACTTGGTCCCTGCACTGATTCACAAATTATTATAATGACTGTAATGCTTAAAGGACTGTCAATGCCCAAAGACAAGCAATAAAATACTACAAAAAATAAAATTTGAATAAATTATTTCGTAATCAAATATTATGATGTTACACTAAAGAAATTAATTGTTTCTCTTTAAAATATTGGGCTTTTTTGGTCTATCAGTTTTGTCCTACACCCCTTCTGTTGATGCAATAATCCTATTATTAAGCTAACATTTGCTGATACTGATGTTGGGTCAACAATATCATCCATTTCTGACTAATTCAGGGCACTTATCCCACTTCATCATTTTAAAGCATCATGATGGCCTCTTGTTTCTTGAGCAGGAAGGTTAACCTGAATTTTGGGAACACAATTTAGGATGGAAAAAACAAGGGTACTCTGCAAATCTCTTTAAGAAATTGTCAATAAACAGGGGAAGGAACATTATTTTAAAATACAACAGACTTACTGATAACTTCCACAAATGTTCTGTTATGACACAGTGCGTGTATTTGTACCTGTTACTGAAGAATGCTCATGTATGTGCTTGTCCTTGACCTGCCTATAATATGTTGTCAACGTATTTCTTATCAAAGGTTCTCAGCCGTATATTTCATGTTATAGATACTGTTATTATCTGATCCAGTGCCCTAAAAACCACCTCTGCTCTCATCTTACAGGGCCAGGTAGCATTCTCCAGATCCCCGCTGCAGGCCGTGTATTGATGGGTACATACTGTGAGGTTACGCACCAAGACGACTGGAAATCATTCAAAAGAGACAAAACCTGTGGAAGAATGAAGACAAGCTAGATGCTGTACTCGTCTTCAAAGAACTGTCGGAGTTGAGCTTTCTTGGAAGAATACACCTGCGGCAGATGCGTACCTGGACTAAGCACATTATCAGAGAAACCTGAAAAGTAGCTTTGAAGCAGCGAATTCTCAACTTGTGAAGAACTTATAGACTTAAAGTGATCAATATGAGTGCTGAAGGATATCAGTACAGAGCGTTGTATGACTATAAGAAGGAGAGGGAGGAGGACATTAATCTGCACGTGGGGGATATTCTGCTGGTGAGTAAAGGAGCTCTGGTGGCTCTTGGGTACACTGATGGGCTAGAGCAGAGGCCTGATGAGATTGGGTGGCTGCCAGGCTACAACGAAACCACTCAGGAAAAGGGGGACTTCCCTGGGACATATGTCGAGTACGTCGGGAAGAAGTGGATCTCTCCACCTACGCCCAAGCCAAGGCCGCTCAGACCCTTACCTGTAGCTCCTCCAGGAGCCTACAAGACGGAGGCGGACTCTGACTCAGAGCAAGGTGAGTTGATCCCAGAGGGACTCTGTGTTATTTAATTTATCTGTTTATTATTCAATGGACTGATAGGACCACTGAGTTTCCAACTGTGCTAAATTATTTTAAGAAATGCACATATTTTCTGTCAGCCTTGTTAGCATACATACCCTTTCTTTTTGGGATGCCAATCATTTTGTCCCACTCTGACAATTGGGCTTCAAAACCATAATTTTTGCTCTACACACTATTAATTGGGAATGTTAACATGGTGTTTGGGTTAACTCACCTCAAGATTGGTCCAATTCCACTTTTATTTACAATTAACACATTCTGAAGGTCTAAATGAGACATTAAATGAGTAAAATGTATTACTTACAGGATGGTGGACTTGGTAAAGCAAAGGAGGGCAAGTCCATGTGGCCCTCCTGCATCCTCAGTATGGCCCTCTGAGCAAATTGAGATAAACACAAATGAAGGAAATGTGAAAAAATTGACCACGAAAACAGTATAAATATTATTAACACAGGATGATAAGGCTATAATTGTCTGTTATTTCCATAAAACTCACGTTTGTGCTTTGCTAACTGTATTTGTTAAGATGAAAAAAGTATTTCAGTAAAACATATTTTAAATTATTAAAGATTACATCTGTCTGTTTTAAGAAGTTGTCCTTCTGGCACTGAGGATAAAGTTAACGTTGCTCTCTTGGTGGTGCTGGTTAAACTTTTAGTTATTTGAATTTAAGAAAGTGATGTCTCCCAATGTAATTTAAGCCCGACCTACTTATATCTAAGAACAACTGGGCCTACTATACAACCACACAAGCCATGTTAATATTAAAATATGTTACTATAAGGGGCGAGTGCTGTCAATCTATCAAGATATATAATGATTTGAACAGGACAATACATAGCAGTATTTTTCACTTTCTTTTCTATAGCATTAAGAACCAATAATATTGTGTGCATAAGATACAGTTTCCAATAATTGTCTTTATGTAAAGAATGGAATATTATCAGTAAATGTAACAGGGAGAGTCTGTGGCCAACTATTGGCCAGTGGATTCACTGCAACACGAATGCCCCAAATTTCTATTAAGTGTTGAATAATAATATGAAGGGAACCACAGAGTGAAGAATGGAAAAACAGCAGAAGACATTTGAGATACGACGGTTCACGTTGTTAATGCAGCATCAGATATTTTAGTAGCACCGTGCAAAGTTTCCTACCATGTAGATCATGTTAATTTAGTTTTTAGTGAGTTTAAATTCGAGGGGTTTCGGTCACAAACAACAGTATGAAGTTGGCTTCCTCTTGTACTTTTAGTCATCTACAGTGACACTGTTTTGATTATTTTGCAGCTGACTCTCGCTCTTATGGAATACACTGGAACAAATTTGAGACTTTCTTGATTTTTTACTTCCTGGTGATTCTTGATCTAACCTTTTGGCTTATTATCATATTGCTGCAGGCTAAGCTTTGTTAGTTTATTTCTTCTTGTCAAAGCTCGCATGCGGGTCTTTCAGACTCTTTGGTGTGCAAGTGTGAAGTCCAGCTAAATCCTCACACCCAAAAGAAACCAAACTTTGAGATGGTAAGATTAAAGAAGCCGTCTCGGTTTGGGCTGTGGTCTGGAGGTACTTCAGACATGTCATTTTATTTTAGATCAAACTGAAAATAGGTCTGGACCAAACGAGCAAACTCTAAATGAGCGATCTGTTGAGAATATTTGGACTAATCGGAGTAAGGCAGCGGAAATTGCTGACTTTGCAGAACACTTGCACTCTTTCGCACAAGTATCTCCTTAGCGTGCTTCACAGCTGCACTGAATGTGAGCCAAGCTGATTCCCAGAGGACAATGGGGCTGGCCCGTAGCCAGGCCATCGTGCACCAGAGCTTCTTGAGCCAGCCATATGGTACCAGAGGATATCATCTGGGTTGCACCACAAAGCCACATCTTAAGGGAATATTATTTACTTATCAGTGTGGAGAGGGGTGATTAGATCACTATGTACTGGTGATTACTGCAAATTGCTTCGTCCCTGAAAGCCTTGGAGGAAAACAGCTTTGTTAGCTCTTCTGTGCATGATAAGGCAATGACCAGCTAAGCAACAGGTTCAGGCGTAGAGATGCACTCAGAAAGTACAGCAGAGCTAAATCGTCTCACTTTAGTATGGAAATATTAGTGTACACCCTACAAATAAAAGAGATGAGCTATTCTAAGCCAGGTCTTACAGTTTTTACAGCTGAACTGTGTTGTTTTACATTGTGTTTTTGCAAAGTTATGCTAATCATGAAGTCTAGACAATTGCGGGAAAAGGTGACCCTATGTTTCTGCACTATATAATACATCTGAAACAATTTAGGAAGTGTTTTGTCCCTTTGTTTTTTCTTCGTAGTGTTGATCTAGGAACCATTGAGGCCATTTTGGCACGGGTATAGAGAGAAAAGCTAACCTGACCCTGGGTAAATAAGAAATAAATAAAGCATTTTCATGGTCCCCACAGATAATTAAAAAGTCTTAGCTCAGATTTTTTTAATCCACTCCCATAAATTGTCATAAATTCTAATTTACACCCAAGAAATCCATTTTTGTTAGCACTGTGTCACAGACGTGGTCAATAAATCTTCAGGGTCTTATCTTTTTGGGAAAATGTTCATTTCATTCGTGGTTTGATTTCACTGTTCTGTTGAGAATTTATTTTTCATGGCATCATTTACTGCAGGGTGTTATTAAAGCATTCACAACTACTTGTGAAGAAAAAATAGTAATGCAAGCTCCAGAATTTTTAACTGTTTGATGTAATGTAAGGCAAAAGCCATGAACTCCAGCAAATTCTAAAAAGTCCAAAAAAGTTGTGTTGAGTTGCTTTAAAAAGAGAGTTAAATGAGCACTTGTTGAGTGCAAACCTTTACATCTTTGTGCAAACAATCCTTGTTATTGTGATGAGTTTACATGTTTGCACTTCTAAGTTGACACTGTAATACTGTCAGTGTGATCCACCGTGTAGCCCCTCTAAACATGTTGTCAGAGTAGGACCAAAGATACTTAATTTTCTGCATATTTAGTTTTATCACTATCTGCAGATAACTCTTGAAAATTCTGGCAGGTATGTAAATACTTGATGATATCTACTGTCAGTGCAATATGTTTTAGTATAAACGTGGTGTTTTTGCAAATTTATTTCAATTTAAGTACAACATCGTACAAGTGCAGGGTTCATTTTCTGTCAGCGGATCATTACTTTGCCATTTTCAGCCTTAAAAATGCAAATATAGTTTACAGATACGGTTGAAATACTTTATTACTTAATGTAGGTGAAATCCAACAGAACTACCTTTAGATTTCTAATATGTTGACATTCAGGCTGTCACCTTTCAAAAAAATATCATTTTAGGGAATATTAGGGATGGGAACTGAGAAGGTTTTTTTAAATAGTAATGTCATTATTAAGTCTTCTGATCGATCTGATTGATTTCGAACATCAAATCTTGACCTGAAAATGAGAGCTTGAAGTCCTTGATTTGCAAGACATGCAGAACAAAGTTTAAGGAATTGATAAGGGGATAATTGAGCATACACATTTCTGATATGAATTCTCTGAGCAGGTTGTTAGCAGTTCTCAACTGGGATTGTGCATTGCTGATTGGTAAAGAAGAAATTGGCGAACAATCCAATAATCTACACCCCTAACTACAGCTGACTGGTTTTAGGAAAAGATCTGATTGCAATTTTTCTGGCAGATATTTCAAATTGTTTCACGATTTTCTTAAAATCAAGCTTCAGTTCAATATTCAATATGTTTATAGTATAGGCAACAGTAAGGAAATCAATGATCAAAAGCATGTAACATATTAAATAAATCTGTTTTCATTTTTTAAGGCATACTCAAATTTCTGCTTCTAAACAGAGGCTTTGTGTTGTTTACCTGCTTGCCAGCACTTCTGTAAAAGCAAACTACCTGCTAGAGCTGGGAAAAAACGAATAAATCTATTTATTCGAATTATTTTCTGCAGAAAATTTAAAAAATTAAAAATGGAGATTTTTTTTCTTACCTTAGTCCAATTGTAAGTAGTTGCAATTTTTGAAAAAAATTACAATTTTCATGATGGTCGGCCTTGTAGGGTTTGCACAAGCACTTTTATAGGCTTGTATTTGTTATTTAAGTAGATTAAATATTGATCAAAGAGTTTCATGCTAATACTGTAAAAATACCTCAGTCTTTTAGTGTTTATGTAGACAAACCTGCCTACATTTGTACTACATAATCAACCTTTTATGACCCAGACTTTTAGACAGCATAAAGGCAAAACTTGATTTGTTTCATTTTTATGTCACTGGAAGTTTTGTTTCCTTTCAGGGAGGAAAAAATGGAATAAAATCGTAAATTTAAATGTTGTGGGAAAAAAATCTGGGATTTTATTTCTAGGCCATAATGCCCAGCCCTACTACCTGCAAATTTGTGAAATATTATGTATAAAATAGTTGATTCAACAGATCCTTGGTCAGTCAGGAGCGCTGCAGAAAACTTCAGCTTTGGCAATCACATGATTGCGTTGTCTGTAATTGTGAAATCTTCCAGCCCTTACAAAGACAGTAAATTAACTTTTCTTCATTTCAGTGTAGAATAGCAAACAAGCCAAGGTTGAACTATTCCCATACCCGATGTTTTGTGACATCTAAGCTATAAAAATCTCACTGCTTTTGCGTACTTGGATTTTTTTAGCAAGTGATTTAAACTAAGATGTATTTACCATGTTTCCTTGTAGACACTCGCATGTTCTATTTTGTTCCTGTTCTCTGGATTTGGAGATGGTTGCGTGTTAAAACTGCCCTCAGAAATCTGAATCAGTGTTACCACTTGGGCCACATCCCCGAACTGCAATTAAAACTTTGCATCTTTTTAAAGACGCTGCGGCTTCGAATGAATGTGCGCTCGAAGCGTTTTCTGCTCACCTAAAGAGCAGCTGCAGTTGCCAGGTTTCTAGTTTCTGCCTTTTGTGGTGCGATTGTGAAATTCTTTGCTGTGGTTTGCAGGGTGAGCGAGGGAGCTGCATGAAGGGGGCATGTGTTGAATGGCTGTGTTGTGGTTGAGTGGCAGCACTGAGCCCGGAGCGAGTGTGAATGTAGCACCGGGAGAAGAAAAGTCTCTGTGTGCCGGGTCTGTGAGAGACACGCAGGGAGAAGGAGGGGGGAGGAAAAGGGGCCCCTGAGGTTGTGGGTAATGGAGAGAGGGGCCCTGTGATTGCTAAAGGGTCGGTGTAAGGGATCGTGTGCGAAAGGATCAGGACTGGAGCGGAGCCGGGGGGCTTGGGAGAGGGGCCGAAGCAGGCGCTGGGTGCTTTGGGGGGCCTTTGGAGGGACATGCATGCTCAAGGGGGCTTTGAAGAGGGGGCTCTGCGATGGAGGCTGGGCTCTTGTTGCTCCCAGAGTGTTTGTGATTTATTGCCCACCACCAAGGGATCTCGCTCCCCTTCCTCCTACTCCTCAGCTCTTTTTTTCCCCTTCTCTTCATCCTCCCCCTCCTCCTCTTTTTTAATGTTTTGATAGTTCCTACAGTCAGCTCTGGTAGGGGGACTGGAGGTTTGGAAAGGGGCCTCTCCTCTCTGAGCCACAGGGGTTTACATGAGTGCAGCAGATGTGGAGGGGGTAAGAGAGAAAGAGAGAAGAGGGCTTGGCTGGGAAACTGTTCCGCCTCATTCCAGCTCCCAGCCCTTTTTTTCTTCTTCAAACATTAAAGTGTTGCTCCTTTTCTGGGCCTCTCAGTTGAGAGAATATGCATGTGTTGGGGCCCGCCGAGCAGAAAGGAACTCGCAGAATGAAGCCGCTCAAACTCCAGCTCGCAGCTCGTTTACACACTAACAAAAGTGCAGAAGTGAATGGGAAGAATTTCATAAGATCACACTGGCACAAAAGTTCATGCTTTAGTCATAAATATGTCAAAGAGTGAAACTCTGTGACCAAAACTGTAACTTCAGTAAATACTGTATATTATATCTTCACAAGGTTGCTGCCCACTTTGTATCATCAAATCAATGACTTTTAAAACCAAAGAAGAAAGATGAATGCAAATTCACGCAACTTTGCTATGTACTAAAATTTCTTGTGGTATTTTTGAAGGTGTTCGTGAAAGGGCTGGGTGATATTACTTGAAATTTAGAGATAAAGGTTTGAGCAGTATCAGTATGATATAAACATTTTACAGATATTTTGACCATGCAGATTGAGCACTAAAATGTCCCATAATGACTGCAGTTTGATTTACAATTTTCTCCAAATATAGCTTCAGTACAATATTCACGATGTTTCCAGTATAAGCAACACTAATCCATTATTATTATTTAAGGGAATCTTCCATCTTCTACTCCCACACAGAGGCTTTGTGTTGTTCATCTGCTTACTTGAACCTCTGTGAAAGCAAATTGCCTGCAATTTGTACAATAGTTGACGCAACAGATCCTGGGTCAGTCACATGATTGCATTGTCTGAAATTGCTATTTTGCGAAACTGCTAAAACAAGTTATTTTCCAGCCCTACAATGTGCCATGGTTGTTTGATCACGCAATGTCCACTTTTATGAATCCAACGTGTACATTATGAAATTATAAAAAAGTTATTTTTCTTGCTTCACATTTGGTTCTAACACAAATGCACTGTAGTCATTGAAGAAGCAGGTCAGTTTTAATAAAGTAGAGACTTTATGCCCTTAAAGCATAGTATTATACTTATATCAGTATCAAGAATAAAGAATTAGGAAATATTCCCATCAGGGATCTCTGCAAAATCCGTTGTTATGCATCCCCACTGAAAATTGAATCCCTGAAATTGTCTCTCTAAGACTTAATTTCAGATTTAAATCATAGTTTTGGGACACAGGACATAAACTTATATGCTCTCTCCAAACATATATTGATATATCTTTGTTTTCTCTTAGCCCTGTTATGAAGTGACAGTGTTTACACAACTTTTTTGACCATGAGTCAAAGCTCCAGCCCAGTACTTTTTAGTTATTATTATCAGCTGAAATACACTTTCGAGCTGTTACATTAAACGATTGAATAAAAATGGAGTTTTCAGCTGTGCAGTAACTGTTTTTCTGTCTTTGCTTTGATTTATAAAAAGAACAGAGAAGTAAAAAGCCTCTCCCACACATTAATGTGCATCTGACATTTTACTAAACATTTGCCAAGAACATCCGATTTTATCGCCTTTCCCACTGTAGTGCATTGTATGGTGCTAATTTAATTACAGACTCAATGTGTAAGCTTGTGTAGTCCTCAGATCCTTGCCAAAACATCACTAACTCAAGCTTTATGAGGAGAAACAAATATGGCAGAATCAATCTGTAGCAGAGAAGCGAGCCATGAACAAAGATATTTACTTCAGTGGTCATGTGTGATACTAAAATGGTTACTATAAATAGTTAAAAGTTATTTGTGCACGGCTGTGTGTGGGTATGATTATTCTTTATCTTCTAACAGCCAGTCTGAACATTCCTCGAAATGTTTATGATAAAAACTGGTTGTTACTGTGCGTGCTCTCACAAGGATCAGCCGACATGCTCGGTCTTGTTTTAAGGAAATATTTGATGCTGTTGGGCATCTCCTCTTTCTCGTCTCAGGCTTGTGTTAGCAGTTTTAATGTTACTGTCTGTGCATTTCATGCTCTCACATAGAAAGTAGATCTTTTCACCACTTGTATGATTGTCCAACAGGCTTGTAGTGCATCTCCAAAGCTGAGTATTGTTGTAAATTGAGCGGTTATATAACTTTTAATCGTTCATCATATATTTGTGACGTTGACTAACTTTACAGAACATCTGTGTTAAAGATGTCCTCCCTTACGTGCGACTGAAACATTTTGAAAAGGGGGCTACTGGAAAGGAGAGAGCAGGCTGTACAAAGGAGACAGTTGCCGGGAGAGAGCTGCACATAGCTGGAGATTGAGATAATGTAGCTCTCCTTCTCTGGGCCTCTTTAGCACTCACGCTGACATCTGCTGTATTGAACACCCTCTCTGTCAGTCGATTTTTCTCTGCCGAGAATCCACTCCTCTCTTCTATTGGACGTGCAGTAACTTTCAGTGTCACGCTGGAATGTACTTCACATTTTTGTTAGAGAAAGGACAGCCACGGATCACCACATCCATCACAGTCAGGACACATAATGCTGCCAGCAAAAGTTTCTAATACTTTTTTTCCCCCAGTGTTTGATAGCTCTCCTGTGTGGGAGGCATCTGAGGACAGGAATGTGTTGGCGCTTCTTTGGTGGAGGGCCGTTTGCACAGACTGCATGGGTAGACTGATTTGTAGCTTTGTGATGAATCAGTATTGTGCTAAGTGCTGATTGCAGTAGCTTGGTGCACAATGCAACGGGACAATAAATGGTAGCACGCTGAATGGGACCCTGGCGATTGCTGTTCCACTCCAGTGGTGCTATCAGTGTCTATGCTGCTGCTGTCAGGTTAATTTTGTTAATTAGATTTTTAAACCACAGATTGATTTACCATTTTATCACTTAGTTTAAAAATCATGTACCTTAATTTTAAATAGCTTTTGTTGTCAGACTTTTCAAAATGTTTCAGATACTTTCAGTTTAGTTGTAAGCACCAGACTTGATCTTTGGCCATGCGTCAACCAAAAGTTACCCGAAGAAGAAGGAAAGTAAATTGCTCTTATTGAATGTGTGATTTGTTTTTGCATTGCCATAAATTCAGATAGTATTGCACAATACCTGTACCAGAAAGCATATTGGTGATGAACATTTCCACAGATTATTTAAACCATTGAATTGGCCATGCATATCTACAAGATAAGGAATGTGCAGTGCTGGGTTTTTTTTGATATCCAAAATGCTGATATTTCTAGAGTCAAAATTAAAGATACTGTTTTTTTGTTGTTAATAGCACAAAATTTAAATGTTATTTATTTAACAGTCACATAGACGCAATACAGTATGAATATGTGAGGAAAGCAATGAAAGTCATCAATTAAAACTAAGGATTCACCGAATATTCAGTATTCGGCCGAATAATGCAAAAAAAGCCATATTCGGCCTTTGGTGGAGTGAGGTAATAGCAGGGCTGAATAGTACCGTGTGACACAATGACGAAACCAAATACGTCATTGCGTGTGACTGTGGCTAAGCAGACTAAGGCTGTCACTTTTCCTAAAAATCAAACTCAATCACGTACCCGAAAAATTGAAGATATTCGAGAACCCCCACCCTCCCAGTAAGGGACAGAGACTCTCTTAGCCACCCTTCCGAAAACAACACAGTCACACGGGGTTAAACTCTTGACAAAGCTCCGCTGCACTCGGCCATATAGCTTGGATGAAAAGCCGACGGCTGAGTCCGCAAATAAGTGGAGGACGAGTGACTAAACTGTATTTCACAGAAAACACAGCCTGGTCTTCGATTTAAGTTTGCCATCAACGGTGTAGAACCAAAACTACTTCCACACAGCTTTCCTCAAACATTCAGAGCCGTTAATGTCTGCTCGGAGTGGGAACTCTTTGTTTACTGAGGTAAAGAGAACAGCGGATGTGTCTGACGGTCAAGCTGCGCTCAGAGCGTCCTCTGTTGGATGGAACGGTCCACTGCTCCGGACCTGATGTGTCGCCACACTCAATATTTTACATTTAAATACTTATTTACTTTTATACTATACAGATATTTATTCCCATATTTGATCGGTTATTCAAATATCGAATATAAAGTGACAGCCTTAAAGCAGACTTGGGTCAAAAGGACAATTATTTATTTGTTGGTATTATTGGTTTATTGGTTTATATCCACTTCAATGCACATTAGTATTTTTTTAATGCATGTTTTGTTTTGTTTGAAGGCTTAATATGAATGAAAAACTCTGTTGCGCTATTTTGAAAAGCAAAGGCTACTGGAGTATTAAAAGTCATAATATTCAATAAACAATTATTTTCTTTTAAAAACATGTCTAAAAATGTACTCTAAGCTATTAATGCTCGATTAAAAAATATAGTAAACTACTTTGCCTCTGCATTGGATACTCGGTATTCAGCCAAGTGTTTATATTTTATTCGGCTTCGGCCACAAATTTTCATTTCGGTGCATCCCTAATTAAAACAGTGACATTCAGAAAGTCTGTATTCCAGAGTTTTCACTGCAGATTGGAAGACATTCAGAGACACCAAATTTTGCAGCTTAAATTCAGTCTGCAGGTTATTCCATGCAGAAGGTGCAGAGAACCTCGAAGCCTTCTTTCCCAATTCGGTTGGGACTCTGGGAACAGCAAACTGCACAAAGCTCATTGGTCTCAGGTTATGTAATCCACCTTCAAGGTTAATAAGGAGGAAAGATTGTCAGGAATTTTACCAAGAATGGCTTTGTAGTTGAACGAGTAACAGTGTCCAAGTTGACGTGCGCTTAAAGAAGTCTAACTGACTTTAGAGTATACAGTGCAGTGATGAGTCAGAAATCCACAGTTTGTGATAAATCTCAGAGCTCCATGGTAAACACTGTCCATTTGCAGACTCCATGTGGAGGCATTCATGTGTATAACATCTCCATAATCAGGAAAAGGTAAAAATGTAGACTCAACTGCTCTCTTTTTAACATTAAAAGAGAGAGAATGTCAAGCCAAAATTGACTTGTTTCCTTCATGGTGATGATCTATTTGTGTTCAGAACAGATGAGAAGCAAGAAAAGCTGCATTTTATTCTCCAATGAACACTTAGGATTTATATAGGTGTTTATTCAGTTGTAGTGATTTAACCATTATGGTAGATTTGAACATTCTGCTACCTTTAAAACCTAAATGTGTATGCCCTAAAAACAGCTACAAGTATTAGCAAAAATTTTCATATCTGCAAAAACTGATATCCAATCAAAGATATCGTGCATCCTTATGTCAAATGTATCCCATAATAACACATTGCCTTACCTCACATACAAAAAAGGTGGCAGTATATCATTAAATCTACATGTCAGTGTTGCTTTTTCTTGTTTCACATCTGTTTTTAGACTGTTTCAGTGAGAGTTAAAATATATCACAGCAAAGACTTGGTTGTATTAAGAGTTTCTTCGAGGTGGAAGTGCCTTTGGCTGGTATGAGTTTGATAATACCTGCAGATTTTCCGTCATTTTTTACTCAAAAAAAGAAAGATTCTTTCAAATTTATGTTTACTTTGGGGCACAACTGCTGCTGTAGTGACAGATGTGTTTATCTCTTAAATGCTCTAGAATAACCTAATTCTAGTACACTCCTATTTTATATATTTATATTAATACAGGTAGAGGACAAAAGCCTTTATACACGGGCGTGTGGATCTAACACTAAGACTGTAGTTCCCCCTGATGCTGAATGTGTTTCAACAGCAAGAAAAGCAAATCAAGTCATCTCACTACTCTGTTTTCATACTGCTTTCACTCTCAACCATGGCTGCAATTAAAGATTTTTTTTTTTTACCTTGGTTTGTCCAGTAAATGTGAGTCAACTTTCAAGTATGCTCATAAAACATTCCCAAGACCTAAAAAGCCACTTTTTTCTACTCACAATTGGACAAAATGGAGCAACTTCTTAATAATGACATTTTAACACCATTTTCTCGTGAACACGTCGAGTTTTTCCATCTTTAAATAAGAAGGACAAACTGCCTCGCACGGAAGAACGTCATTTAATATGTCCAAATATAGACGGAAACCACCTTGTAATCAGGGTTAAAGCAGCAGCCTTCGTCTGAGCCTGTATGAGTGAGTGCTTCTTGAGTAAAGTGGTGAAAAATAGTGACACATCCTTAACTGCTGTAATTATGTCCAATCTTAAAAATATCTCGCCACTCAGTGATGTGCCGGAGAGAAAAAAAAGGAGCAACTTAATTTCAGGCTTCTCTATAATCAGCGCTGTAATTATATTTCCCATTCCTTCCAAGATGCATTAGGTTATGAATCCAGTAAGACGTGAGTGCATGAAAGCGTGCGTTACTGTTTCATTACTTGATTGTGTGCAGAGAGCCGAGTCTGAATTGGCAAATCTTCTTTAGTGGAGTCGGAGCATGTCTGCTAGCAGGATTAAGACGAAGAGAGAATAAAGCAGAGGGGAGACAGGCTGATGGACCTGGAGAAGTGGTGCAGCAAGACAGCAGTCAGATTAGCGAGAAGCAAAGTCAAGTGGAACACAAAAGGTATTTCAGACATGCTACATATTTGACAGGCGAGGAGAGGGCAATGTGGACGAGCTAGTGTGGCTAGGTGTGCTGTGTGCCGACCTCGAGCCGTGGAGGTGTGGCGTTACATAACTCCCTGAACAACACAGATCACAGGCTCGGTTGAAAAAGCCGCCGTTATTGTCATGTGGGATTTATTTCCCCTGTATGGGTCACGCTGTCGGTCAGTTCTATTAAAAATAGAAGCAATTACTTCAGTGTGGAGCTCTTGTGTAGCCCTCAGTGTTCATGAACTGCTGTGCCAAGGAAAAATCAAAGAAGTTACAGCACACCCTCTCAGTGCAGAGCTCACACTGCAGCTACACAGACCAACGCTACCACTGTGATTTTTATTATAGTCGAAGTAGGAGATGTTATTCCTCTCTCTTTTCTGGGCTGCAACTCAAAGAAGTGTCATAATGTCTTAGGGAACATTAAAAAACCATGTTATTTTCCAGAAAGGCGTGGTTTTATTGTGTCAGCATTTGGGCCATGTGGATCTAACTTCTAACTGACCTGTTTGTGTTATTTCTATTACAGAATATAGAAAATATGTTTTCATATTTAGCCAGTTAAGAAATAACAAGATGATTTGTCTTTAAATATTAAAAAATGCTCAGCACTACATGTTATGCATAAATTCATAATTTAAGTTGACAAACAAGGTCATAGCATTTAAGGAATCCTCTTCATACCTGGACTGCAACCAAGAAATATTTCCATCTATATAGGGCTGGGCAGTATGGCCTAAAGATAAAATCAACATTTTTTTTCCCCACAACATTAAATTTATGATTTTAATATTTTTTTCTTTCTGTTATGAAAAAGAAACGGTGACACATAACATAAAAGGATCAAGTTATGCCTTTATGTTATCACAATATAATCCCAAATCAAACAATTTCCCTCTTTATGTTTAAGTGCATGCCAGAAAGTGTTGATTATGTATCTAAACATAAGCAGATTTTTCCACGTAAACTCTGAGATCTGAGCCATTTTCACTGTAATAACAGGGGGACTCTCTGATTAAAATTTGATCTGATTAAAAAAAAACAAGAACAAGCCAAAACATGTGCTTGGGCAAAACCTGACAGGGGCTACCATCATGAAAACTGTACATTTTACGTATTTTTATTTTCACACACTGCAACAAATTCCAATCGGGGTGAGTCAAAAAATAAATCTGGATTTGTAATTTTTAAATCTTTGCAGAAAATAACTTGTATTAATTGATTTGAACAATATGTTTCCTACATCAACATGAATTTTAACATTACATAAATGTGAAAAAAAAGTAAATTGCTCTTTCTAAATGGAATAAAAAGTCTCCTGATTGCTTCTTTTGTTCAAGTATTAGTCTTAATACATTCACTTAACTACAAGAAAAAGTGCAGATTATTTTAAAGCTGCAAATATTAAATAGTTTTGCTGTAAAATGAGTTGGGTAGGATTTGATTTTAATGATACTAATGTCCCCAACAGTTCTACTCATCAACCCTGTCCCGTTATCGCTTATAGTTTTTTGTGTGGATAAAAGTTGGCCTACGCAGGTTTTTAGTGGCAACAATGTCAAACACATGTGGCTCCTGATATTCAATGCCATGCTCAATGTGAGAATGAGTCTTCCTGCAAGTTTCTGGTGTTTTCAGTCACTGAAAGGTGTGTGGTAGGTGTGTTTTCTCAAAAATTACAACCCAAAATTTAATCACTTCTGACTCCTGCCTGCTTGCATGTTGACGCCGTTAATTTGCAGTGTGCACGGCAAAGTGGACGGAATTGGTAAGCAAATTGTTAATCAGAAAGACAAGTGATGATGATTCGTTGAAGGGCTTATTATCAGTTCTTAACGGGAATCAGGTTGTAGTTCCCATCTCTAAATACTTGCAGTGATTAATTATCAGAGTAGTGGCTTTAATATTCTCGTATCTCAGCTGCTTGATTTTCCAGCTTTTCTTTAGTTGGTTAATAAAAAGCTCACTTGTATCCAAATTTTATTCAGTGTGTGATGCAATAATTGTGGTTGCGTGGCAGTGCAGTCAGCAACACTGTTGCGTCACAGCAAGATAGTTCCCTGGTTTGAACCCCTGCATGCATTGATTTAGATCCAAGAACGTTAGCAAACTCCCACAGACAAAAACATGCCTTTTACTTGGCTGGTGACTCTACATTACCTGTTGCTTTAAATGTGAGTTTGCCTGGTTGTTTGGCTCCACATTTTAGCCATGTAATTGGCTTGCAACATGGCTGCAGTGTGCCCTTGCCCAGTTTCAGCTTGGATTAGCTCTAGCCAAGGAACTCTTGTAGCCGAACGCAACAAAGCCAGCACAAGATGACAAATTATTTCTCTGTGAGCACTTTGTCATGTTTTGTTTAGTTTAGGTTGTGATTGTTATAACATTTTAAGGGATTACTTTTATTGTATTTTTCTTGACGCATGTGGAACTGTGCTGTTATTGTTTTTAATGTTGGAATGCAGATCTCATGTCAAAACAAATACACCCTTGAGGTACTAATAAGGAAACCTTAACCCTTAAGCTAATGTTACAATAAGAGAGACAGTTCTGTGTTTGATTAGAAATTGACACATATTTTGAGTCTTTCGACACAGATAGGTAGTTTCATGTCCTACATATATCAGAAGAAAGGGAAAGTTTTAAAAGCTGCTTATTAAAGTTTGCTATTTTTTGTGCTTCACAATTTATGGAAGCAACAGAATATACTTAACGCAGAGCATACATGTCAAGATCATCTTGCTTTGTGACAAGAAAACTATGTGCACAAGAATGTAAATACTTCAGCTCATAATGCTGCAGCTGACAGACTTATCTTTCACACATCGGTAAACTGAAGCTCCATCCACAAGTCTCAGCATGTCTCCTTTCATTCAGAGGTTTCATCATTTGTGAGAGTGCTACTCCTCACATGCTGCACAAGAATGCAGAGCTTTTTCAAGGTAGTAATTACATTGTATGACTGTAGTGGACACTCGTACTTCTGATTCACAGAAAACTGGTGGTTTTGTGTGTTGATTCTATGCTTCATCGATGATCTGCTCTTTATAGGGTTAATCATCAGCCTGTAGCAACAGCCTCCTCATTGGCTGCTGCTTAGCACATGCACTGCCTCTTCTGACCTGCAGGGGGAGACATTGCCTGACATTTTTATGATTTAAGCTCAGGGCAGGATTATATATTGACTTCTTATTGAGCCATGTTAGAGCGTTTTAGACTGACTTAAATCAAAATATCAACTTTTAATGTTTTTTAATTTAGCACAATGCCTGAAAAGTGCTCCAGATTACCAGTTGTGCTCTTCAGATTACCCACTGCAGTGTGCTATGCACTGTGTCTACTGCTGCATTATGTGCCATTACATTTGGTGTGCTGTGAGGCCCTTTCCACGCATTATTAATTTTACAGCCGTGCCTTTGCGGGACCTTTCTCAGACATGGTGAAACAGTATAACCTGAAAATGCTGGTTACTTGAGTAGGCCCTCTAAATTTAACCAAAGTGTATGCTATCTTTAGTGTGTCCGTGGTGCCCCAGCCCTGTCCTGCCCACAGTCTGCAGTTTGTTCGCTTCAGACATACCATTTCAACAGGGGAGATTGTCCCCCCTTACACACACACACACCCCACAGCAGCACCAGTGGCAGCTGCAGCGACTGCTTCTACGACCTGCGGTTGTCTAACAGACTACTGACGGGATGAGGCCTTCTGGGATATATGATGAGAAGATCTACATAGCATGCAGGCTTGTAGAGACTTGTCGGAGGGGCCCCCTGTCTCCACTGCTCTCTAAGTTGCCACAGAAACTCGCTTTCGTTGAAAATGTCTGGTGGTGTGTGAGCTGCTGTGCACACATTGACACTGGTATTACATTGTGTTATCTCTGCAGTGATACAAAGAGGATTATTTAGTACATAGTCAGCATCGATCTTAGCAGGCTAATATCATTTTTACATAACACAGGTGTTTCCTTCCAGAGTGGCTTAGAAGTTGAACTGTTTCTAGATAATGTACCATAATGTATTCTTTCTCAGAGGCCATATATGTTTTTTAAAGACTATGTTTTGGGCGTTTTGAGCCTTTATTGATAGGACAGAGAAAGAGAGACAGTGGAATTGGCTTGTGAAAGGGGTCAAGAGAGGGGAGAGATTCTGCAAACTGGCCACAGGCTGGATTTGAACCTGGGCCAGCAGAAACATATATATATGGGTCATGCCTTGTTGCTTACCACTCAGCCAGACCAGCACCCCGAAGAGCCCATAGTTTACTTGACCCCTGTTGATCCAGTAGATTGCAATGACTGCTAAAGTACCTATGTGAACAATCTCCAATGCCCAAAAAAGTTTAATTGTTCCCCTGATCCAGCTGTATTCTTGGTCAGTCTTAAAAACTCTGTCAGAGCCCTCCTTCCCCATGCAGGCCAAGTCCAATCCTATTGGTTGACGGGCCTGCTCTGTGGTGATTGGTCACTTCAATGCTCTGTGGCAACATGCCTACTACAACTGCCATCTAGACAGTGGTAGGATGTAACATTAGTCAGTCTATGTTGGGATTCAAGCAGCTACTGTCGCTGTAAACGGGAAGAAAAGGCAAAGTGCCGATACTAAAGATATTTTTCTCGCGCTTAGATGTACTCTATCATATGGAGGAGACATTTAAAAACCCCAGAATGTCATATTGACTTCAGTAACAACTCATGTGTTTTACTATTTGAGTTTTTAATAAGACAGTGTTCAGTTAAATGTGATATAAAATTGAGAAAGACAGCAAATCTCATGATAAAGGAGACTGAAAGGTGAATTTTGGTAAGATGATGATACTTGATTTTTGCAGGTCTCTGATACGCCAGTATTTCTGAACTCGTTATTAGCCATGATACTTGATACTTTTCATCCTTACAAGAATGGACTTGCTGCTTTGAGGGTGACAATCTATTTATGTAAGGAGCAGATGTTGGACAAAAACAACAATGTATAAATCTTAAATTAAGTACATTGTTGATTTTTAAATTTAGCCATGCAGTGTCAACACGATGATATAATACAGGGCATTTGTGTCTTTATTACAACCTATTTATGGGATATAAGTAAATGGCTGAAATTGGCTGATATTCGACTTTTTAATAGTTAGAGACAAAGCATTTGCTAATGAAAAATATATTAGTCTGTCTTTATAAGCACTTTTCTTTTTTTTTTTTTTTTTTAGTTTTCTTCCATTCTGATTTTGGAAGGATTTAAGAAGGCTGTGTGTGATTATATCCACAGCATGACTACAAGCCAGTGCAGTTTGAGTCCTGCCTGAACTTAACCTCTTTGTCTGTCACCACATTGATCCAATGTTTGTTTCAGAAAGCATTTTAAACATGGCGCCAAGCCCCCTTCAATAAACATAATTGAAAAGAAGTTTAAATATTAAGAAAGCTTACTTATGAGTTGGAAACGAGACTGTAGCCAACTGGTTACTATTGTGTAAACTAGGACTGAACGATTTGAGAAAATAATGTAATTGCTTTTTTTTTTCCCCAAGAATGCGATTTACTCTACAATTGTTTTAATGTTCCTCATCTTATGTATTCTTAAACAAACATAAGCAGTGGATCTTTTTATAGTAAAACCAATATGACATTAAATTAATCTAAGGATAAAAGATTTGAGAAAAATTGGAGAAGTGAAGAACAGAAGCAAAATAGGTATGAAATTGTAAAAACTGGGTAAAAATGCTATGAATGCAGAAAAAGGTTAATAAATAGGTGTGAAATTGCAAAAAATAAGGGAAAAATTGGCAAAAAAAAATCCAAAAGTGGCTTAGGAAAATTGATTATGGCAGCAAAATTGGGAATTAAATTTGAAATAAAATTTCAAAAATAGTTCTGACTGTAGACAAAAAAAGATGAATGGGGGCAAAATAGGCATATAGTTGTAAAAACTAGGTTCAAAAACGTAAAAATGGTTCACAAGTGGGAAAAAAGTGTATGAATAGAGATTAAAAAATAGGCATGAAATTGCAAAAAACTACATCATAATGCCAAAATATTCTTAACATTTTGGGCTAAAAATATTGAACCTTCTGCGATTTGAAAACTGCAACAAGCCATATTGCGATTTAATCTAATTTGCAATTAATTGTTCAGCCCTAGTGTGAACTAGTGTATAAAATCTGTTTCTTTCAAGCTCATTGGCTTGGTATTGGCCAGTCTGTGGCCCTTTTCTAGCATGTCATTCCCTGCTGTCCCCAGTTTCAGCTGTATTTACATCCCTATTTAGATGAAGGCAAGAGAGTCAAAAAGTAAAGCTTGGAGGAAAAACAAAGACCGAGGAAAACATCAATATCTGCATCAATTTTGGAATACTAACACAAGATTTCCCTAAAATCACTCCCTAAAAAAGCTTCCTAAGTGTTTGCCAAAAGTCAAATGAGTTGATTTATTAGCATCATGAGTGCATTTCAGTGGATATCTGGGGGTGGGGGGATCGTTTGATAGCCCGCCAAGACCATCTCAGAGCCCATCAATGATTGCTCCAAACATTTCTCCCATGTTTCGTCTGCCACTTGATACAATTCCATTGGTGGTGAAACTCTCACGTCGTCGACAGTACCTAGAAGCAACTCTATCTGCGGCCTGTCTGGTGTCACTCATAGGCCAGATGCATATGAGAGTAAATAAACACAAACTTTCAGAATAGTTCAAAGTGTCGTCCTATTTTAGCAGTCTCCATGCAGCTTAAGGAACCCTGAGGCAGATGCTTTGAATTGAACCAAATGTTGCCTAAAAGATAAAGTATCCATCTTCGTTTTAACCTCATAAATTTGGCAGAAATCCTCAATAAAACCAACCCACCTAAGGCTATTGCATTTGCGTAATTTTCATGAGCCTGGACTCTGCGGGCGGTGGGTCGAGGGGTTAAATATAGCTCCAGGTTGTGAACCGGGTTTCTCAGAAAAAGGTTGGCTGTTGAATGGCAGCCGTGTTAGATATCTTGTCTGGGGGCGAGGCTACACTTTCAAGGTGTGCGATGGCAGCCCCTGCGTGTCTCCATCTCTATTTAGGGAAGCTCTGGCGTTCCATCTCGGAGTTCATTGCTTCTGAGAAAGCCCCCTCCACACCCTCCTCCCTTTTCCAGCTTTTCAGTTCCAATAATGTCTTCCAGATGACCAGTTGTCCTACATGCAGTTTTGTGTGTTCTGTGGTTTGGAGGACTTTGGCGAGCCAGATCCCTTCACACGCAACATGCCAGCCTGCGCTCTTCGCCGGCCAAAGAGGATGTGGATTTGGATGAAGTGGCTCATTATTTGCCCGATTGAACGGTCTTTGGGTGGAAGAGGGGTAGTTCCTTTGGCAATGAGGAGTACACATGCCTCACCCTTGTGTCCCATTAAAAAAGCTACAAGCTGCTCATAATGTCCCTAAAGTGGAAGTAGTTAAAAAGTGCCACTAAATTATCATATTTTAATATTTTTTCTAATTTTACTGCACTGGATATTTTTACTGAGTTCAGTCTTTCTCACAAAGAAGAAAAAAAATATATATTTATGAAGATTAACCCCTCAGTAGTCAGTTTGATTCAGCATGTGCTGTAATTTAAATAGAAAAAATGTATTGTGTAACACAGGGTAGCGTTTTGGCGCAGCAGGTAGTGCATGTGCCTTAAAGCAAGAAGGTCGCTGGTTTGATCCGTGGGTCGGGCTGGTTCGTGTGTGTGAAGTTTTCATGTTCTTCATGTGCTTGCGTAGGTTCTCTCCCGATACCCCTGCTTTCCTCCCACAAATCAAAAACATGCTCATTAATAGCTCATTAATATTGAACAAAATATGAGGAATATTTTTTTTTATTTACACTATCTGGAAAGCCAAATCAGTCCCAAAAGTGGACACATTAAAAAGTTATTCTACAGTAGTACTAGTTTCTGTTATACCTTCTTCAGCTGGTGTGAACACATGATACACTAACAATTTAATGACAAAACACACAAAAATATTTTTATTTGGAAAATGCTTTATTAAACAATCAATGACATGTACTTGCGGGGGTGGTTTTCTTTATAAATGTATATTAATAGAGAAAACTTGACAAATTCCACAATGGTAGCATGTAAAAATAACAAAATCGAAAAGGAAATAGAGCTGTATTGTAAATAGATTTACAGCTGCAGAGGATATTTTTACGATACCTGATTCCGATATATTTTTGTCAAGAACGCAAAGGCTTTGTAAAAATGAACATGTGGCTTTTAATGCTAGTCTGTTTGTGTAAGTAACAAAACAAGAAAGCATTTCTGCCTTGAATAAATGAAAGCTGTGATATATAAATGTACCTATGACGTATTTTTCTGATATTTCAGACAAAACAGGAAATATGTTGCTGATACTAATGGCTAACATACTGACTGTTAATATGTGTCTGATAGTGATGTTCAACTTTTGTTGCCAATATCTACTGATATCTTCTCGGTAATGTGCATCCCTATATAGATTAAGTTCAAAACTAAAATATATTTCTTAAAAAACATGTTTCTGCTAAATTTGATTTCATGTCTTATTGTTGTAAAATATCCTTAAAATCAAAAACATTTGTGTCCCCTAAAGGGATCATTGTGACCTGAGGGTCAGATGAGAGCAGTCGATGCCAGCCTTAAATCCAGATACAGAAATTGTAATCATTTTTTAAGGCAGCGAGAAAGAAAAATACGGCAGCTAGAAAGACTTCCATTCATAGATTCTCCGGATTTCAAAAGTGCAGACTCGTCGTGGAACAGTTGAGCCTTTCAGAAAAGTGCCGTTTCAAAATACACCTTCCCAAATCCAAATAAAATCCCCGCCAACCCCTTCATCCTTTCATGTCCACACCTGGATGAGGACTTCTGAGGGGAAAAACTCAGACCTGGCTTACCTCATATCACAGGGTATTTGCTTAGCTCCCTGGTCCACCAAAGCCCAACTCCAGTCTTGTAAATACTCACCTTTTTTACTTTTTGAAGGCAGCCCTTTGGTCTCGTGCCTGCTTCCTTTGAAGGTCTGAGCAGTTTGTTAGTCATGCGCCCAATCAACCTTTAGATGGATCGCAGCTCTCACCATTTAATGTCACAAGAGCATTAATCACAGCCCCAGAGCTGACTACCTGTGTCAGCACGGGACTCTTTCACTTTCTGTTTTCTTCTGATGTGACCTGGAACGTACTTTGATTATACACTAAAAAAACCCAAATCACTATGACCTCTCGACTTGGAAGTGAGGGAAGGAAAATCCCCTAGAAGCCAGAATGATTGGGAAAGAGCCAGAGGGTTGTGACAATAGTTTTCCCAGTCATGATTATATGACTGCATTCATCTAAAATTGTCATCCCAGACAATGCACCTCTGTGCTTTCACCCTGTGGAGAAAGTTTTTGTGTTTTAGCATGTGGAAAAAAATTGCTCTTAGTCACTGAGGTAAGAGGAGGACTTCCTCCTGCATTGCTCACATTTTTACTGCGGCTGTAAAATGGAATTTACCGTAAAGACAAAGGACAGAATATTCACAGTCCCCCAGCAAAGGCATGATCTAAAAAAAATTTCCCAAGACACTGTGTAAGTGTTTGCTGTATAACCCCTGTACTGGCCTTACGTAGGTTAGTCTGTGTACTTTTGCAGCCACTTTGAAGTCTTAGTCTTTAGACACAAATATTATTAGGTAGACTCTCATTTTAGTTCAGTGTTTTGGCCCTTTTCCATTAGCCCTACTCTACTCTACTCGACTCTACTCAGCTCTACTCTACTCGCCTTGTGCTGCTTTTCCATTAGCCCCAATCACCTGCCCAACCGGGTGCAGTGTCGCTGATCGGCTCTGCGGCAACGTCACTTTGAGTGCGACACAACAATCTGTGGCTTTTTGTCACAAACCGAGTAAAAAAGGAAAAGAAGAAGGCTGTAGGTGGTAAGAAGAAATACTCCTTGAGAAGCACAGGGGAGCTTTGGAAGCTATAGAACAGAATGAAGCCGAGGACGAGAGCAATCGAGGTGCAAAGAAAAGACATATGAGGGTAAGCTAATGGTTGCTTTCGCTAGCATGCTAGGTCGTCCCGCGCATGACTCATCGATGACGACATTGTCTGACCAATCAGTAGCTGGCAGTCGGTGGCGTCATCTTTTAGTATTGACTCAGCTCGCTTGGAACCAGAGTGGAGTAGGTACTAAAACTAGCTTGTTTTAGGAGGTACCAGGCTAGTGGAAACACGCTGCAAATCGAGTAGGGCCGAGTAGAGTAGGGCCAAGGCGTGCTAGTGGAAAAATGCCATTAGTTACTAAAGATTAACAACATTTTATTCATTGCTTTTTAGGAATGAATAAAAACAATGAAGTCACATTTTTACTGCTTCAACATCCTGTCTGCCATGATAACTTTTACTTATTTGTTGTCATTTGTACTGGCTGCCTCTGATGTAAGCTTGACATGTAGAACCAAATGAAAGGAGCTGATAAGGGTGTTGTTCAGCACAAGGGCAGAACGATGTGAATTCTTTTTGCTATTTGTTATTGAGTATCAAGAAAAATAAGTTGTTGTTTTCCACCTTATTTATTGACTTAATTTTTCACTCCCAGAGGTTTCAGCTTCACGTAGATCAGTGATTCCCAAACTGGGGTACTTGTACCCCTAGGGGTACGCAAAGTGATGTAGGGGGTGCGCAAATAACTGCCAGGTTTCAATCAGTTGTTTCAGTTTGTTTAAGTTCAAACTGGCAAATGTTTGTATATTGAGCTTTGATAAAGGCCTGAAGTGTTGAGAGAGACTGGAGGATGGTGAGGCATCTTCAGGGCTCCATAGTGCAACCATTTTAGACGCACATGCACCCAAAATTTGTGAGAGTGCACCTGACATTTTTGCTTGGGCGCACTGGTGCACCAAGAAAAAATGTTAGGCTTACAAATTTGAGTTGACAGATGTAACTGCAGTTGCAGAAAAAAAAGCAGGACACAACAATAAAAATAACATCAATCAATCAATCAACAGCCAAAAACGGACACGACACAGCACCTGCTTCCTCTCTTTTCTCTGTCCCTGCGTTGCATCTTCACAGGCTGTAGGCCCGCCCAAACACACACACACACCCACAGCCCTTAGTCATCATCCAATCAGCTGTTAGTATGCAAATTAGCACAGGCGGAGCCTGACTGTGGTGTCAGGTTTCAGCACAGAGTGGTAACTCTTATGTAAAATCTTGTTTAAAAATAATTTACATTATACAAAAGTTATGGAGAGTGATAAAATGGTGGCCTTATGGCGTTAAAGGTGACCCTAAGAAAAATTTGGGTGCACCAATTTTTTGAGTTGGTGCACCTTAAAAAAACATTTAGGTGCACCGTTGCAACCAATGCAGAATGTTAGTCTGGAGCCCTGATCTTGGACAAGTAGAACTGTCCTGAATTATCTAAGACTCTTATATTAGCATAAGTTAAGTCAGACAGCCTTTTCATTGGAGCTGTGGTGAGTTTTTAACAGTTTCAAGTTCAGTGATCAATATGTTTCAGAAATATGAATTTCTTTTTCAAAAGTGAACTGGTGTTGCCCACTGAAATTGCTGGTAAATGAAAAGATTTTGTTTGAAGCAGTTCACTTTAAGAGATTGTATTTGTATGTCATGCATGTTAAATCTGGGGTAGGGGTGGCGGCAGGCTTACAGACACATTTTTTTTCTAGGCACTATCAGTGCATGAGAGCAGGGGGTACAGGACAGGAATTTCAAGTGTCCGAAGGAGTACAGGCTGTGAAAAGTTTGGGAACCACTGACGTAGATGAAGTCTTAAGTATCAGTATTGCCATGTGTCTGATGACATTGACGCAGTTTTTTATTTTGACATACACAAAATTGGATCAGGAAACGGAGTTGAAAATAGGGCTGGGTATTTCCAGAAACCCCATGATTCGATACATATCCTGATACACATAAATTGTGAACACTGACTATGCTTTTAACAGAATTCCCAGCAATTTTTGTTTTTATTACAAGAAGAAAAAGAACAAGCATGAGTTTTAAATAATTCTTCAACTTAAGAACTCTAATTCAGGACCCAACGGTAGTAGACTTAAGTTTAAATTTGGAACATGTGTTAATAATGTTGCTTGGCTTCTACTTTGAACTGTGCCATTTTAACATTACCCAAAGTGTATCTACAACAACTGTTCAAACATAGAGGCTGTATCAATTCTGTAAAATCCATATCGATACATGTATCCCCAAGAAGTGCATGATGATATTTTGCTGTATCAATATTTTGAGCATAGGCCTAGTTGAAAATGGCCTTTGTATAAAAAAATCATGTCAATTCCCATCCTTAATTGACATGCAACTAATTGAAAATAAGCTTAAAAAATTAATTTGCACAAATCATCATCCTTATCAGTTCCTGGTGAAGTTTAAACTCTTATATTTGGCTTTGATTTCAGTTAAAAAAAAAGGTAATATAAGCTGACCCTCTTAGAAAAGCTTAAAGAAATAGTGAAAAATAAAATCTGAAGTTGGCAGACTTTTCAAGCATCTAACTTCTCTTGTAAAGAGTATTTTCAAGTCTTGAAGGTTTGCAGGCGTGTCATGTTTAATGTTAAAACACTTTCATGCTCATGTTGGTCAAGGCCAGGACTATATTTATGATAAAGAAGCATCTTGGTGGTGGGGTTATGGTTTAGTCGGTGAGGGAGCTCCTACACAGGTGCTACAGTCTTAACCCACTGGTTGCATCTAATCTCCCACTCTGTCCTCACATTTCTCAAAGGCATAAGCCTAAAAACAAGAAGTATGCATTTGAATTTGCCAGAAAAATGTTTATGTAGGTCGAGACGCCTTGTGACTGCAGCCTCAAGGTGTAGATGGGTGCTTTCGTGATTTCAGTGACAGTGCATTTGTGTTATTTCCACTGCGGTAAATGACTGTTTCAGTTCCTTTAACTGGCGGTTGGTGACATGTTCTTCACGGTAGTTGACAAACTGTCATTATCTCCTCCAGGCTCCTGTCTGCTGGACCTGACGGAGCAGTTTTTCCTCCCGGAGACGTCTCCCCCCATGCTTGCCAGACTGCTGGAGGCCATTGAGAGGAAAGGTAAGAGCAAATACCCCTGCCTGTTTCATAGAACCACATTAATCAAACAGTGTTAGCTGTTTCAGTCTGTATATGTGATGATATGTGTGCTTCTCGTTATTTGCAGGTCTTGATAACCCTACTTTATACCGAACATTCACTGCTGGTGGTGGACTTGAAGTCAGGCAGTATTTTGATTGTGGTAAGCACCTTTTTTTCTGTCACCTCCTGTTCTATATACATGAAACCCGATAGTTTCCACGAACCGAACGGTTGAGACAAATACAGAAGAGAGGAAGTCTAAAAAAAGTACTCATCAGTAATTATGAAAACAAACCAATAAAGGTGCATGAAGTGACTGTAAAGGACTATTTCCATGTGCAAAAGGGGCTCGTCTGTGAGGTTTATGTTGCAGCTATTATTGTTTACCCATTCATGATAAATGTCTTGCAGGCTGTAATTAGGAGTTGTTCAATGCAGAAGGGGGTGTTTGCAATAAAGCACGTGCCTCTGTGTGTATTCTCCTCACTTCAGATCCTCCCTCAGCAGACTTGGATCAGTTTGAACTTCCCGTACTGTGTGATGGTCTGCGAAGGTACCTGCAGGATCTCCCCCAGCCCATCGTCCCCACCGCAGTCTACGCTCAGATGGTCCATACAGCCAAAGGTGAGCACACTGCATTGAAGACAGGGCAGGATGTTGTGTTTTTAAGATTCTTGACTATATTTAGAGAAAGCAGCTCACCTGCTACTCTAGCATTTTCTGACAAAACAAAACACTGAAATATTGTCAAGTAAACGTAATGACGCTGCCTTCTTGAATCCTTATTTAGAGTGATTTTGGCTTTTCACTGGCTGTCACATCATTACCTTGAGAATATATTCTCCTAAGCAAATGGCTGGATATCAATAACTCTCAAATAGAATGCATAACTTCAACATATGAAGTTCATTCCTGGCTTCAACTTGCCATTGATGAGCACAATGTTAAATAAGTTAATAGAAAATATAACCGCCCTTAAAATGGCTAAAAAAGATATGTTGAGAACCACTGTAAAAGATAATGTTTTTGACTCCAAGATAATGTTTTTTTCTAATATTAAATCTTACTGGCTCGGTTTCCTTTTGTTTTACAGGAGCATCTTTATTTTCAGTAAAATTTAGACATGTTGACGTAATAGTTTAATAGCAAAGCAATAACTGTTATTGCTTCAATTATTATTAGCTATTAATAATTGATTGTTTCTACTCAAAAAAGTGCCAAACAACCTCTTGCACACTGTTCTAATGCACAGTATTAGACTAATACTGCTACCCACTGCGCCTGTTTCCAAACTTGTTATCTCAATTATATTTTTTGGTCAATTTTTTGGACTGGACGATATGGACAAAATTTTATATCATGATATTCATGCCAGGTATCTCAATATTGATACAATATGACTATGGGTTCAGTGAAAAACAAGCATTTTTCAGAAAAATAAAAACATCATTATATAAAAGAATGAGGAAAGTGCAGTTTTATTCTTAAACTTATCTAGATAACGATAAGATAACGATAAATAGTACACGGTCTATTCTTAACCATGTCAGTTCCCTCAAATGGGGGTCACTCTGTGAACCAGGTGCTTGTTCAGCCCAGGGATGGCTGCAGTGGAAGGAACATAAATAGGCTTGTTTGTATGAGCACAGTAAACATTAGAGCACAGTAGTAGAAAAACTGAATGAACATCTTTGTCTTGGAAAGCTGCGTGACCAGACACAGCTCATGAGGATTTAGACAGCCTGTTCTTAGCAGGGCTGAAACAGAGGGTTTAATAGGCATGAGTAACATCTAACTGGATTAAGAAATGTCAAGAATATGCTCCGGGGACGTCTTGGACTACTATTAACTTGTTCAAAAATGGTAAAATATAGGACCTTGTAAGTATGAGTGTCATGAGAGTCATTCAGCTTCTGCATCTTGATTCCACTCATCTTTGGAATAAAGGAGTTTTATCTTTTTGAAATACACAGTATTTGAGAGTGCAGAGTATTTTGACACATTAATATACAGAATAATGTAGATATTTTTGAACAGATTGGACAACCCTGCCTTAATTGACTGAAAACTATGAGCAAAAAGTGTAATTTAAATCATCATATCATATAATCCACATTTAATCCAGTACATGCACTCTTCAGTTCATTAGTGTGATAAAAGGAAAGGAAGAAAAATGGAGAATTATTGGATTTTAAAGGCATATTTGTATTTTAAAGCTAATGCTGCTTTTTACTTAACATGCCAGATTTGAAGACTGGAACAATGTAAGCATAAAAACTATTTAATGTGTCTGAATGTCTATCTAATGCTGAAAACTAACGGAATAAAGAGAAGCAGGTTAGACCCAATTTAAGCTGCATCACATGAAGATTCAATGGAAATTTCTATAAGATCAGCTGGTTGAGGCCCCCTGATTTAAACAGTGTGTAGGAGTCTGTCAGCCATTTAATATAATTAAAAGTGAAAAGAACTGTCAAGTTTGTGGTTCTTTTGTTTCTTTGTCATCAAAGAGATTTAAATATATTACATATTTTATGCTAAATTGTTCTGAAGACCATAATTCTGGCACAGGATATCATATTTCGTCCGTATCTCTCATATCGAAACTCAAGCACGCATTCAGCCATCACTTAAGCAGCACAGTTGACCTAAAAGAGAAGTGCTGACGTAATTAGCTCATGCCTTTTGCACATTTAGTACTTTGCTCACAAACCACAAGGTCTCGTCAGCCCCACTCAGTCCCCACAAAAGGCCTGTAAAAGAATAAAATCTTCATTAAAGGTTTGTTTTGAGCATATTTTTCCATTATATTTAACTTAGTGCCTTCCTGGTTCCTCTGTTGCATGCAAGAAAGTTCTCACACTGCACCATGTTCTGCAGCTCTGCATTCTCGTGCAGTCACATGGCCAGAAACAGGATATCTGTGGTTAATAGGAACTAAAACAAGCCTGAAAGTTTATCTCCAGCATCTCAAGGCAGCCAATCACCTGCCAGTGTACCTTGCGCTCATTGTCAACCACACAACCTCTCTGCGGTCCCCAAATCTAGCTGCATATGACACTTTCTTTCCATCCTTTCCTTTTTTTTCACACATCTTTTTGATTTTCTCAAGTTTTTGTGCTCTGATCAGTTTGTCACATGTCTCCCTCCGACCTAAACCGTGCACATTTTCTCGTCTTGTGTCAACAGAGGTGGTGAATCCTGAGGAATGCGCCCAGCTGCTCCGTCGCATCGCCAGCACCCCAAGCCTGCCTCCACAGTACTGGCTCACCCTCCACTGTCTGCTCAGGCATTTCGCTAGAGTGTGCCAAAGCGGCCCCAAGAACCTGCTCAGCGCCAGGGCCCTGGGCGAGATCTTCAGCCCCGTGTTTTTCAGACAACAGACCACCAGGTGGGTGTCGGAGCAGCCCGCCCCGCGGTCACCATGACCCCCACTGCACCATCAAAGATAGACAGCAGACAGACAAGTGTGTAGGCTCAGTCATGCAACACCGAGACACACTGACTCTCTCACACACACACACACACATCAGAGCACAGGCTGTCAGGCGCTCATGGCTTTCAGCGCTACACGGATATAGGTTGGGGCTTTTCTACTTACCAGCTGTGCAGCACAATTAAAGTAGCTAAGCCTGATTCCAGCATCAGATTGAAGGCAGCACAGCGCGCAGAGCTGGCTGTCACCTGGCCTGTAAAACACACACTTTATTTAACTTCACGGTTTTTATTATTTCCCTCTTCCTCCCCACAGTTGTGAACCCAGTTTGGAAGCTCACATCAAGATCATTGAGGTTCTGGTGACCAGTGAATGGAGTGAAAGCCAGGCTGCTCCAGGTAGTTACACATTCCCTTTTTTCCTTCCCTATGCAACACATTTTCAAAAGCTGGTGTGTGTGTGGTTTTTATCCATTTGCAGATTGGTTGAATGTTTTTGATGCAGCACAGTAGAACAAGATTTGCACTGGTTTTCTCTTGCTGTGTTTCCTGCTGGACCAAAAGGCTGCAGAACATGACCTGAGAGACCTGAAATATTAATAGCTTGGGAGAAAGGTGTCGAGACTTGCAACTTGCAACCCCAGCATTTGTAGAGGAGTCACTGGGTTCATTTTGGAGGGTGACTTACTGACTATTTACTTGTATGGTTAAAGCACAGTTTGGAATAGCTTTGTCATGTGCTAATCAGTGGAAACATGCACCTAAAAATGCAGCACATTAGCAGTTTGAATGTGAGCTTAAATAGACGTCCTGTGGTAATCTTGTTAAAAATGAATAGAACACTAGAGTTAAAGTGATGGGACAATTATGCAAGTGTGATTTAGCATTGTAATAATGCTACTAATGTTTTAGGTTTAGCACCTTTTGCATCATAAAACCACAAGTGCAGCAGCTATTAAATGAGTAAAGGAACATGGAGCATATGAAGCAGACACCAAAACAAGAAATTATATATTGCTGCACAAGGTTTCTAAAGATGTATGTGCAAGTTCCTTGTCTTTGAAAATTCATTTTACTTATGTTTTATGTCTATTCTTTTATCTCTTATTTTATTTATTCTCCTGTACAGCACTTTGTTTCAACTATGGTTATTTTTAAAGCGCTTAACAAATAAAGTTGGATTGGATTGGAAGATTAAATGTAATTGCAATCATCTTTTGAATAAGGGACACAGCTTTAAGTGCTAAAAACTAGGAAAATGTACTCAAAAAGGCCCTGAAATGAAACAGAAAGACTAAAATCAGAACAAAACCAAACAATAATAGTTAAAAATGCTGCTCAAACTCAGGGCACTGACTCTAATTAGAAGCTTGATCCATGTGGAATCTGGACTTGGTTAAGTAGGGCATGCAGTCCAAAAAATTAAGCCTGATTTTTGGCCTGATTCTCCCCTCTGGCTGAAGTCAGCAGTGGCCTGATTATCTGATGGCCTGAAAGTTTGCTTCGTCAGATCCCTGTGGTGTGATAAGAGATTTAAATCTCCATGATCCGTCATAGTGCTTTTCCATTCGTGGTATCTGCTCCACTCAGCTGGACTGCATGATTTGGATTCCACCTGCTCCGTTTTCTGTCTCAGTATAGACTGTTTCAGTGTCTTTTTTAAGGCAGGTGGGACTGCCATAGCATGACTGCCAAAACTACGTTGAGACCCTCTCAAAAATAAAGGAGGAGACAGAGGTGATGGAGCTGCTGGCCCCTTTGTGGCTTATGAAAACAGTTGGGAATAATTTTCTTCCATAGATTGTAAAAGCGGCAAATGACATGCTTCATGCTTTAACAGCAACATGCTTTCAGCAGAGGAGAGTTTGGGAAGTCACATGGCATTGTAGAGCTGATAACAGGGGTCTTTATTTCTGCATGAGTACTACTCATGGTGATATTCTGATCATTCAGAGGTCAGCAGTATCCACATCAGGTCAAGTCTTAGCTCAGTGGGAAACTTTCTGGTTCTAGGTACAATGCACCATCAAAACTGAAACAACTGAGAAAAGTCAATTTGATACCTCGTAAGGAAAAGCCCTGTAAGGCGCCACCCTGTGAAAATCAGGAAATTTCAGAGTTTTGTGCATGTGTGAATGGGGTTATATAATAGCTAAAATCAATAATTGAATCAAGATTACAGTTACTGCCTTCACAATTATGAAAACTGAATAATCAAGATTAAAAGATTACTGTGCAACAGGACAGGTCGAACGTTTTTCTATTATCATAGCCAGTTTTATTTTGAGATATCTGTATTTTTACAGACATTTCTTTGTATTGCATCCTTTTTTTAACTTTGTGACAACTGATTGAAATTGTTAAATAGGCTCCCACGACATTGTAAGTTCATTAATGTGCTTTGTCCTTTCCAAACAAACTTAGAAATTATTCATGAAATGTTAAAAATGAAAGTGGCAGAAGAAGAAAAATTCAATGACAGCATGTGGTGCAAGTTTTAGAATTAGCGAGTAGTTGAGTTTCATAACTGTGATCTCTATTTCTATCAAGCGTAATTTCAATTATGATTTTTGCCATAATCAAGCAGCCTTACTAGCTGACAAAAGTATCAGTGTACCAGTATCACAAAAACATGGAAAAAAAAGGTCAAACCTCGTAAAACTGTACCATGAAAACCTTCATTTTTTCACCAAAATAATTAAATAAAATTCAAGGACAGTTGCTTGTTTAAAATTCTTGAATTAAAAAAGAAGCAAACATGACATCAACTGCAAGTTAAGGTAAACCTGACAGTCTTAAAATGCTATAAAAACTTGAGTTATAGCTGTTTTTTTTCTTAATTCAGCTTTTTAATTTGAATGCAAGCACAGTTTTCCCTTTGATTTGTAGCCATGCTATGACAAGGACAGAAACTCTTTAAAATCTAGTTGCACACTCTTGTCCTCTTTTTCCTAGCGGACTAGTCCGCTGTCGTTAGCTTTTAATAAGTCAAGCACAAAGCTGCTCTAAGTCAGTTTTCATGGCTGCTCTGCAGGGACTGAGCTCGTTCAGTGTGTGTTTATGTGTGTGTGTGTTGGTGTGAGCGCAGTGCATGGCGTGGGACACTTGTGTTTTTACAGTGCTAGTTAAAAGCTCTGTCGTTGGCTGGCCCAGAGGCCCTGGACTGGCTGTGGCTGTTTAAACATTTTATTACCTGTTAGGGTCTATTTATAATGTTCCTGTGCATGGGCCACTCTCAGCTGTCGGTAATTTGCACCTGCGGGAGCGCTCTGCTCACTGCACGGAGGGATGGATTTAAGGGCAGCCAGGCAGGGCAGGCAGGCCAGACTCAGACTCTGAGACCCTTTTGATTTGACACACACATAAACACACCAGGGCTGGGCGATAAATCAGGATTTTAAGATATGTTGATATATTTTCAAACAAGATTTAAGGCAGGGCAGGGTTGTTAAACTCATGTTTGCTTTAAAGCTGTTGCTCCTGTCTTCATTGGTCTGTTGCTGAGTGCAAGGACGGTTTGATTTTTTTATTATTATTTGAGGCCCAGTGAAGGGTAATAAAGTGTTATATACCACCATTAAGCCCACTGACCATAAGATCATCTATTTGAAATGTTAAGTCTTAGCTAGAAATTATTTAATTGATATTTAGTAAAAGGGAATTCAGTTTTTAGTAACAAATACTTGATATTTGTTTCTTTGATTCTATGGGAACAAAAGTCTAAGTCCCAATGCTGGGTGATTTATTGCTTGAAATCTGGGATGCATGATATTATCGGTTTGATATCGGTATCATCTGACACTGAAATATTATCAGATATGTACAGGCGATTTATTGGCCACACATATTGGCAATATAGTGGCTGGAATGTCAGCAAATTATACATATGTTCAAAACTGATGCACCTTCACTGCATGGGTACATTGAAATATCAAAGAGTAATTGATATTATACTATCAATAATTCTTGAAAGAGTTAAAAGCTGTTTTTCCTGTTTCATGTTCATGCGATAATTTGCCATAACACTGAAAGAAAGAAGTCCATTTTATTAAGCACAGAGCCTGTGCTCTTGACCTGAAATATCGGTATCGATATCAGCAATAACGAATCAAAAAAATATCGGCATATTGAATATCGGCAAAAATCCAATATAGTGCATCCCTGCTTGAAATCATCTAGAATTACCGGATGTTCTACATATTAAGTTTTACAAATATGTTGGGGACATTTGGGTGGAGCAGGCAGTTATTTCTGAAGTCCTTATCATAGATACTGTTTGTCAGAAGCACAAAACCTGAGAAATATCTGCCTTTTTCATGGTTACAGCCTCGGGCTGGACGATACTGCCTAATCTCAATATCACAATTAATTGAAGCTCTTACCGCGATTACGATCAATGAACGATTATTTTATGCTACGGTGGAACAAATTAGTGGTGATACCAGTGGTCATCAGCACGGTCTTTATGCAGTATTTACACTTAACTTCTTTTTGCTTGTCGTCTTCTGCACAGAATCCAAAATGTGCCCAAACAAATGAGACAGTATTTTTCTTGGGTACAAGGTCCTCCATGTTGGTGGCGCATCCTTCGCTCTTGGCGAAAGTAAACGTAGACTATATGAAGGTATTGCGGTCACGTGACTTACACAGGGAATATAATCAAAATAATCGTTATTAGTAAAATGACTTCGATTGTCGGGTCTAAATGTCGATTTAGATTATTTTTCGATTAATTAACCAGCCCTATTACAGCCAACTTGTGTAAGAAACTGATGCAAAACAAGAAAATAACTGTTAATTAAAAATAACTGTTCAATACTGATACTTTTTATACATAAAGGTAGAATTTTATTGAAGATGAATTGACCCACTTTGGTGCACTTGTGTATTTTTCAACAAAATAAGACAGTTTTCAAAGTTTGTGTACAGTTGATGAATAAAAACAAAAATATTGTACAATATTGGGTGTTTTAGGACTTTGGTTGCCATAGTAGCAAAGAGGTAGGGAAGCAAGATAGTGGACTTTTGCTGATATGCCAAAAATGTATTTTGGCAACACTGATATTGGTATTGAACTAAAACTACTTAATGTAGGTTACCCTTTGCTATATTAAAAATATGCTTTGAACAGTAACAGTAAAATAACGCTTAATGTGCCATCTTGAGAGCTACAACACTAATAAACTAGTCTCTGTATATATATAATCATCCTTTTTTTGTGGAAGCTCATACTTTTAATGCATAATCAACATGCAAACATCCTCTTAGCTTATAGATCAAATATTTCTGGTAAATGTTTGCAGTTATGAACATTTCTGGTTATTATTTGATCTGATTGTTTTATTTTACCCAGAGTTCTACCTTTTTCTGACGTTGTTTTCTCTGTAAAAGCACTTTGTTAACATCTGTTTTTAAAGGTGCCATATAAACAGAGTTATTATTATAATTATTTCTGAACTTATCTGATACTATACAGATATATTGTACATCCCTACAAACAGCCACCAGTATTTTTACAAATTAAATCTTCTAATTCAGGCATGGTGGCATGCATCTGCAGTTTCCTCTCGGAAAGCATCTTTGAGGTCCTTAATTTATCACCATTCAGCGGATTTTTGGACCGGATCGCCCAGCCCTGAAGCACATGACCAGGCCAAACACAAGACCGAGCAACATCGTGGCAGTTTCAGTCACCTGTTCCACTCAGACAGTCACATGAAGAAGAGCGAGGGAGAAAAGCCTACTTTGTAAACACTCATGTATGTTTTGTGAGAGCTTTTCTGTGAATGACTCTGGAGTGTGTGTGCTCAGAGTGTGTGTGCCTCCTCCCAGTTACTGCCTGCCTATTTTAAGCAAGCGACAAAAGGCCCACTTAGATTTGGTTGGCTGGAAAGTCGGCCTGCTCCACAGAGCACTTCTTGTTAACCGAGAGCCGCTTCCAGTTTCTAGGGCCGCTCTCCTCCCTCCCTTCCTCCCTTCCTTCGCTCGGTCCCTCCATCCGTCCTCCCTCCTTTCCCTCCACATGTCCTCCCTCCCTGCCTCAAAGTGCCCAGCTCAGCAAATATTTGAAACTTTGCAAGTTAATCATAAGACTGAACTCCCCCTCTCCTCCCCTCTCGGCCTCACTCCCTCCCTACATCCCGCCTCCTCCTTTGCAAACAGAGGGAGAGAGACGGGGGAGAGAGAGAGAGAGAGAGAGAGAGAGAGGGAGAGAGAGGGAGAGGGAGAGTTGGACACGCACACACACGCAGCTGGCACGAGCGGCTGCTCTCAGAACAGGCAGCACTGACACCGGAGCGGCTACTGCTAATCATTAACTATCTGCCTCCACGCGAGCAGGCCGCACAGCGCTTGGAGAGAGAGAGAGAGAGAGAGAGAGGGTTAGAGAGAGAGAGAGAGAGTAAGAGAGCGAGAGGGACTTTAGCTCACTCACAGCAGGAAGCGAGCGCTCACTCAGCTCCACTTGTGTCGCATGTTGCACCTGCCTGCCGAGCGGATTACCTGGATTTCAATAAGAAGCGCATAAATCTGCAACCACGCTTTTTGTCCTTTTTTTTTTTTTACTTTTTCATAAAAGAAGCAAACAAATCCAGCCTCCTGTTGGCCCAAACTATGAAATGGAGCTTTACTGCAGGACTTGAAATTAACTCTGTTGGATTAAATTCGCTTTTTGGGAATAAAAAAGAAGAGGCCACAAAGAAGAAGGGCCTCCAAACCATGCACAACTTGCAACGTAAGTTTCATCGTGTTCTGCAGCCTTTTTTTTAAAGTGATCCCAGAAAAGTGGGACAGCGTGTTTCTCCCTGCGGGCTCTGAGAGAGAGGCTGCATGAGGTGGAATAAGACTGAAATACCGCAGCTTAAGAGAGAACAGAACTAGTCTTATCGTTTTTCTGTTTTCCTAAAGCCTTCAGTTCGATCTGTCAGAGAGTGGCGTTGCTGCAGGCTTTGCCGAGCTATAGGGAGTAAAATATTCTTGCAGACTGCATGTGTATGCCTGTTTGACTCCGGGGCAGCTCATGTAGAGTTCAGGGAAGATTTCAGAAGGGCCTAAAACTCTCCTGATGTAGGGCTGTACGGTTAAAGTTATTATTATTTGTCAATTTGTGAATCTCTTTTTTTGTTATTGAGGGTTTGTTTGATTGCTGCTTACTTTTTGCCGTGGTTGGAGTAGGTCACAAATATGCCCTGGCATTTTTGCCTGTCAAATTTCGAACTTATGTAATAGTATGTATGGGTGTAAAAATGGGCTCTTTGGCGTTAAATGATGAATAACTTAGCTGAATATGACAGCATTCGTTTTTGCTTTTGTAGTATTTTATGCTTGTCGTACTTAGTGCTTTTATTTTGAAGCAGAAATAAGAACTTTATCTTCAGGCTTTTCGCAAACGTACATGTGACAAAAGAAATTAAAGAGTACATATGAAATATGTGGTTTAACCCCAAGTTCAGAAGTTATTACAATAAATATTAATGACATATTTTATTACAGCTTTATGTAAAAAGCTAAATTGATCAGTTTTGTGTTTTATAATTGTGGTATACTATTCTCTGGATTTACAATGCTTTTGTTTTAAAAGAGAATTTCTTGGTTACTGAAGGACTTATTTTAAATAAAAAAACATTTATTGTCACAGGGATCAAATGGTGTTATAATGAATTCACATACATATACATATAAACTCACTATGACTGCATTTGTTTGGAGTTTCTTCACATCTTATGCTAATTTCAAGTAAATCCCAGTTTATGATGTAAACGTATCTAAAGAAAAAGAAACAAGAAATTAAGTTTGACATTATAAGGATCAGATGAGTACTCACTTTTTTTATTTCAGCTAAATATAGCACATTTTGTTAGGAATATTTAACATTTTAAGTCACTGGTCCTGCTTTTTCTCTGTTTCTTGGCAGTCTTTTATTTTGGAAGGGGAAAAACTTCCAATGGAACCAAAAGTTATATGATAAATATACCTTTGTCAGAAGAAACAAAGAAATGGTAAAAAGTTTGAAGTCAAATGGATCAAATGTTAAGATGAATATCATTGATATACATTTTATTTTATGTTAGATTTTGGGTTGAAATGTATTTAGTTTGAAAAGAGAAAGGCAGAGGAAGTTCCTAGTTTTGAAAGTTATATCATTAATGTACAAAGAGACAGTTTACCTCATTTATGGTTTATATTGTTCCAAATAAAATGACTTAGTGCAAATACGTAACACAAATGACAAATAAGAATTTATATTTTAGCTCCATGCTTAACCTTCAGCTAAGACTCTTTTGCTAATGGTGCTTTATTTCTTGTTTGAATTGAAGATGCCTTTATTTTGAAAAGAAAAAAGAACTTCCCCCTGAAAAGTTTAAAACGAATGTTGTCTTGACTGTTAATACTCAGTGTTTTTTATTTTTATACGTTTATTTCCAAGGGAATAGTACTGTAGACTAGCTTAAGGCTAAGTCATGCTTGTTTGATTGCGCAGGTGGAATAGGCCGAGTCTGAACAAAATCAGAGTATATTAAACTTTTCAGACAATTCTTCTTCTGTCTTTAAAGTGCTTAAAGTTAAAGACTTCACAGCCTCAGATTTTAAACACATTTTCTGACTCCTTGCAACAAGTTTCTCCCTTCTTAAGAGCTCACTGGTCCTCAGTTGAACCTGTAAGAACATTGACTACGTCCCTCTCCAATCCCTTCTACCTTCCTAAGAGCTGGGTCTATTTTAATTTCACTTCGGATATCAAGGGAGCTATCTCTGTCATGCCGAGTGTCACGCTGCGGGATTACAGGCGTATTTCAGAGCTCCTGGTGCCGCTGACCGGGGCTCAGGCATTATAATTTAGCTGCGTACGTGCTGCTGCAGCAGAGCTGGCTTTGTCTGAGTGCCAGCAGTGGGACGGACTAAACCCTCTGCACGACACTCGCTGGGAGGAGGGGCCGAGCCGAGCCAACCTGCAGGAGAGCCAGTGGTCACAGAGAGAGGGAGAGAGAGGGAGAGGATGACAGAGGGAAAGCATGGATCAGGCTGCAGCTCCTTTTTTTCCTCCTCCTCCTCTCTGCCTGTAGAGAGATGCTGCACATTTGGTTTTAAGATGGATGCATGCTAGGGCAGAGCGCTGGATGCTGCAGAGAGATTTATTCGTTCAGCTGCAGGACCGAAACAAGAAGGTTAAAAACGAGAAAGGTGCCGGGCTTTCAGAATGACCTCATCGTTCTCAGGAAATGAAAGATGCGGGAGCGGCTGGTGACAGACCCCCCCATGTGATTGGCTGTGGTAAGTGATGTAAGACGTTACCGAGCAGGCTGCCCTTAATGGCTTTTTGTCAAGCTCCCCTTAAGGTGCTCGTTTTACCACTATCTGAGACCATTTGTTGCAGTCTGCCTCTCTGTGGAGCTATTGTGAAGCCTGCACAAAAGGGTTTAAGAATTAGACATTTCTAGTAATCCGGGGGATGAAATGCGATCAGGCTGGAAGGCAGCCGTGCCGCGCCGTGCAGAGGAAAGACCATGTGCTCGTGCAGCTGAACCGGATGGGGGCTGCATTTTGTGAACAGATTGTGAACCTCTGCATTTTCTGCCATGTCACAATTGTCCAGTGGTCAGTGAACAGAGCTGCTGCTGCTGCTGCCGGCTTCGGTCTCATTGAGCTGTAGGTCCATTGTGGCAGGAAGGGTGCTAATGCAGTGGGAGTGAACAAAGGCAGTGCAGATTTGTGGGTTAAAAATAGCCTGCTACCTTAGCTGTGCCTCAGTCGGTGTCTGCAGCCACTGCAGCTTTAAGGTTTCCATTTACCAGTTGAAAGAGGCTGAAACGTTATCTCTGTTGGTTGATTGTTGCAGTGAAAGATCTGCATTCATTTTTTTTTCCATAAATGTGAGAGCAGGATGATTACAAGAGAGTAGCCCCTGTTGCTCAGATTTTATGTAAGTCTTAAAAAGGCATAATCATCACTTGGATTTATTGCAACCACTGATTTCACATTATGGACAAAATATTCTTGTATATGACAGTCAGAAGAAAAACATGAAAAATAGACAATAATTTTGACCTTTTGCAAGCACCTTTTTTGATTCCTTAGTGGCAAAATTAGAAATTACTTCACACTGATACCTGCACAGTCCAAAGTGTTTTATATAATGGGTAAAAATACATTAAGAAGTAGAAAATCACGTTAAACCATGCAAATCTTGCCCTAACTGCACCAAAGTGTTAGAGATGTGATTGCAAATCTGGTGTCAGTATTGCATATTTTCACTTTAAGAGCTGAAGGCAAAACCCTGCAGGGCAATCAATCTCCCTCTGACATGTATAAGTATATTTAATTGCCTCTCCTCTTTTCTTTAAATCATTTCAATCATTGCAGGTAAAAGATAATAACTACCTACAATTGAACACATGTCCGATAATCTTTCTGTTCTTCACTTAAGATCATTTATAGATTTCTCCTTTTCTTGAATGAAATTCGTTCGGCCTGACTCATGCTTCATTTCCCCTCCCACATGCCTCACCGGTACCACCCCTCCTCCTCCTCCCGCTGTCGACCAGCTGCCTTTTTTTTTTTCTTTAGCCGTGATTAATCAATGGGAGAAAAAGATGAGTGGGTGGAAATCCCTGCACCGGTGAAATACTTCTTTTTCTCACGATTACCCAATAAATTCGACTTAATGGAGCTCGAATTTGGCATCCAGGTGTGCTTTTCCTCGGCTGACAGGGAGTGGAAATAATTGTTCTAAGTGCAGTTTGGGGGTAATTATGAGGTGTGATAATGGGATGTAATATCCAGCATTTAAAGAAGGATTATCCAGAAGTTCTGTTTTCCATTTTTCAGTGCTTTGTCTATGAGTGCAACGGAATTGTTGTAATCACATTTAGTGTTACCTCTCTCTCACTGACAACTTGTATTTGCTAACAAACAGAATTTAGTACTTCTGCTAACGTCTACAGCAAGTTGTTTGATAACTCTTTATATTACTCACAAGTCCAACAGCAACATGGCCGACCTAGCTTAGGACTTCCACGGCTCTGCCTCTGTCTTGATGAAAGCTATGAAAAGTCTTTTTAAGTTGTTGCACTTTGACCTGAAACTACACAACTAGTTTTAAGTGATAGCATATAATAATAGAGATATAGCTGAATTAAGGCTGCACCAGATGGCACTTGCATTTTGACTGGGGCTACGTGCAGACATATTATCAACAGAGTAGTAGACTGGCGATGCTAGCAGTGCTAACTTTAGCCACACGCTGCTTGATAGCATCAGTGAACTTGACAGTTAGCTTGCTTACCGTAGTGATATTCAGCCAAAGTGAAGCCACAATTCTCTGTAACTTGGTTCTCTTTCCTTATTTGGTCTTTGCTTGGACTGGATGGCTTTCTCACAACCCCAAACCATTTGGAAGTATAGCAAGACTTCAAGTGAATCAGAGGTGTTGTGAACTTTCACACTGCTTAAAGGAACTTTCTGAAAGAGTTCGGTTGATCTGGACCAAACATGATTGGAGCACTTGCGAAGACAGACCTTTATTATCAATTATCATTACTATCTGTTCCAAGGGCTGCCTCAGTATGTTGAAAAATGAAATCGTCACTTTTAAGCCATTCAAAGCAAAGATATTTCTGATATTTAGCCTCCACCATTAACACTGTGGAGTTGCAAGGGTGCGAGTTAACAACCCTTGCACTGTCTACAAATAGTATATCAGGGGCGTAATGGTGAGAGAAGGGCGAGCAAATCCTGCCATGCTCTCTTGTGCTTCTCCAAAGCCATACTGCTTTGTAAATGAACGGAGAATTCATGCTTGAGGAGTTAATGTGAATGTCTTGAGGTATAATGAAGATGTAGCTTTGTTGCTGTACAGTAAGAATCACATTTTCTGCTTGTTTGCATGGGCACACTGCCCCATACCACTTTCCCTCTTTTTGGGCAGCAGTGCAACCTGATGTGCTGCTAATTAAGCAATGTTTAGAGCCCTGGCTTGTTAGGTTTTATAAAATAATGATTTTACTTCAACAAACAAGCACATGAAACCCCCTCTAAGAGGATAAATACTTCACTCAGTTTTGTTGTTTGTTCTTCTGTGCATGAAATGTCATTATTTCTCCCAGTTGTGGTTTTCAAATGTCTGGATTTTCATTTCTAAAATAGGTAAAAGATGTTGGTCAGTCTCATCTTAGCTTCATCTGTCTTCATATTCCTTGTTTGTAAGCCTTAGTCATGCATTAAACTGTTCTGGAACAAGCTGATTTGCGTTTTATCTAGCTGGATGTTGATGTGAGAATCGGTGAAGTAAAGCCACTCTCCTCATGAGATAGAGGCGGCCTGCTGCCAAAGTTACATAACGCTGAGAGAAAGAGCATGGTGGCAGCTCTGTGGGACTGGAATGGATGCTGATCTCACTTTTTAAAGTTATAGCACAGTCAGATAAACTGCTTTGTCATGCTGGGAAAGTTAGAAACCGTTAAACAAAGACATGAGTGTCATTCTGAGTGCATCACTAAGAGTTCGCTCTGCTCTCCCCCACAGCTCTACCTCCAAAGCCACCCAAGCCCACCTCTGTGACTAACAACGGTATGAACAACAACATGGCTCTTCAAGACGCCGAATGGTACTGGGGGGACATCTCAAGGGAGGAGGTCAACGAGAAACTTAGGGACACCGCCGATGGTACGTTTTTGGTGCGCGACGCCTCGACGAAAATGCACGGAGACTACACTCTGACTCTGAGGTGAGCCCACTCCTCCTCCCTCCTGGACCTACATCCACATGTTTACTCGTTGGTTTAATCGTCCCCCTGCTGTCTCTCATTTCGTCTACAGGAAAGGAGGAAACAACAAGCTCATTAAGATATTCCACCGGGACGGGAAGTACGGCTTCTCGGACCCACTGACCTTCAGCTCCGTCGTCGAGCTCATCAACCACTATCGCAATGAGTCGCTGGCTCAGTATAACCCCAAGCTGGATGTGAAGCTGCTCTACCCCGTCTCCAAACACCAGCAGGTCAGCATCGCTGTCCCAAAAACCATCACCTCTGTTTTAATGCTTTAATTTAAGTCCTCAGGGTCTGACTGTTTGCCTGGTTTTGACTCTTGTTTCAGGATCAGGTGGTGAAGGAAGACAACATTGAAGCTGTCGGGAGGAAGCTGTGCGAGTACCACCAGCAGTATCAGGAGAAAAACAAAGAGTACGACCGGCTGTATGAAGAATACACCAGAACGTCACAAGTGAGTACAATCAAAGTCACAAAGTTCACACAAAAAAATCTGATTTAGGTAGATCAGGTGGATACAAGCTCGTCTTCTTAAGCCTAAAGTTCCCTCTTAAAATGCAAAGTTATTAATCAACTAGTTATTGAAGGACTTCTCCTTTTTTAACATTTTGCACAGTTCAGACCCAAATTTACTCTAAAACACACTGGAATCTACCCTTATAGTTTCTTTTAAAGTAGAACTGTAAAATCTGAAAGAGAATTTTAAACATTCTCGCAGTAGGTTCTACTGATCGGTCACATAATGGTTTAAAAGCCCAGAACAATTGTTACAAAACAGAAAAAGTAGCCACTTAATGTGTTAGCATTAAGCTAACAAACTCAAACATATATCCAAGTCTGCCTCCTAGAATCTTCCATTTTCTTACAATACTTTCCTAAAGGAATATTTCTGACCCCAGCTAATCTGATGGTTTGCCTCTGCTTCCAGGAAATCCAAATGAAAAGGACGGCCATAGAAGCGTTTAATGAAACTATAAAGATATTTGAGGAGCAATGCCAAACGCAAGAGCGGTACAGCAAGGAGTATATCGAGAAGTTTAGGAGGGAAGGCAACGACAAGGAGATTCAAAGGTGAGGAGACTTCCACTTACGCAGGTTTTTATGATTAAAAATTAAAACTGGATGTCTAAATCTTAACTGTGCCCTTTGTACGTACAGAATCATGGGAAACTATGAGAAGTTGAAATCCAGAATAAGTGAGATCGTGGACAGTAAACGTCGGCTGGAGGAGGACCTGAAGAAGCAGGCGGCAGACTACAGAGAGATCGACAAGAGAATGAACAGCATCAAACCAGACCTCATCCAGCTCCGCAAGACCAGAGACCAGTATCTCATGTAAGTAGTGCGTCGGAAACTTAAATGATCCCTGCGGGGCGAGTCAAAGTGGGTCTGTCCTGGTTTCTAACGTCCTTGTGTTTCTTTCCTTTTCAGGTGGTTGACCCAGAAGGGAGTCCGACAGAAGAAACTGAACGAGTGGCTCGGCATCAAGAACGAGAACACAGAAGAGTGAGCGTCCTTTATTTGACTTTAAAGAACAAAATAAAATAAAACTGCTCTCCCCGGAGCTCATATTCACGCCTGTTTCTCCTCCCCTCAGTCAATATTCTATGGTGGACGACGAGGAAGACCTCCCTCACCAGGACGAGCGCTCCTGGAAGCTGGGCAAGATCAACCGGGGACAGGCAGAGGCTCTCCTCCAGACCAAGAGAGACGGAACATTCCTGGTCCGGGACAGCAGCAAAGCAGGATGCTACGCCTGCAGCGTTGTGTACGTATCTGCACGTGCTCAATGCAAACAGCCATCACGTGGAAGCTGCTGCAGTTTTAAGTCACGAAATAGTCTTTAGGAGCAACAAATGATCTGAAGAACAGGCTCTTAAATTTTAAATGGTTACAATCATATTTAAGGGTCCAACACAATGTGAACTACTCTATTTATTTAGATAGTGCAATTAATTTTTAGCTTATGCTGTCATTTTTAGTTAATATTTTCTTTAATTGCTTAATGCACGTTTAATACAGATAAAATAATTGAAGATGCATCAATATAATCAGGTTTTTAAAAATGTTTGAATTTCACACAAAGTGCTTGAAAGTGTGCATCAGGTGCTCTTCCATTTGACTTATTTGGGCTTTAGTAGGGTCTAAAATTAAGAGATGACACATTTTATTATACTAAAAGTAGTTGTTATCAATATTTTCATCTTCTAGTCAACTGCTTTGAAAATAAGTTTGTTGAATTTAATATTAAAGTGATAATCATTTAAATACAGTTTTTTAAGAGTTCTTAAAAAAGATGCATGATTTTGACGTTTACAATATTTTTTGTCAATTTATTAGGGGTGTGAGAATAAATTGATTCACATAAGTATCTGTATTTTTTGTTTAACGATTACTAAACTAATTTTTTTGTTGAAAAATCGTTTTTTTTCCCAAATTTAAATGCTTCATTTTAGTCTGTGTTAATAAGCCACTTTTAAATCCAATCCAGGCTTTTGAAGAGAGAGTATAAACAGCTGGTTAAAATATATTGCTGAATAAATCCTAAAAATGGACTCACATGTGATGTGCATTTTTCCTGATGTAGTCTGTAGGCATCATCATTGTTCATCTTTTTTGCTGATGTTTTAAAAGCTAACTAAAGACTGCAAAAATCTGCAATATCGTGGAATCGCAATTTAAATCGAATTGACACCTAAAAAATCGTAAACAATCAAATCAGGAGCCCTACAATTTATGTTAAAATATAGATGAACAGTGGGATTCAGTCTGTTGTTTAGTTGTTTCTTCTGTCCGTAGTCATTTATGCAGGTAAATAATTGAGTTTTGTGCACTTTTTGTAACAGAACATGCAACTAAAAGATCAGGAGACGAGCCTTTTAACCACCATTTTTACTAAATTATTGGAAAAATTTGCCAAGTTTTCTCCCCCATTGTGTAAATGTTGGAGCAACAACATCCAACAATCTTTCCTTTTAAATAAAAGTCCAAAAAGCCCAAATCTTAATCTCAAAAACACATGAAAACTGTCAGAGAAAGTTCAAATGGTTTTAAATGTTCTATTCAGGGAGTTTAAAGCCGTGAGCAGTGGCAGAATCCTGATTGATCTGTCTGTAGAGAGGACACAGTTATTGCCTGTGGCCACAGAACACCGTGTGACCGTCTGTTTGTCCTTTCTCCACAGCGTGGACGGCGAGGTGAAGCACTGCGTCATCAACAAGACCCCCTCAGGTTATGGCTTCGCCGAGCCGTACAACCTGTACAGCTCCTTAAAGGAACTCGTTCTTCACTACCAGCACACGTCTTTGGTCCAGCACAATGACTCTCTGAATGTGACGCTAGCGTACCCGGTCTACGCTCAGCAGAGACGGTGAGGACCCTGCCCCACACATGGACACGAGAAAAAGGCCTCACGGGAGCTGGAGATGAAAACGTCCTTGGACTCTGATTTTTACAGACTGAAAGAGGCTCTGTTTGCAGACTTGGAAAAAGGAAGAAAAAAAAAGAAGCCTGAAACATTTCAGTGACTTTGCTCCGACCACGAGCCCGAGGCGAGTCTGAATGTAGATTTCTTTCTCTTTTTGCTTTCGGTGGGAGCACAGAATCAAGCGGAAACTGCTGAACTCTCCCCCAGCAGAGGACTTCTGAGGCCTTTTCCTAATGGTGCTTGTTCTTTTCTCAAAGCTTTACCAGCCGGGAATGTCTAATCGCAGCAAGATAAACTCTTCAAATGGAACTGAACCCACCGGCCACAACTCTGTTTTTCCACTTTTTTCTTTTTCCCCTCTCTTGTCATCTATGTGTGCGCCTGCGTGAGCGAGTGAGTGTTTCTGCACAAGTGTCTGTGTGTGCGAGCGAGCGAGTGTGCGTGATCGTCCATGTGACCAAAACTCATAGAATCAGGAAACTGTGTGACGTTTGTGGGGGAGTGTAACACATTTGCGTGTTGAAAAAAAAAGCAGACCTCGCGTCGGCTGATAAATGTAGCAAAATGGCACTTTTAAAACAAAGTTTAATTTTTTGTTTTTGTTTTTTTGAAAAGACTCCTATGGACTTAACGAGAAGGGGCAGAGATCTCGGTCCTGCTCTCGTCTCTCAGTCGAGCATTATCGCGCAGAAGTAAACTTGATCTTTACTGTGGGCAGGTGAAACTATGAATGGACTTTGTATTTCATGTACATATGTGAAAATGTGCAAAAAGTCATGAATCAAAGTGCACCATACCAAAAAGGATCAGTTCCTATTCAGTTCTCTCTGATCTGCTATGCAATTCTTTCTCCATCACTTCTTCAGAACTGTGTTTTACTCTGTCGCAAACCCTCAATATAAGCTTGTTTTATTGCTTGAAAAGTATCTTTTCCTGTGTAAATATCCCCCAGAGGATATTTTGTGTCAAAATGCTACGATACAGTTAAAACAAAAATTGCTTATGATTTGTAAAGATAATAATAGCAACATACACTTTATTATAAATGACTTTAACAGCTGGATTAAAGATGGAAAAGATGAGTATTTTATTAGACTTATTTTGCTTCAAACTAATGTTCTTCTCAGGCAGAGCCTCGCGAGTATTTGAGCTGCTTCAGTCACAAGATCTATTTCTTACAGAGCTAAACGTCTTTGTTTGGACGGACAAAGAACGAACTCAGAGAAACGGGGATGATGGGATTGTACGACCCTTAGAGACCATCACCACCCAAACAACAGTATAGATTTATTTTGTTATAAAATATATATGTTCCCACATGAGAATATATCAAACAGACTGGTGTTTTCAGCCGATGGATATTGTTATGAAAGATCAATAAACATTGTCCACTTAGTATTTTTCTGTATCAGAAAATCACTGTGTTTACATAGGTGGATCAGCTCATTTCAGATCTGTCTCTAATTTCATATTTCAGAAGAAAAAGGACAACGTGTTGGTAGAATCCTTCAGCTAAACAGCTCAAATATATTATTTTCCTTACCCATCTTTTTCTGGATCTTACAGTCCAACTTATCGGTACATGTGCAAACCCAGCAAACTGGTTAATAATCTGAAAATGTTCAAATGAAGCTACGAAAACTCACAATGTATCGCCCTTATGTCTAACCAATGTGAAAAATATAAATCAAACCACTCAAAGACAAAAAGTCTACCATTATTAATAATAAATGTAATTACAATCCTCGATCTACCTGCCATTTAAAATGATGTAGATGTGACATCTTAACCCCCAACCCCAAAAAATGTACTCACGGTCAGCACAGCTGTCAAGTTAAACTCTTAAATGTATCTTTGTGTAACAAATGAAATGTAAAAGTGTTAACCCGATGCCATTTTGATTTGATCCGACTCTTAATTCTTCAACTTTGGCACAACTTTTCTTTGTGGATTAAAAGAAATCTTCATGTGTAAACAGATGGCAAAAGAAAAAAATGAAACCTTTAAAAAGACAAAGCACCACAAAGTGAATCCTCATCATGAAACATGTTTTCTTTGTTTTCATTATTCTAAGCCCCTCATGAGAAAACTTGTACAGCTTGAACGAGCTACTAAAAAGTGTCTAGATGTTTTATTCTTAGGTTTATTATTGGATCTGAAAACTGTAACAGACGTCATGGATACTAGAGTTTTTGTTTTACTAGATTATTTTATTGACCCCCAAACAGCTGCTGGCATGTTTGTCAAAAGTCAATTCTTTTGTAATACTTGGACGTCATGCACCATCATTTTCTTTGCCCCACTTCTGGGTTTTACGATAATTTTTTTGATGTCTCTTTTTTATTTGAAGCTCATCTTTTTGTGGGTGTCCCCAGACATGATGATTGGATTGAGATTTACCAGTGTTCCCCCAGTTTTGCTTCAAATCTGTATTGGGCTTTGTTAAAAAGGAAATAAAACACTTCTTTTTAAGAAATCTATTTGGTTCCTGCCTTATCATTACCTTTTTGTTTTCAAGTCTGAATTGAACCAGAACCCTTTTTGTGTTTGGGAATTTCAAGGAAAAAGTCAGGATACTGAGATAAAGGAAGAATTTTGAGGAAGAAGTCTGAGTTACAAGAGAAAAAGAATGTAAAATCTATAATTAAAATTAAAAGCCTGAGGTTAAAGAATGATAAAAAAAGATCAACATTACAGTAAGAATTCTAAAATTTATATCAGAATTAGAGTAAAGTAAAAATTTTGGAAAATACAGTCAAAATTTAAACACTAATGTCAAATTTCTGAAAGTAGAGTCACAATTATGGGTTAAAAAAGTCAAACTCCATTATCAGAATTCTGTTGTCAAATTTCAGATTTTTTTTAAGTTCAAATTCTGAGGTAAATTGTCAGAATTCAGATATTTGTCCCAATTCTGAAATTGTCAGAATTCTGGAATTAAAGTTAGAATTCTGTAATGGAAAGACAAAATTATGATGTCGAGTCAATTCTGAGATTTATAGTCAAAATTCTGAGATTTATGTCAGAATTCTCAGTTCAATTTAAGAATTATTACTTTTTATCTCAGAATTTAAACTTTATAAGTCTCAAAATTCTGACTAAAATTCAGAATTCAGAGATTTATAATTTGATTTATGAGACTGAAATTTAGAATTCTGGGATTCATGTCAGATTTTTGAGACTAAATGTCAAAATTGTAAGAGAAACAATTCTGATTAATGTCAGTATTATGAGATCAATGTAAGAATTCTCATTCTCATAACAGAATTCTTATTCTTAAGCTCAGAATTTTGACTAAAATTCAAAATTCTGAGATGTATAGTATTATTTCTGAAACTATATTTTAAATTCTAATTTAAATTACAAAATGTTGAGACCAAAAAAAAAGATTCTGAGGTCAGTGCCAGAATTCTAAGATGAATTTTCAGAATCCAAATTCTGAAGTAAATTGCAAAGTTCAGATATTTGTCCCAATTCTGAAATTAATTGTCAAATTTCTGGAATTAAAGTTAGAATTCTGTGATGAAAAGACAAAATTATGAGGTAAAGAGTCGATTCTGAGATTTATAGTCAAAATTCTGAGATTTATGTCAGAATTCTCAGTTCAATTTAAGAATTATTATGTTTTATCTCAGAATTTAAACTTTATAAGTCTCAAAATTCTGACTAAAATTCAGAATTCGGAGATATATTCTTCGATTTCTGAGACTGAAATGTAGAATTCTGGGATTCATGTCAGATTTTTGAGACTAAATGTCAAAATTCTAAGAGAAACAGAATTCCGATTAATGTCAGTATTATGAGATCAGTGTAAGAATTCTCATTCTCAACAGAATTCTTTTTCTAAACCTCAGAATTTTGACTAAAATTCAAAATTCTGAGATGTAACGTATTATTTCTAAATTCTAATTTAAATTACAAAATTTTGAGACAAAAAAAAAGATTCTGAGGTCAGTGCCAGAATTCTAAGATGAATTTTTAGAATTCTGTCATTAGCTGTCGAATTCTGGCATCAGTAGTCTGAATACTGTGTCAGTGGCGCAGTTGGATAGTGCGCTTGGTCAGTAACCGGGAGGTTGCAGGTTCAAGCCCAGCTCTGGGGGAAACATGTTGATGTGTCCTTGGATAAGACACTTAACCCCAAGTTGCTCCCACTGCTGCGTCAGTGGCGTGTAAATGGGCATGAAAGGGCGTGAATGTGTTAGAGATACTGATGGATAACTAACATAGAAACTCTGAACCATCAGTGAGTGAATGTGAGCGTGAATGGGTGTGAATGGGTAGGTGTGACCTGCGGTGTAAAGCAACTTTGAGTAGTCCAAGACTAGAAAAGCGCTATATAGCGCTCAAGTCCATTTACCATTTACCATTAAAATTCAAATTTCTGAGATATAGAATCGCGATCTTAGACTAAAATTCAGAATTTTGTGTCTGATGTCAGATTTTCTTGACCAGAAGGCAAAATCAGATAAACAGACATCTGAGATTTATAGTCAAAATTTTAAGATTAATCTCAGAATTCTTACCGTTTATTATGAGTGTCAGAATTCTGAGTAAAATTCAGATTTCTGAGATTTGTAGGAAGAATTCTGAGATGATAACACAATGTTTAAGGTCAATTAGGACTGTGTTGATTTTTTTGTTTAACCAAAGGCCTCAGAACACCTTCATTCTGAATTTTAACTCTGTAAACTTGAAGCACTCACTCTTTAATACGCCTCCTGTGTTTCTAGATGAATCAAAGCGTCTGTCATGTATTCCTGGACGTATTCCAGCTGTTAATCATCCTGACACCTCGCCTGCTCTTTTGTTAGCTGACATAATTTAGCACCTTTCTAATACCTGTGATAGCTCACCTGCGATGACCCTGAAACCAGACGACTCTGCTGAAGGGTCACAGAGATTAGACACAGCCGGTTATTGTGGTCTGTGTAGGAGGAAGCTTAACCCGGGGTCTCTAAGGATCTTTTCTCGTCTAAGTGGCCACAGCAGCAGATTTATGTTTCCAGGTAAACTTTTCTCTGAATCAACAGATGATCTTCTGTGAGTGGAGAGAAGCAGGACGAAGGTTTAACAAACAAATGCTTCACAGTGTTCTCCTGGGCGTGACGAATATGATGTCCTCAAGACACCCTAATAAAGGTAAGAGCCTGAAATACACCGTCCTCACTTTAAAGATGCTATGAGGAGTTTCTAAGTACAAAACCCAAAACCAGTGAAGTTGGCACGTTGTGTAAATTGTTAATAAAAACAGATTACAATTATTTGCAAATCCTATTCAACTTATATTCAATTGAATACACTGCAAAGACAAGATATTTAATGTTCGAACTGAGAAACTCTTTTGCAAATAATCATCAACTTAGAATTCAATGACCTGAAAACTAACTGGTACAAAAAACTACAAACTAACTTTCACACAGTTCACAAAGTTATTCAAAGCTGTTTGAAGGCCGACAGTAACACAAGCTACTGCAGCCAGCGGATTACGTCTGCCCCGGCTGAGGATATTTGAAAGGTGCCCTGGTGCCTCTTTTAGGCCTTCTACCTTCACTGAACCCACTTCCTCAGCCAATCGCAGGAGGCCACAGGAACAGAGATCCCCTTGCTGAAAGAACACTTACCTTTTCACTCAAACACACACAGCAGAAAAGAGCATCTCCCCAGATACTTACAGTCCTGCTCAGTATTATTGGCACACCTTCATTTTTTTCATTTCTTTAATAATATCTTCAGAAATAAATGGAAATGGACCAAATTTATGTCATCAGGATCTTTTAATTAAAAGGCCCAAAATACTTTAACAAAAAAAAAAATCATTTTTACAAGTTGCATATTGTAATTTCAAAGACAGAAATTTTAAAAAAGCATGTGCAACAATAACGGCACCCCTCTGCAGTATTTTGTTGCACACCCTTTGGCACTGATGACAGCCTCCAAATGTTTCTTGTAGCCATCTATAAGCTTCTTGCACTTCTCAGCTGCTATTTTCTCCCACTCTTCCTATGCAGATTGTTCAAGCTCTTGAACATTTGCAGGTTTCTTTTCCCCAATGGCAGATTTAAGCCATACCAAAGATTTTCAATAGGATTGAGATCAGGACTCATTGCTGGCCGTTTTAAAACAAGCAATTTTTTTCCTTTTCAACCATTCCTGCATGCTTTTGGATGTGTGCTTTGGCTATTTGTCTTGCTGGAGGGCCCTGGATCTTCGACTCAAACCAAGTGTTATTACACTGAATAGGACATTACGCTCTAAAATTGCTTGATAATTCTCTGATTTCATGATTTCTGTGATACGGTCAAGGCCTCCAGTACCTGATGCAGCCAAGCAGCCCCAAACCATTATGGAACCTCCACTATGCTTAATTGTTGGTAGGGTGTTCTTTTCCTTTTTAGGCTTCAAGTGGTTGCAATTAAAGCTGCCTATTCTAAATATGACTGCATGATCATAGTAGCTAATGAAGTATAATTTACAAAACTTAATATGTGAACATTACTTCTGCCAAGTTTGAGTCTGAAAAAGTGATGCAGAGCAAGGTTAGAGAGGTTTGTAAAGAAACTGTTTGTACTGTCACATTGTGTACTTAAACTTTATGGGTGCTAATAATGATGAGTAGGACTGTATAATCATCAATACAATACTTGATCATACTATACGGCCAGGGCTGTAACACATCTTTATTCCGATTGACGATTACCGCACAGCCATGTCTTTGGATCCACTTTTGACTAAAACAAAGACCTCTTTTTTGTTTCAGGACCCCTCAGATGGTGAGTAGCTCTAACTGCATCACTCAGATGGAGCTGGCTGGTCCGAAGGGAGAAGACCTTTCCATCAGTTGCACCATCTACCTGGGGACCGTGGGAGGGGGGACCAACCTGCTGCCCCAGCTGTCTGCAGGTCCTGTTTGTTGACCTGATTACAAGCACATCTGTGGTGGTTTGTGCGTGCGCCCTGCGGTTTAGTTTCATATGTGTTTCTTCTGAAAATTAAATAAATTGGTAATCTTAGTCTAGAAATAGATAACGTAGCAAAGCGCAGTAAAATGAGTCACAACAGGCACACAGGACTGTTTAGAGTTTTTGAAGTTTATCTGATGACTGTAGGCAACTGCAGGCTAATGCTACCCATTGACTCCCAGTGTTTGAGCTAAGATAATTAGCGGTGGGCGAGCTCTGCCTGTCTCTTCCTTCCACAGTTGAAAGAATGGTGTCTATCTGCTTGTTATGGACTCTGGAGTGAAACAAGACATGAAAACAGAAGATGTTGGTGGATCCCTTCAAGGTGCTCTGAAGGGAAAAGAGTTCCACCCCAGTTCTGGCAAAGTTTACCAAATAAAGTGGCCAGTAAGTGTATTCTTATAAATAAGAATCTCCAGGTTTCTGATACATACTCTAAAGTCTGTGTTTACATCAGCATGTTGTTAAAATTTCCATTTTAGATGATTGGTTTACCCAATGACAGCTCTCTGCAATGTAATGAGACCAAAGTTGTAGGTCTTTTTTTTTTTTTTTTAGCATGCGTATGTTAGCTTGGCTTTAATCCAAATGGCTGTCAATCAAACTTGCCAGTCTTTCAGCTTTTCAAGATTTTGATCGTCACACAAATTTATCTTCCTCTACCAGCATGGAGTGGTAGCCTACAGGTATCCACTGAAGAACAAACCAGTTTTCTGAGTCAAAGCTGAATGGAAACTTTTCACAAGATCTTTGATGTCTGAACCTCCACATGTCAGAGGATGTGACCTTCATATGAACTGAAGAGCAGCTTCAGCAAGGAAATGCTTCAGCAGATTTTCAAGAACTTTTTCTCATGAGAATAATCAGTTGACTTTATCTTCAGAGGCTCACAGAAGCTGACGGCTTTGATAAGATGTGGCCATGAGGCTGTGAGTGGAAAAGTCTGTATGTAAATCAAACTTTATATGATTACAGAGATTAAACTGGTGAACATATTTAAAAGGCTGCTTCCTCATGAAGATACAGGAACTTTTAAATATTTGTTAGCTCTGTGAGACAGGGCAGTTTTCCACATATTTGAAAATAATTTAATAAAAAGATTCTCCCCAGATTGTCATGATGATGTTTTCAGGGTTTGTTGTTGATGGTAGATGATGCAGTTTTGGCAGTAATTTGTACCCAGATTTGGATTCAGGATTTTTTTCAAGAGTAGGTTAACAATGAAAAATTGGGTGGTTTATACACAGTTTCCCAATAACTTCAAAATGTTTCAGTCCATGGAGATAATTTTCCTGAAAAACTTGTTGACAGCAGAATGGACAAGTGATGTAATTCTGGTAGTGATCTGTAACTGGATGTGGGTCCAGGACTGTATTCAAGAAAAGGTGAAGATTGCAAGAAAGGAGAGTTTTTCACATTTTTGAAAAGTGCATTTTTGAGTAAATGAAGATCAAATCGTCTGCACAGGCATGTTCTGTGGAAGTTTCACACCCAAAAAGTCATGTTTGAGCATATTTTTTTTCAGACTCCAAAATGGACTAAAAGTCAGAGGTCTACCCTAGTATTTCTGCGAATTCTGAACCGAGTGAAAAAGGGCAATAAGTCAATTTTTAAGCAAAATATAACCAAACCATCTGCATTGGTATGCTTTTGGGCATGTTTCACACCCAAAAAAGTCATGTTGGAGAATATTTTTTTCTGAGTCAGAACTGGACAAAAAGTCATAGGTTAGCCTTAGTGTTTCTCTGAATTCTGAGGCATGAGAAAAAGTCTCAAAAGTCCATTTTTTGAGAAAAATATGACCAAAGTGTCTTCACTAGCATGATTTTGGGCCTGTTTCACACCCAAAAAGTCATGTTAGAGCATATTTTTTTTCTGAGTCAGAGCTGGACAAAAAGTCATAGGTTAGCCTTAGTGTTTCTCTGAATTCTGAGGCATGAGAAAAAGTCTCAAAAGTCCCTTTTTTGAGCAAAATATGACCAAACCGTCTTCACTAGCATGATTTTGGGCCTGTTTCACACCCAAAAAGTCATGTTGGAGCATATTTTTTTTCGGAGTCAGAACTGGACAAAAAGTCATAGGTTAGCCTTAGTGTTTTTCTGAATTCTGGGACGTGAGAAAAAGTCTCAAAAGTCCATTTTTTGTGCAAAATATGACCAAACCGTCTTCACTAGCATGTTTTTGGGCCTGTTTCACACCCAAAAAGTCATGTTGGAGCATATTTTTTTTCTGAGTCAGAACTGGACAAAAAGTCATAGGTTAGCCTTAGTGTTTTTCTGAATTCTGGGCCGTGAGAAAAAGTCTCAAAAGTCAATTTTTTGTGCAAAATATGACCAAACCGTCTTCACTAGCATGATTTTGAGCCTGTTTCACACCCAAAAAGTCATGTTGGAGCCTATTTTGTTTCGGAGTCAGCAATGGAAAAAAAAGTCATAGGTTAGCCTTAGTGTTTTTCTGAATTCTGAGGCATGAGAAATAGTCTCAAAAGTCAATTTTATGAGCAAACCATGACCAAACCGTCTTCACTAGCATGATTTTGGGCCTGTTTCACACCCAAAAAGTCATGTTGGAGCATAATTTTTTTCGGAGTCAGAACTGGACAAATAGTGATAGGTTAGCCTTAGTGTTTTTCTGAATTCTGAGCCGTGAGAAAAAGTCTCAAAAGTCAATTTTATGAGCGAAATATGTCCAAACCATCTTCACTAGCATGATTTTGGGCCTGTTTCACACCCAAAAAGTCATGTTGTAGCCTATTTTGTTTCGGAGTCAGAAATGGACAAAAAGTCATAGGTTAGCCTTAGTGTTTTTCTGAATTCTGAGCCGTGAGAAAAAGTCTCAGAAGTCTATTTTTGTGCAAAATATGACCAAACCGTCTTCACTAGCATGTTTTTGGGCCTGTTTCACACCCAAAAAGTCATGTTGGAGCATATTTTTTTTCTGAGTCAGAACTGGACAAAAAGTCATAGGTTAGCCTTAGTGTTTTTCTGAATTCTGAGGCATGAGAAAAAGTCTCAAAAGTCAATTTTATGAGCAAAATATGACCAAACCGTCTTCACTAGCATGATTTTGGGCCTGTTTCACACCCAAAAAGTCATGTTGGAGCATATTTTTTTTCTGAGTCAGAACTGGACAAAAAGTCATAGGTTAGCCTTGGTGTTTTTCTGAATTCTGAGGCATGAGAAAAAGTCTCAAAAGTCAATTTTATGAGCAAAACATGACCAAACCGTCTTCACTAGCATGATTTATGACCTGTTTCACACCCAAAAAGTCATGTTAAAAAAAAAAAAAAAAAAAAAAAAAAAAAAAGTCCAATTTTTGAGCAAAATATGACCAAACCGTCTCCAACAGCATGATTTTGGGCCTGTTTCACACCCAAAAAGTCATGTTGGAGCATATTTTTTTTCGGAGTCAGAACTGGACAAAAAGTCATAGGTTAGCCTTAGTGTTCTTCTGAATTCTGAGGCATGAAAAAGTCTCAAAAGTCAATTTTTTTGAGCAAAATATGACCAAACTGTCTCACTAGCATGATTTTGGGCCTGCTCCACACCCAAAAACTCATGTGGGAGCGTATTTTTTTTCAGAGTCAGAAATGGAAGAAAGTCATGCCTTAGCCTTAGTGTTTTTCTGAAAAAAAAAAAAAAAAAAAAAAAAAAAGACCAAACCGTCTTCACTAGCATGATTTTGGGCCTGTTTCACACCAAAAAAGTCAATGGTGGGGTATATTTTTTTCGGAGTCAGAACTGGACAAAAAGTCATGGGTTAGCCTTAGTGTTTTTCTGGATTCTGAGTCGTGAGAAAAAGTCTCAAAAGTCCATTTTTTGAGCAAAATATGACCAAACCGTCTTCAACTGCATGATTTTGGGCCTGTTTCACACCCAAAAAGTCATGTTGGAGCATATTTTTTTTGGAGTCAGAAATGGACAAAAAGTCATAGGTTAGCCTTAGTGTTTTTCTGAATTCTGAGCCGTGAGAAAAAGTCTCAAAAGTCCATTTTTTGAGCAAAATATGACCAAACCGTCTTCACTAGCATGTTTTTGGGCCTGTTTCACACCCAAAAAGTCATGTTGGAGCATATTTTTTTTCGGAGTCAGAAATGGAAAAAAGTCATAGGTTAGCCTTAGTGTTTTTCTGAATTCTGAGCCGTGAGAAAAAGTCTCAAAAAAAAAAAAAAAAAAAAAAAAAATCACACCCAAAAAGTCATGTTGGAGCATATTTTTTTCTGAGTCAGAAATGGACAAAAAGTCATAGGTTAGCCTTAGTGTTTTTCTGGATTCTGAGCCGTGAGAAAAAGTCTCAAAAGTCCATTCTATGAGCAAAATATGACCAAACCGTCTTCACTAGCATGATTTTGGGCCTGTTTCACACCCAAAAAGTCATGCTGGAGCATATTTTTTTCGGAATCAGAACTGGACAAAAAGTCATAGGTTAGCCTTAGTGTTTTTCTGAATTCTGAGGCATGAGAAAAAGTCTCAAAAGTCAATTTTATGAGATAAATATGACCAAACCGTCTTCACTAGCATGATTTTGGGCCTGTTTCACACCCAAAAAGTCATGCTGGAGCATATTTTTTTTCTGAGTCAGAACTGGAGAAAAAGTCATAGTTTAGCCTTAGTGTTTTTCTGAATTCTGAAAAAAAAAAAAAAAAAAAAATACAAAGACCAAACCGTCTTCACTAGCATGATTTTGGGCCTGTTTCACACCAAAAAAGTCAATGGTGGGGTATATTTTTTTCGGAGTCAGAACTGGACAAAAAGTCATGGGTTAGCCTTAGTGTTTTTCTGGATTCTGAGTCGTGAGAAAAAGTCTCAAAAGTCCATTTTTTGAGCAAAATATGACCAAACCGTCTTCAACTGCATGATTTTGGGCCTGTTTCACACCCAAAAAGTCATGTTGGAGCATATTTTTTTTGGAGTCAGAAATGGACAAAAAGTCATAGGTTAGCCTTAGTGTTTTTCTGAATTCTGAGCCGTGAGAAAAAGTCTCAAAAGTCCATTTTTTGAGCAAAATATGACCAAACCGTCTTCACTAGCATGATTTTGGGCCTGTTTCACACCCAAAAAGTCATGTTGGAGCATATTTTTTTTCGGAGTCAGAAATGGAAAAAAGTCATAGGTTAGCCTTAGTGTTTTTCTGAATTCTGAGCCGTGAGAAAAAGTCTCAAAAGTCCATTTAAAAAAATACAAAGACCAAACCGTCTTCACCAACATGTTTTTGGACCTGTTTCACACCCAAAAAGTCATGTTGGAGCATATTTTTTTCTGAGTCAGAAATGGACAAAAAGTCATAGGTTAGCCTTAGTGTTTTTCTGGATTCTGAGCCGTGAGAAAAAGTCTCAAAAGTCCATTCTATGAGCAAAATATGACCAAACCGTCTTCACTAGCATGATTTTGGGCCTGTTTCACACCCAAAAAGTCATGCTGGAGCATATTTTTTTTCGGAATCAGAACTGGACAAAAAGTCATAGGTTAGCCTTAGTGTTTTTCTGAATTCTGAGGCATGAGAAAAAGTCTCAAAAGTCAATTTTATGAGCAAAATATGACCAAACCGTCTTCACTAGCATGATTTTGGGCCTGTTTCACACCCAAAAAGTCATGTTGGAGCATATTTTTTTTCTGAGTCAGAACTGGAGAAAAAGTCATAGTTTAGCCTTAGTGTTTTTCTGAATTCTGAGGCATGAGAAAAAGTCTCAAAAGTCAATTTTGTGAGCAAAATATGACCAAACCGTCTTCACTAGCATGATTGTGGGCCTGTTTCACACCCAAAAAGTCATGTTGGAGCATATTTTTTTTCGGAGTCAGAACTGGACAAAAAGTCATAGGTTAGCCTTAGTGTTTTTCTGAATTCTGAGGCATGAGAAAAAGGCTCAAAAGTCCATTCTATGAGCAAAATATGACCAAACCGTCTTCACTAGCATGATTGTGGGCCTGTTTCACACCCAAAAAGTCATGTTGGAGCATATTTTTTTTCGGAGTCAGAACTGGACAAAAAGTCATAGGTTAGCCTTAGTGTTTTTCTGAATTCTGAGGCATGAGAAAAAGGCTCAAAAGTCCATTCTATGAGCAAAATATGACCAAACCGTCTTCACTAGCATGATTTTGGGCCTGTTTCACACCCAAAAAGTCATGTTGGAGCATATTTTTTTTCGGAGTCAGAACTGGACAAAAAGTCATAGGTTAGCCTTAGTGTTTTTCTGAATTCTGAGGCATGAGAAAAAGTCTCAAAAGTCAATTTTATGAGCAAAATATGACCAAACCGTCTTCACTAGCATGATTTTGGGCCTGTTTCACACCAAAAAAGTCAATGGTGGGGTATATTTTTTTCGAAGTCAGAACTGGACAAAAAGTCATAGGTTAGCCTTAGTGTTTTTCTGAATTCTGAGGCATGAGAAAAAGTCTCAAAAGTCAATTTTATGAGCAAAATATGACCAAACCGTCTTCACTAGCATGATTTATGGCCTGTTTCACACCCAAAAAGTCATGTTGGAGCATATTTTTTTTCGGAGTCAGAACTGGACAAAAAGTCATAGGTTAGCCTTAGTGTTTTTCTGAATTCTGAGGCATGAGAAAAAGTCTCAAAAGTCAATTTTATGAGCAAAACATGACCAAACCGTCTTCACTAGCATGATTTATGACCTGTTTCACACCCAAAAAGTCATGTTGGAGCATATTTTTTTCAGAGTCAGAACTGGACAAAAAGTCATAGGTTAGCCTTGGTGTTTTTCTGAATTCTGAGGCATGAGACAAAGTCTCAAAAGACAATTTATTGAGCAAAATATGACCAAACCGTCTTCAACAGCATGATTTTGGGCCTGTTTCACACCCAAAAAGTCATGTTGGAGCATATTTTTTTTCGGAGTCAGAACTGGACAAAAAGTCATAGGTTAGCCTTAGTGTTTTTATGAATTCTGAGGCATGAGAAAAAGTCTCAAAAGTCAATTTTATGAGCAAAATATGACCAAACCGTCTTCACTAGCATGATTTTGGGCCTGTTTCACACCAAAAAAGTCAATGGTGGGGTATATTTTTTTCGAAGTCAGAACTGGACAAAAAGTCATAGGTTAGCCTTAGTGTTTTTCTGAATTCTGAGGCATGAGAAAAAGTCTCAAAAGTCAATTTTATGAGCAAAATATGACCAAACTGTCTTCACTAGCATGATTTATGGCCTGTTTCACACCCAAAAAGTCATGTTGGAGCATATTTCTTTTCGGAGTCAGAACTGGACAAAAAGTCATAGGTTAGCCTTAGTGTTTTTGTGAATTCCGAGGCATGAGAAAAAGTCTCAAAAGTCAATTTTATGAGCAAAATATGACCAAACCGTCTTCACTAGCATGATTTATGGCCTTTTTCACACCCAAAAAGTCATGTTGGAGTATATATTTTTTTAGGAGTCAGAACTGGACAAAAAGTCATAGGTTAGCCTTAGTGTTTTTCTGAATTCTGAGGCATGAGAAAAAGGCTCAAAAGTCAATTCTATGAGCAAAATATGACCAAACCGTCTTCACTAGCATGATTTATGGCCTGTTTCACACCCAAAAAGTCATGTTTGAGCCTACTTTGTTTCGGAGAAAGAACTGGACAAAAAGTCATAGGTTAGCCTTAGTGTTTTTCTGAATTCTGAGGCATGAGAAAAAGTCTCAAAAGTCAATTTTTTGAGCAAAATATGACCAAACCGTCTTCACTAGCATGATTGTGGGCCTGTTTCACACCCAAAAAGTCATGTTGGAGCATATTTTTTTCGGAGTCAGAACTGGACAAAAAGTCATAGGTTAGCCTTAGTGTTTTTCTGAATTCTGAGGCATGAGAAAAAGTCTCAAAAGTCAATTCTATGAGAAAAATATGACCAAACCGTCTTCACTAGCATGATTTTGGGCCTGTTTCACACCCAAAAAGTCATGTTGGAGCATATTTTTTTTCGGAGTCAGAACTGGACAAAAAGTCAAAGGTTAGCCTTAGTTTTTTTCTGAATTCTGATCTGTGAGAAAAAGTCTCAAAAGTCAATTTTATGAGCAAAATATGACCAAACCGTCTTCACTAGCATGATTTATGGCCTGTTTCACACCCAAAAAGTCATGCTGGAGCATATTTTTTTTCGGAGTCAGAACTGGACAAAAAGTCATAGGTTAGCCTTAGTGTTTTTCTGAATTCTGAGGCATGAGAAAAAGTCTCAAAAATCAATTTTATGAGCAAAATATGACCAAACCGTCTTCACTAGCATGATTTTGGGCCTGTTTCACACCCAAAAAGTCATGTTGGAGCATATTTTTTTTCGGAATCAGAACTGGAGAAAAAGTCATAGGTTAGCCTTAGTGTTTTTCTGAATTCTGAGGCATGAGAAAAAGTCTCAAAAGTCAATTTTATGAGCAAAATATGACCAAACCGTCTTCACTAGCATGATTTTGGGCCTGTTTCACACCCAAAAAGTCATGTTGGAGCATATTTTTTTTCGGAATCAGAACTGGAGAAAAAGTCATAGGTTAGCCTTAGTTTTTTCTGAATTCTGAGGCATGAGGAAAAAGTCTCAAAAGTCAATTTTATGAGCAAAATATGACCAAACCGTCTTCACTAGCATGATTTATGGCCTTTTTCACACCCAAAAAGTCATGTTGGAGTATATATTTTTTTAGGAGTCAGAACTGGACAAAAAGTCATAGGTTAGCCTTAGTGTTTTTCTGAATTCTGAGGCATGAGAAAAAGGCTCAAAAGTCAATTTATTGAGCAAAATATGACCAAACCGTCTTCACTAGCATGATTTATGGCCTGTTTCACACCCAAAAAGTCATGTTTGAGCCTACTTTGTTTCGGAGAAAGAACTGGACAAAAAGTCATAGGTTAGCCTTAGTGTTTTTCTGAATTCTGAGGCATGAGAAAAAGTCTCAAAAGTCAATTTTATGAGCAAAATATGACCAAACCGTCTTCACTAGCATGATTGTGGGCCTGTTTCATACCCAAAAAGTCATGTTGGAGCATATTTTTTTCGGAGTCAGAACTGGACAAAAAGTCAAAGGTTAGCCTTAGTTTTTTTCTGAATTCTGATCTGTGAGAAAAAGTCTCAAAAGTCAATTTTATGAGCAAAATATGCCCAAACCGTCTTCACTAGCATGATTTATGGCCTGTTTCACACCCAAAAAGTCATGCTGGAGCATATTTTTTTTAGGAGTCAGAACTGGACAAAAAGTCATAGGTTAGCCTTAGTGTTTTTCTGAATTCTGAGGCATGAGAAAAAGTCTCAAAAATCAATTTTATGAGCAAACTATGACCAAACCGTCTTCACTAGCATGATTTTGGGCCTGTTTCACACCCAAAAAGTCATGTTGGAGCATATTTTTTTTCGGAGTCAGAACTGGACAAAAAGTCATAGGTTAGCCTTAGTGTTTTTCTGAATTCTGAGGCATGAGAAAAAGTCTCAAAAGTCAATTTTATGAGCAAAATATGACCAAACCGTCTTCACTAGCATGATTTAGGGCCTGTTTCACACCCAAAAAGTCATGCTGGAGCATATTTTTTTTCGGAGTCCAAAATGGACAAAAAGTCATAGGTTAGCCTTAGTTTTTTCTGAATTCTGAGGCATGAGAAAAAGTCTCAAAAGTCAATTTTATGAGCAAAATATGACCAACCCGTCTTCACTAGCATGTTTTTGGGCCTGTTTCAAACCCAAAAAGTCATGTTGGAGCATATTTTTTTTCGAAGTCAGAAATGGACAAAAAGTCATAGGTCAGCCTTAGTGTTTTTCTGGATTCTGAGCCGTGAGAAAAAGTCTCAAAAGTCCATTTTTTGAGCAAAATATGACCAAACCGTCTTCACTAGCATGATTTTGGGCCTGTTTCACACCCAAAAAGTCATGTTGGAGCATATTTTTTTTGGAGTCAGAACTGGACAAAAAGTCATAGGTTAGCCTTAGTGTTTTTCTGAATTCTGAGCCGTGAGAAAAAGTCTCAAAAGTCCATTTTTTGAGCAAAATATGACCAAACCGTCTTCACTAGCATGTTTTTGGGCCTGTTTCACACCCAAAAAGTCATGTTGGAGCATATTTTTTTTCGGAGTCAGAACTGGACAAAAAGTCATAGGTTAGCCTTAGTGTTTTTCTGAATTCTGAGCCGTGAGAAAAAGTCTCAAAAGTCCATTTAAAAAAATACAAAGACCAAACCGTCTTCACTAGCATGATTTTGGGCCTGTTTCACACCCAAAAAGTCATGTTGGAGCATATTTTTTTTCGGAGTCAGAACTGGACAAAAAGTCATAGGTTAGCCTTAGTGTTTTTCTGAATTCTGAGGCGTGAGAAAAAGTCTCAAAAGTCAATTTTATGAGCAAAATAGGACCAAACCATCTTCACTAGCATGATTTTGGGCCTGTTTCACACCCAAAAAGTCATGTTGGAGAATTTTTTTTTTCTGAGTCAGAAATGGAAAAAAGTCATAGGTTAGCCTTAGTGTTTTTCTGAATTCTGAGCCGTGAGAAAAAGTCTCAAAAGTCCATTTAAAAAAATACAAAAACCAAACCGTCTTCACCAACATGTTTTTGGACCTGTTTCACACCCAAAAAGTCATGTTGGAGCATATTTTTTTCTGAGTCAGAAATGGACAAAAAGTCATAGGTTAGCCTTAGTGTTTTTCTGAATTCTGAGGCATGAGAAAAAGTCTCAAAAGTCAATTTTATGAGCAAAATATGACCAAACCGTCTTCACTAGCATGATTGTGGGCCTGTTTCACACCCAAAAAGTCATGTTGGAGCATATTTTTTTTCGGAGTCCAAAATCGACAAAAAGTCGTAGGTTAGCCTTAGTGTTTTTCTGAATTCTGAGGCATGAGAAAAAGTCTCAAAAGTCAATTTTATGAGCAAAATATGACCAAACCGTCTTCACTAGCATGTTTTTGGGCCTGTTTCACACCCAAAAAGTCATGTTGGAGCATATTTTTTCGAGTCAGAACTGGACAAAAGTCATAGGTTAGCCTTAGTGTTTTTCTGGAATTCTGAGGCATGAGAAAAAGTCTCAAAAGTCAATTTTTTTGAGCAAAATATGACCAAACTGTCTTCACTAGTATGATTTTGGGCCTGTTTCACACCCAAAAAGTCATGTTGAAGCATATTTTTTTTCGGAGTCAGAACTGGACAAAAAGTCATAGGTTAGCCTTAGTGTTTTTCTGAATTCTGAGGCATGAGAAAAAGTCTCAAAAGTCAATTTTATGAGCAAAATATGACCAAACCGTCTTCACTAGCATGATTTTGGGCCTGTTTCACACCCAAAAAGTCATGTTGGAGCATATTTTTTTTTTCAGAACTGGACAACAAGTCATAGGTTAGCCTTAGTGTTTTTCTGAATTCTGAGGCATGAGAAAAAGTCTCAAAAGTCAATTTTATGAGCAAAATATGACCAAACCGTCTTCACTAGCATGATTTTGGGCCTGTTTCACACCCAAAAAGTCATGTTTGAGCCTACTTTGTCTCAGAGTCAGAACTGGACAAAAAGTCATAGGTTAGCCTTAGTGTTTTTCTGAATTCTGACCAGTGAGAAAAAGTCTCAAAAGTCCATTTTTTGAGCAAAATATGACCAAACCGTCTTCACTAGCATGATTTTGGGCCTGTTTCACACCCAAAAAGTCATGTTGGAGCATATTTTTTTTCGGAGTCAGAACTGGACAAAAAGTCATAGGTTAGCCTTAGTGTTTTTCTGAATTCTGAGGCATGAGAAAAAGTCTCAAAAGTCAATTTTTGGAGCAAAATATGACCAAACTGTCTTCACTAGCATGTTTTTGGGCCTGTTTCACACCCAAAAAGTCATGTTGGACCATATTTTTTTTTTTTTTCGAGTCATGGACAAAAAGTCATAGGTTAGCCTTAGTTTTTTCTGAATTCTGAGGCATGAGAAAAAGTCTCAAAAGTCAATTTTATGTGCAAAATATGACCAAACCGTCTTCACTAGCATGATTTTGGGCCTGTTTCACACCCAAAAGTCATGTTGGAGCATATTTTTTTTCTGAGTCAGAACTGGACAAAAAGTCATAGGTTAGCCTTAGTGTTTTTGTGAATTCTGAGGCATGAGAAAAAGTCTCAAAAGTCAATTTTATGAGCAAAATATGACCAAACCGTCTTCACTAGCATGATTTTGGGCCTGTTTCACACCCAAAAAGTCATGTTGGAGCATATTTTTTTTCGGAGTCCAAAATCGACAAAAAGTCATAGGTTAGCCTTAGTGTTTTTCTGAATTCTGATCTGTGAGAAAAAGTCTCAAAAGTCAATTTTATGAGCAAAATATGACCAAACCGTCTTCACTAGCATGTTTTTGGGCCTGTTTCACACCCAAAAAGTCATGTTGGAGCATATTTTTTTTCGGAGTCAGAACTGGACAAAAAGTCATAGGTTAGCCTTAGTGTTTTTCTGAATTCTGATCTGTGAGAGAAAGTGTCAAAAGTGAATTTATTGAGCAAAATATGACCAAACCGTCTTCACCAGCATGTTTTTGGGCCTGTTTCAAAACCAAAAAGTCATGTTGGAGCATATTTTTTTTCTGTGTCAGAAATGGACAAAAAGTCATAGGTTAGCCTTAGTGTTTTTCTGAATTCTGAGCCGTGAGAAAAAGTCTCAAAAGTCCATTTTTTGAGCAAAATATGACCAAACCGTCTTCACTAGCATGATTTTGGGCCTGTTTCACACCCAAAAAGTCATGTTGGAGCATATTTTTTTTCGGAGTCAGAACTGGACAAAAAGTCATAGGTTAGCCTTAGTGTTTTTTCTGAATTCTGATTCATGAGAAAAAGTCTCAAAAGTCAATTTTTTGAGCAAAATATGACCAAACCATCTTCACTAGCATGATTTTGGGCCTGTTTCACACCCAAAAAGTCATGTTGGAGCATATTTTTTTTCGGAGTCAGAACTGGACAAAAAGTCATAGGTTAGCCTTAGTGTTTTTCTGAATTCTGAGGCATGAGAAAAAGTCTCAAAAGTCAATTTTATGAGCAAAATATGACCAAACCGTCTTCACTAGCATGATTTTGGGCCTGTTTCACACCCAAAAAGTCATGTTGGAGCATATTTTTTTTTGGAGTCAGAACTGGACAAAAAGTCATAGGTTAATGTTAGTGTTTTTCTGAATTCTGAGGCATGAGAAAAAGTCTCAAAAGTCAATTTTTTGTGCAAAATATGACCAAACCGTCTTCACTAGCATGATTTTGGGCCTGTTTCACACCGAAAAAGTCATGTTGGAGAATTTTTTTTTCGGAGTCAGAACTGGACAAAAAGTCATAGGTTAGCCTTAGTGTTTTTCTGAATTCTGAGGCATGAGAAAAAGTCTCAAAAGTCAATTTTATGAGCAAAATATGACCAAACCATCTTCACTAGCATGATTTTGGGCCTGTTTCACACCCAAAAAGTCATGTTGGAGCATATTTTTTTTCGGAGTCAGAACTGGACAAAAAGTCATAGGTTAGCCTTAGTGTTTTTCTGAATTCTGAGGCATGAGAAAAAGTCTCAAAAGTCAATTTTATGAGCAAAATATGACCAAACCGTCTTCAATAGCATGATTTATGTCCTGTTTCACACCCAAAAAGTCATGTTGGAGCATATTTTTTTTTTTTTTCGGACAAAAAGTCATAGGTTAGCCTTAGTGTTTTTCTGAATTCTGAGTCGTGAGAAAAAGTCTCAAAAGTCAATTTTATGAGCAAAATAGGACCAAACCGTCTTCACTAGCATGATTTTGGGCCTGTTTCACACCCAAAAAGTCATGTTGGAGCGTTTTTTTTGGGGGAGTCAGAACTGGACAAAAAGTCATAGGTTAGCCTTAGTGTTTTTCTGAATTCTGAGGCATGAGAAAAAGTCTCAAAAGTCAATTTTATGAGCAAAATATGACCAAACCGTCTTCACTAGCATGATTTTGGGCCTGTTTCACACCCAAAAAGTCATGTTAAAGCATATATTTTTTTCGGCGTCAGAACTGGAAAAAAAGTCATAGGTTAGCCTTAGTGTTTTTTTGAATTCTGAGGCATGAGAAAAAGTCTCAAAAGTCCATTTTATGAGCAAAATATGACCAAACCGTCTTCACTAGCATGATTTTGGGCCTGTTTCACACCCAAAAAGTCATGTTGGAGCATATTTTTTTCGGAGTCAGAACTGGACAAAAAGTCATAGGTTAGCCTTAGTGTTTTTATGAATTCTGAGGCATGAGAAAAAGTCTCAAAAGTCAATTTTATGAGGGAAATATGACCAAACCATCTTCACTAGCATGATTTATGGCCTGTTTCACACCCAAAAAGTCATGTTGGAGCATATTTTTTTCGGAGTCAGAACTGGACAAAAAGTCATAGGTTAGCCTTAGTGTTTTTCTGAATTCTGAGGCATGAGAAAAAGTCTCAAAAGTCAATTTTATGAGCAAAATATGACCAAACCGTCTTCACTAGCATGATTTTGGGCCTGTTTCACACCCAAAAAGTCATGTTGGAGAATTTTGCCCACTTTAAGTCAGAACTGGACAAAAAGTCATAGGTTAGCCTTAGTGTTTTTCTGAATTCTGAGGCATGAGAAAAAGTCTCAAAAGTCAATTTTATGAGCAAAATATGACCAAACCGTCTTCACTAGCATGATTTTGGGCCTGTTTCACACCCAAAAAGTCATGTTGGAGCATATTTTTTTTCGGAGTCAGAACTGGACAAAAAGTCATAGGTTAGCCTTAGTGTTTTTCTGAATTCTGAGGCATGAGAAAAAGTCTCAAAAGTCAATTTTATGAGCAAAATATGACCAAACCGTCTTCACTAGCATGATTTTGGGCCTGTTTCACACCCAAAAAGTCATGTTGGAGCATATTTTTTTTCGGAGTCAGAACTGGACAAAAAGTCATAGGTTAGCCTTAGTTTTTTCTGAATTCTGAGGCATGAGAAAAAGTCTCAAAAGTCAATTTTATGAGCAAAATATGACCAAACCGTCTTCACTAGCATGATTTTGGGCCTGTTTCACACCCAAAAAGTCATGTTGGAGCATATTTTTTTTCGGAGTCAGAACTGGACAAAAAGTCATAGGTTAGCCTTAGTGTTTTTCTGAATTCTGAGCCATGAGAAAAAGTCTCAAAAGTCAATTTTATGAGCAAAATATGACCAAACCGTCTTCATTAGCATGATTTATGTCCTGTTTCACACCGAAAAAGTCATGTTGGAGCATTTTTTTTTTTCTGAGTCAGAACTGGAAAAAAAGTCATAGGTTAGCCTTAGTGTTTTTCTGAATTCAGAGGCATGAGAAAAAGTCTCAAAAGTCAATTTTATGAGCAAAATATGACCAAACCGTCTTTACTAGCATGATTTTGGGCCTGTTTCACACCCAAAAAGTCATGTTGGAGCATATTTTTTTTTGGAGTCAGAAGTGGACAAAAGTCATAGGTTAGCCTTAGTGTTTTTCTGAATTCTGAGTCGTGAGAAAAAGTCTCAAAAGTCAATTTATTGAGCTAAATATGACCAAACCGTCTTCACTAGCATGATTTTGGGCCTGTTTCACACCCAAAAAGTCATGTTGAAGCCTATTTAGTTTCGGAGTCAGAACTGGACAAAAAGTCATAGGTTAGCCTTAGTGTTTTTCTGAATTCTGAGGCATGAGAAAAAGTCTCAAAAGTCAATTTTATGAGCAAAATATGACCAAACCGTCTTCACTAGCATGATTTTGGGCCTGTTTCACACCCAAAAAGTCATGTTGGAGCATATTTTTTTTCGGAGTCAGAACTGGACAAAAAGTCATAGGTTAGCCTTAGTGTTTTTCTGAATTCTGAGCCATGAGAAAAAGTCTCAAAGTCAATTTTATGAGCAAAATATGACCGAACTGTCCTCACCAGCATGATTTTGGGCCTGTTTCACACCCAAAAAGTCATGTTGGAGCATATTTTTTTTTTTTTTGGACAAAAAGTCATAGGTTAGCCTTAGTGTTTTTCTGAATTCTGAGTCGTGAGAAAAAGTCTCAAAAGTCAATTTTATGAGCAAAATATGACCAAACCGTCTTCACTAGCATGATTTTGGGCCTGTTTCACACCCAAAAAGTCATGTTGGAGAATTTTTTTTTTCTGAGTCAGAACTGGACAAAAAGTCATAGGTTAGCCTTAGTGTTTTTCTGAATTCTGAGGCATGAGAAAAAGTCTCAAAAGTCAATTTTATGAGCAAAATATGACCAAACCGTCTTCACTAGCATGATTTTGGGCCTGTTTCACACCCAAAAAGTCATGTTGGAGCATATTTTTTTTTGGAGTCAGAAATGGACAAAAGTCATAGGTTAGCCTTAGTGTTTTTCTGAATTCTGAGGCATGAGAAAAAGTCTCAAAAGTCAATTTTATGAGCAAAATATGACCAAACCGTCTTCACTAGCATGATTTTGGGCCTGTTTCACACCCAAAAAGTCATGTTGGAGCATTTTTTTTTTCGGAGTCAGAACTGGACAAAAAGTCATAGGTTAGCCTTAGTGTTTTTCTGAATTCTGAGCCGTGAGAAAAAGTCTCAAAAGTCAATTTTATGAGCAAAATATGACCAAACCGTCTTCACTAGCATGATTATGGGCCAAAAGTCATGTTGGAGCATTTTTTTTTTCGGAGTCAGAACTGGAAAAAAAGTCATAGTTTAGCCTTAGTGTTTTTCTGAATTCTGAGGCATGAGAAAAAGTCTCAAAAGTCAATTTTATGAGCAAAATATGACCAAACCGTCTTCACTAGCATGATTTTGGGCCTGTTTCACACCCAAAAAGTCATGTTGGAGCATATTTTTTTTGCAGTCAGAACTGGACAAAAAGTCATAGGTTAGCCTTAGTGTTTTTCTGAATTCTGAGGCATGAAAAAAGTCTCAAAAGTCAATTTTTTGTGCAAAATATGACAAAACCGTCTTCACTAGCATGACTTATGGCCTGTTTCACACCAAAAAAGTCAAGTTGGAGCATTTTTTTTTTTGGAGTCAGAACTGGACAAAAAGTCATAGGTTAGTGTTAGTGTTTTTCTGAATTCTGAGCCGTGAGAAAAAGTCTCAAAAGTCAATTTTATGAGCAAAATATGACCAAACCGTCTTCACTAGCATGATTTTGGGCCTGTTTCACACCCAAAAGTCATGTTAGCCTATTTTTTTAGTCAGAACTGGACAAAAAGTCATAGGTTAGCCTTAGTGTTTTTCTGAATTCTGAGCCGTGAGAAAAAGTCTCAAAAGTCAATTTTATGAGCAAAATATGACCAAACCGTCTTCACTAGCATGATTTTGGGCCTGTTTCACACCCAAAAAGTCATGTTGGAGCATATTTTTTTTTGAGTCAGAACTGGACAAAAAGTCATAGGTTAGCCTTAGTGTTTTTCTGAATTCTGAGCCGTGAGAAAAAGTCTCAAAATTCAATTTTATGAGCAAAATATGACCAAACCGTCTTCACTAGCATGTTTTTGGGCCTGTTTCACACCAAAAAAGTCATGTTGGAGCATATTTTTTTGGGGAGTCAGAACTGGACAAAAAGTCATAGGTTAGCCTTAGTGTTTTTCTGAATTCTGAGCCATGAGAAAAAGTCTCAAAGTCAATTTTATGAGCAAAATATGACCGAACTGTCCTCACCAGCATGATTTTGGGCCTGTTTCACACCCAAAAAGTCATGTTGGACATTTTTTTCTCAGTCACAACTGGACAAAAACTCAAAGGTTACCCTTACTGTTTTTCTGAATTCTGAGGCATGAGAAAAGTCTCAAAAGTCAATTTTATGAGCAAAATATGACCAAACCGTCTTCTTCACTAGCATGATTTTGGGCCTGTTTCACACCCAAAAAGTCATGTTGGAGCGTTTTTTTTGGAGTCAGAAGTGGACAAAAGTCATAGGTTAGCCTTAGTGTTTTTCTGAATTCTGAGGCATGAGAAAAAGTCTCAAAAGTCCATTTTATGAGAAATATGACCAAACCATCTTCACTAGCATGATTTTGGGCCTGTTTCACACCCAAAAAGTCATGTTGGAGCATATTTTTTTTCGGAGTCAGAACTGGACAAAAAGTCATAGGTTAGCCTTAGTGTTTTTCTGAATTCTGAGGCATGAGAAAAAGTCTCAAAAGTCAATTTTATGAGCAAAATATGACCAAACCGTCTTCACTAGCATGATTTTGGGCCTGTTTCACACCCAAAAAGTCAAGTTGGAGCATATTTTTTTTTTGGAGTCAGAACTGGACAAAAAGTCATAGGTTAGCCTTAGTGTTTTTCTGAATTCTGAGGCATGAGAAAAAGTCTCAAAAGTCAATTTTATTAGCAAAATATGAACAAACTGTCCTCACTAGCATGATTTTGGGCCTGTTTCACACCCAAAAAGTCATGTTGGAGCATATTTTTTTTCTGAGTCAGAACTGGACAAAAAGTCGTAGGTTAGCCTTAGTGTTTTCTGAATTCTGAGGCATGAGAAAAAGTCTCAAAAGTCAATTGTTTGACCCAAATATGACCAAACCGTCTTCACTAGCATGTTTTTGGGCCTGTTTCACACCCAAAAAGACATGTTGGAGCATATTTTTTTCGGAGTCAGAACTGGAAAAAAGTCATAGGTTAGCCTTAGTGTTTTTATGAATTCTGAGGCATGAGAAAAAGTCTCAAAAGTGAATTTTATGAGATAAATATGACCAAACCGTCTTCACTAGCATGTTTTTGGGCCTGTTTCACACTCAAAAAGTCATGTTGGAGCATTTTTTTTTTTCGGAGTCAGAACTGGACAAAAAGTCATAGGTTAGCCTTAGTGTTTTATGAATTCTGAGGCATGAGAAAAAGTCTCAAAAGTCAATTTTATGAGCAAAATATGACCAAACCGTCTTCACTAGCATGATTTATGGCCTGTTTCACACCCAAAAAGTCATGTTGGAGCATATTTTGTTCGGAGTCAGAACTGGACAAAAAGTCATAGGTTAGCCTTAGTGTTTTTCTGAATTCTGAGGCATGAGAAATAGTCTCCAAAGTCAATTTTATGAGCAAAATATGACCAAACCGTCTTCACTAGCATGATTTTGGGCCTGTTTCACACCCAAAAAGTCATGTTGGAGCATATTTTTTTTCGGAGTCAGAACTGGACAAAAAGTCATAGGTTAGCCTTAGTGTTTTTCTGAATTCTGAGGCATGAGAAAAAGTCTCAAAAGTCAATTTTATGAGCAAAATATGACCAAACCGTCTTCACTAGCATGATTTTGGGCCTGTTTCACACCCAAAAAGTCATGTTGGAGCCTATTTAGTTTCGGAGTCAGAACTGGACAAAAAGTCATAGGTTAGCCTTAGTGTTTTTCTGAATTCTGAGGCATGAGGAAAAAGTCTCAAAAGTCAATTTTATGAGCAAAATATGACCAAACCGTCTTCACTAGCTTGATTATGGGCCAAAAGTCATGTTGGAGCATTTTTTTTTTCGGAGTCAGAACTGGACAAAAAGTCATAGGTTAGCCTTAGTGTTTTTCTGAATTCTGAGCCCTGAGAAAAAGTCTCAAAAGTCAATTTTTGGAGCAAAATATGACCAAACCGTCTTCACTAGCATGATTTATGGCCTGTTTCACACCCAAAAAGTCATGTTTTGGCCTATTTTGTTTCGGAGTCAGAACTGGACAAAAAGTCATAGGTTAGCCTTAGTGTTTTTCTGAATTCTCAGGCATGAGAAAAAGTCTCAAAAGTCAATTTATTGAGCAAAATATGACCAAACCGTCTTCACCAGCATGATTTTGGGCCTGTTTCCCACCCAAAAAGTCATGTTGGAGCATATTTTTTTTTGAGTCAGAACTGGACAAAAAGTCATAGGTTAGCCTTAGTGTTTTTCTGAATTCTCAGGCATGAGAAAAAGTCTCAAAAGTCAATTTTATGAGCAAAATATGACCAAACCGTCTTCACTAGCATGATTTTGGGCCTGTTTCACACCCAAAAAGTCATGTTGGAGCCTATTTTTTTTTCTGAGTCAGAACTGGACAAAAAGTCATAGGTTAGCCTTAGTGTTTTTCTGAATTCTGAGGCATGAGAAAAAGTCTCAAAAGTCAATTTTATGAGCAAAATATGACCAAACCGTCTTCACTAGCATGATTTTGGGCCTGTTTCACCCAAAAAGTCATGTTTGAGCATATTTTTTTCAAAGTCAGAACTGGACAAAAAGTCATAGGTTAGCCTTAGTGTTTTTATGAATTCTGAGGCATGAGAAAAAGTCTCAAAAGTCCATTTTTTGAGCAAAATATGACCAAACCGTCTTCACTAGCATGACTTATGGCCTGTTTCACACCCAAAAAGTCATGTTGGAGCATATATTTTTTTCGGAGTCAGAACTGGACAAAAAGTCATAGGTTAGCCTTAGTGTTTTTCTGAATTCTGAGGCATGAGAAAAAGTCTCAAAAGTCAATTTTATTAGCAAAATATGACCAAACCGTCTTCACTAGCATGATTTTGGGCCTGTTTCACACCCAAAAAGTCATGTTGGAGCATATTTTTTTTGGAGTCAGAACTGGACAAAAAGTCATAGGTTAGCCTTAGTGTTTTTCTGAATTCTGAGGCATGAGAAAAAGTCTCAAAAGTCAATTTTATGAGCAAAATATGACCAAACCGTCTTCACTAGCATGTTTTTGGGCCTGTTTCACACCCAAAAAGTCATGTTGGAGCATATTTTTTTTTGAGTCAGAACTGGACAAAAAGTATAGGTTAGCCTTAGTGTTTTCCTGAATTCTGAGGCATGAGAAAAAGTCTCAAAAGTCAATTTTATGAGCAAAATATGACCAAACCGTCTTCAGTAGCATGTTTTTGGGCCTGTTTCACACCCAAAAAGTCATGTTGGAGCATATTTTTTTCTGAGTCAGAACTGGACAAAAAGTCATAGGTTAGCCTTAGTGTTTTTCTGAATTCTGAGGCATGAGAAAAAGTCTCAAAAGTCAATTTTATGAGCAAAATATGACCAAACCGTCTTCACTAGCATGTTTTTGGGCCTGTTTCACACCCAAAAAGTCATGTTGGAGCCTATTTTGTTTTGGAGTCAGAACTGGACAAAAAGTCATAGGTTAGCCTTAGTGTTTTTATGAATTCTGAGGCATGAGAAAAAGTCTCAAAAGTCAATTTTATGAGCAAAATATGACCAAAGCGCCTTCACTAGCATGATTTATGGCCTGTTTCACACCCAAAAAGTCATGTTGGAGCATATTTTTTTCGGAGTCAGAACTGGACAAAAAGTCATAGGTTAGCCTTAGTGTTTTTCTGAATTCTGAGGCATGAGAAATAGTCTCAAAAGTCAATTTTATGAGCAAAATATGACCAAACCGTCTTCACTAGCATGATTTTGGGCCTGTTTCACACCCAAAAAGTCATGTTGGAGCATATTTTTTTTCGGAGTCAGAACTGGACAAAAAGTCATAGGTTAGCCTTAGTGTTTTTCTGAATTCTGAGGCATGAGAAAAAGTCTCAAAAGTCAATTTTATGAGGGAAATATGACCAAACCATCTTCACTAGCATGATTTATGGCCTGTTTCACACCCAAAAAGTCATGTTGGAGCATATTTTTTTTCGGAGTCAGAACTGGACAAAAAGTCATAGGTTAGCCTTAGTGTTTTTCTGAATTCTCAGGCATGAGAAAAAGTCTCAAAAGTCAATTTTATTAGCAAAATATGACCAAACCGTCTTTACTAGCATGATTTTGGGCCTGTTTCACACCCAAAAAGTCATGTTGGAGCATATTTTTTTTTGGAGTCAGAACTGGACAAAAAGTCATAGGTTAGCCTTAGTGTTTTTCTGAATTCTGAGGCATGAGAAAAAGTCTCAAAAGTCAATTTTATGAGCGAAATATGTCCAAACCGTCTTCACTAGCATGATTTTGGGCCTGTTTCACACCCAAAAAGTCATGGTTTAGCCTATTTTTTTTCGGAGTCAGAACTGGACAAAAAGTCATAGGTTAGCCTTAGTGTTTTTATGAATTCTGAGGCATGAGACAAAGTCTCAAAAGTCAATTTATTGAGCAAAATATGACCAAACCGTCTTCACCAGCATGATTTTGGGCCTGTTTCACACCCAAAAAGTCATGTTGGAGCATATTTTTTTTCTGAGTCAGAACTGGACAAAAAGTCATAGGTTAGCCTTAGTGTTTTTCTGAATTCTCAGGCATGAGAAAAAGTCTCAAAAGTCAATTTTATGAGCAAAATATGACCAAACCGTCTTCACTAGCATGATTTTGGGCCTGTTTCACACCCAAAAAGTCATGTTGGAGCATATTTTTTTTCGGAGTCAGAACTGGACAAAAAGTCATAGGTTAGCCTTAGTGTTTTTCTGAATTCTGAGGCATGAGAAAAAGTCTCAAAAGTCAATTTTATGAGCAAAATATGACCAAACCGTCTTCACTAGCATGATTTTGGGCCTGTTTCACACCCAAAAAGTCATGTTGGAGCATATTTTTTTTCGGAGTCAGAACTGGACAAAAAGTCATAGGTTAGCCTTAGTGTTTTTATGAATTCTGAGGCATGAGAAAAAGTCTCAAAAGTCAATTTTATGAGCAAAATATGACCAAACCATCTTCACTAGCATGATTTATGGCCTGTTTCACACCCAAAAAGTCATGTTGGAGCATATTTTGTTCTTGGAGTCAGAACTGGACAAAAAGTCATAGGTTAGCCTTAGTGTTTTTCTGAATTCTGAGGCATGAGAAAAAGTCTCAAAAGTCAATTTTATTAGCAAAATATGACCAAACCGTCTTCACTAGCATGTTTTTGGGCCTGTTTCACACCCAAAAAGTCATGTTGGAGCATATTTTGTTCTTAGTCAGAACTGGACAAAAAGTCATAGGTTAGCCTTAGTGTTTTTCTGAATTCTGAGGCATGAGAAAAAGTCTCAAAAGTCAATTTTATGAGCAAAATATGACCAAACCGTCTTCACTAGCATGTTTTTGGGCCTGTTTCACACCCAAAAAGTCATGTTGGAGCATATTTATTTTCTGAGTCAGAACTGGACAAAAAGTATAGGTTAGCCTTAGTGTTTTCCTGAATTCTGAGGCATGAGAAAAAGTCTCAAAAGTCAATTTTATGAGCAAAATATGACCAAACCGTCTTCAGTAGCATGTTTTTGGGCCTGTTTCACACCCAAAAAGTCATGTTGGAGCAAATTTTTTTTCGGAGTCAGAACTGGACAAAAAGTCATAGGTTAGCCTTAGTGTTTTTCTGAATTCTGAGCCGTGAGAAAAAGTCTCAAAAGTCAATTTTATGAGCAAAATATGACCAAACCGTCTTCACTAGCATGTTTTTGGGCCTGTTTCACACCCAAAAAGTCATGTTGGAGCATATTTTTTTTCGGAGTCAGAACTGGACAAAAAGTCATAGGTTAGCCTTAGTGTTTTTATGAATTCTGAGGCATGAGAAAAAGTCTCAAAAGTCAATTTTATGAGCAAAATATGACCAAACCGTCATCAACAGCATGATTTTGGGCCTGTTTCACACCCAAAAAGTCATGTTGGAGCGTTTTTTTTGGAGTCAGAAGTGGACAAAAGTCATAGGTTAGCCTTAGTGTTTTTCTGAATTCTGAGGCATGAGAAAAAGTCTCAAAAGTCCATTTTATGAGCAAAATATGACCAAACCGTCTTCACTAGCATGATTTTGGGCCTGTTTCACACCCAAAAAGTCATGTTGGAGCATATTTTTTTCGGAGTCAGAACTGGACAAAAAGTCATAGGTTAGCCTTAGTGTTTTTCTGAATTCTGAGGCATGAGAAAAAGTCTCAAAAGTCAATTTTATGAGCAAAATATGACCAAACCGTCTTCACTAGCATGATTTTGGGCCTGTTTCACACCCAAAAGTCATGTTGAGCATATTTTTTTGAGTCAGAACTGGACAAAAAGTCATAGGTTAGCCTTAGTGTTTTATGAATTCTGAGGCATGAGAAAAAGTCTCAAAAGTCAATTTATTGAGCAAAATATGACCAAACCATCTTCACTAGCATGATTTATGGCCTGTTTCACACCCAAAAAGTCATGTTGGAGCATATTTTTTTTCGGAGTCAGAACTGGACAAAAAGTCATAGGTTAGCCTTAGTGTTTTTCTGAATTCTGAGGCATGAGAAAAAGTCTCAAAAGTCAATTTTATTAGCAAAATATGACCAAACCGTCTTGACTAGCATGATTTTGGGCCTGTTTCACACCCAAAAAGTCATGTTGGAGCATATTTTTTTTTGGAGTCAGAACTGGACAAAAAGTCATAGGTTAGCCTTAGTGTTTTTCTGAATTCTGAGCCCTGAGAAAAAGTCTCAAAAGTCAATTTTTTTAGCAAAATATGACCAAACCGTCTTCACTAGCATGTTTTTGGGCCTGTTTCACACCCAAAAAGTCATGTTGGAGCATATTTATTTTCTGAGTCAGAACTGGACAAAAAGTATAGGTTAGCCTTAGTGTTTTCCTGAATTCTGAGGCATGAGAAAAAGTCTCAAAAGTCAATTTTATGAGCAAAATATGACCAAACCGTCTTCAGTAGCATGTTTTTGGGCCTGTTTCACACCCAAAAAGTCATGTTGGAGCAAATTTTTTTTCGGAGTCAGAACTGGACAAAAAGTCATAGGTTAGCCTTAGTGTTTTTCTGAATTCTGAGCCGTGAGAAAAAGTCTCAAAAGTCAATTTTATGAGCAAAATATGACCAAACCGTCTTCACTAGCATGTTTTTGGGCCTGTTTCACACCCAAAAAGTCATGTTGGAGCATATTTATTTTCGGAGTCAGAACTGGACAAAAAGTCATAGGTTAGCCTTAGTGTTTTTATGAATTCTGAGGCATGAGAAAAAGTCTCAAAAGTCAATTTTATTAGCAAAATATGACCAAAGCGCCTTCACTAGCATGATTTATGGCCTGTTTCACACCCAAAAAGTCATGTTGGAGCATATTTTTTTTCGGAGTCAGAACTGGACAAAAAGTCATAGGTTAGCCTTAGTGTTTTTCTGAATTCTGAGGCATGAGAAAAAGTCTCAAAAGTCCATTTTATGAGCAAAATATGACCAAACCGTCTTCACTAGCATGATTTTGGGCCTGTTTCACACCCAAAAAGTCATGTTGGAGCATATTTTTTTCGGAGTCAGAACTGGACAAAAAGTCATAGGTTAGCCTTAGTGTTTTTCTGAATTCTGAGGCATGAGAAAAAGTCTCAAAAGTCAATTTTATGAGCAAATATGACCAAACCATCTTCACTAGCATGATTTATGGCCTGTTTCACACCCAAAAAGTCATGTTGGAGCATATTTTTTTTTCGGAGTCAGAACTGGACAAAAAGTCATAGGTTAGCCTTAGTGTTTTTCTGAATTCTCAGGCATGAGAAAAAGTCTCAAAAGTCAATTTTATGAGCAAAATATGACCAAACCGTCTTCACTAGCATGATTTTGGGCCTGTTTCACACCCAAAAAGTCATGTTGGAGCATATTTTTTTTTGGAGTCAGAACTGGACAAAAAGTCATAGGTTAGCCTTAGTGTTTTTCTGAATTCTGAGGCATGAGAAAAAGTCTCAAAAGTCAATTTTATGAGCAAAATATGACCAAACCGTCTTCACTAGCATGATTTATGGCCTGTTTCACACCCAAAAAGTCATGTTTTGGCCTATTTTGTTTCGGAGTCAGAACTGGACAAAAAGTCATAGGTTAGCCTTAGTGTTTTTCTGAATTCTCAGGCATGAGAAAAAGTCTCAAAAGTCAATTTATTGAGCAAAATATGACCAAACCGTCTTCACCAGCATGATTTTGGGCCTGTTTCCCACCCAAAAAGTCATGTTGGAGCATATTTTTTTTTGAGTCAGAACTGGACAAAAAGTCATAGGTTAGCCTTAGTGTTTTTCTGAATTCTCAGGCATGAGAAAAAGTTTCAAAAGTCAATTTTATGAGCAATATATGACCTAACCGTCTTGACTAGCATGATTTTGGGCCTGTTTCACACCCAAAAAGTCATGTTGGAGCATTTTTTTTTTCTGAGACAGAACTGGACAACAAGTCATAGGTTAGCCTTAGTGTTTTTCTGAATTCTGAGGCATGAGAAAAAGTCTCAAAAGTCAATTTTATGAGCAAAATATGACCAAACCGTCTTCACAAGCATGATTTTGGGCCTGTTTCACGCCCAAAAAGTCATGTTCGAGCATATTTTTTTTCGGAGTCAGAACTGGACAAAAAGTCATAGGTTAGCCTTAGTGTTTTTATGAATTCTGAGGCATGAGAAAAAGTCTCAAAAGTCAATTTTATGAGGGAAATATGACCAAACCATCTTCACTAGCATGATTTATGGCCTGTTTCACACCCAAAAAGTCATGTTGGAGCATATTTTTTTTCGGAGTCAGAACTGGACAAAAAGTCATAGGTTAGCCTTAGTGTTTTTATGAATTCTGAGGCATGAGAAAAAGTCTCAAAAGTCAATTTTATGAGCAAAATATGACCAAACCGTCTTCACTAGCATGTTTTTGTGCCTGTTTCACACCCAAAAAGTCATGTTGGAGCATATTTTTTGAGTCAGAACTGGACAAAAGTCATAGGTTAGCCTTAGTGTTTTTCTGAATTCTGAGGCATGAGAAAAGTCTCAAAAGTCAATTTTTTATGAGCAAAATATGACCAAACCGTCTTCACTAGCATGTTTTTGGGCCTGTTTCACACCCAAAAAGTCATGTTGGAGCATATTTTTTTCTGAGTCAGAACTGGACAAAAGTCATAGGTTAGCCTTAGTGTTTTTCTGAATTCTGAGGCATGAGAAAATGTCTCAAAGGTCAATTTTATGAGCAAAATATGACCAAACCGTCTTCACTAGCATGTTTTTGGGCCTGTTTCACACCCAAAAAGTCATGTTGGAGCATATTTTTTTTCGGAGTCAGAACTGGACAAAAAGTCATAGGTTAGCCTTAGTGTTTTATGAATTCTGAGGCATGAGAAAAAGTCTCAAAAGTCAATTTTATGAGCAAAATATGACCAAACCGTCTTCACTAGCATGTTTTTGGGCCTGTTTCACACCCAAAAAGTCATGTTGGAGCATATCTTTTTTCGAAGTCAGAACTGGACAAAAAGTCATAGGTTAGCCTTAGTGTTTTTATGAATTCTGAGGCATGAGAAAAAGTCTCAAAAGTCAATTTTATGAGCAAAATATGACCAAACCGTCTTCACTAGCATGATTTTGGGCCTGTTTCACACCCAAAAAGTCATGTTGGAGCATATTTTTTTTCGGAGTCAGAACTGGACAAAAAGTCATAGGTTAGCCTTAGTGTTTTTCTGAATTCTGAGCCGTGAGAAAAAGTCTCAAAAGTCAATTTATTGAGCAAAATATGACCAAACCGTCTTCACTAGCATGATTTTGGGCCTGTTTCACACCCAAAAAGTCATGTTGGAGCATATTTTTTTTCGGAGTCAGAACTGGACAAAAAGTCATAGGTTAGCCTTAGTGTTTTTCTGAATTCTGAGGCATGAGACAAAGTCTCAAAAGTCCATTTTTTGAGCAAAATATGACCAAACCGTCTTCACTAGCATGTTTTTGGGCCTGTTTCACACCCAAAAAGTCATGTTGAGCAAATTTTTTTTTGAGTCAGAACTGGACAAAAGTCATAGGTTAGCCTTAGTGTTTTTCTGAATTCTGAGCCGTGAGAAAAAGTCTCAAAAGTCAATTTTATGAGCAAAATATGACCAAACCGTCTTCACTAGCATGTTTTTGGGCCTGTTTCACACCCAAAAAGTCATGTTGGAGCATATTTATTTTCGGAGTCAGAACTGGACAAAAAGTCATAGGTTAGCCTTAGTGTTTTTATGAATTCTGAGGCATGAGAAAAAGTCTCAAAAGTCAATTTTATTAGCAAAATATGACCAAAGCGCCTTCACTAGCATGATTTATGGCCTGTTTCACACCCAAAAAGTCATGTTGGAGCATATTTTTTTCGGAGTCAGAACTGGACAAAAAGTCATAGGTTAGCCTTAGTGTTTTTCTGAATTCTGAGGCATGAGAAAAAGTCTCAAAAGTCCATTTTATGAGCAAAATATGACCAAACCGTCTTCACTAGCATGATTTTGGGCCTGTTTCACACCCAAAAAGTCATGTTGGAGCATATTTGTTTCGGAGTCAGAACTGGACAAAAAGTCATAGGTTAGCCTTAGTGTTTTTCTGAATTCTGAGGCATGAGAAAAAGTCTCAAAAGTCCATTTTTTGTGCAAAATATGACCAAACCGTCTTCACTAGCATGATTTATGGCCTGTTTCACACCCAAAAAGTCATGTTGGAGCATATTTGTTTCGGAGTCAGAACTGGACAAAAAGTCATAGGTTAGCCTTAGTGTTTTTCTGAATTCTGAGGCATGAGAAAAAGTCTCAAAAGTCCATGTTTTGAGCAAAATATGACCAAACCGTCTTCACCAGCATGATTTTGGGCCTGTTTCACACCCAAAAAGTCATGTTGGCGCATATTTTTTTTCGGAGTCAGAACTGGACAAAAAGTCATAGGTTAGCCTTAGTGTTTTTCTGAATTCTGAGGCATGAGAAAAAGTCTCAAAAGTCAATTTTATGAGCAAAATATGACCAAACCGTCTTCACTAGCATGATTTTGGGCCTGTTTCACACCCAAAAAGTCATGTTGGAGCATATTTTTTTCGGAGTCAGAACTGGACAAAAAGTCATAGGTTAGCCTTAGTGTTTTCATGAATTCTGAGGCATGAGAAAAAGTCTCAAAAGTCAATTTTATGAGCGAAATATGACCAAACTGTCTTCACTAGCATGATTTATGGCCTGTTTCACACCCAAAAAGTCATGTTGGAGCATATTTTTTTTTCGGAGTCAGAACTGGACAAAAAGTCATAGGTTAGCCTTAGTGTTTTTCTGAATTCTCAGGCATGAGAAAAAGTCTCAAAAGTCAATTTTATTAGCAAAATATGACCAAACCGTCTTGACTAGCATGATTTTGGAGCTTGTTTCACACCCAAAAAGTCATGTTGGAGCATATTTTTTTTTGGAGTCAGAACTGGACAAAAAGTCATAGGTTAGCCTTAGTGTTTTTCTGAATTCTGAGCCCTGAGAAAAAGTCTCAAAAGTCAATTTTTGGAGCAAAATATGACCAAACCGTCTTCACTAGCATGATTTTGGGCCTGTTTCACACCCAAAAAGTCATGTTGTAGCCTATTTTGTTTCTGAGTCAGAACTGGACAAAAAGTCATAGGTTAGCCTTAGTGTTTTTCTGAATTCTGAGGCATGAGAAAAAGTCTCAAAAGTCCATTTTTTGTGCAAAATATGACCAAACCGTCTTCACTAGCATGATTTATGGCCTGTTTCACACCCAAAAAGTCATGTTGGAGCATATTTGTTTCGGAGTCAGAACTGGACAAAAAGTCATAGGTTAGCCTTAGTGTTTTTCTGAATTCTGAGGCATGAGAAAAAGTCTCAAAAGTCAATGTTTTGAGCAAAATATGACCAAACCGTCTTCACTAGCATGATTTTGGGCCTGTTTCACACCCAAAAAGTCATGTTGGAGCATATTTTTTTTCGGAGTCAGAACTGGACAAAAAGTCATAGGTTAGCCTTAGTGTTTTTCTGAATTCTGAGGCATGAGAAAAAGTCTCAAAAGTCAATTTTACGAGCAAAATATGACCAAACCGTCTTCACCAGCATGATTTTGGGCCTGTTTCACACCCAAAAAGTCATGTTGGAGCATATTTTTTTTCTGAGTCAGAACTGGACAAAAAGTCATAGGTTAGCCTTAGTGTTTTTCTGAATTCTGAGGCATGAGAAAAAGTCTCAAAAGTCAATTTTATGAGCAAAATATGACCAAACCGTCTTCACTAGCATGTTTTTGGGCCTGTTTCACACCCAAAAAGTCATGTTGGAGCATATTTTTTTTCGGAGTCAGAACTGGACAAAAAGTCATAGGTTAGCCTTAGTGTTTTTCTGAATTCTGAGGCATGAGAAAAAGTCTCAAAAGTCAATTTTATGAGCAAAATATGACCAAACTGTCTTCACTAGCATGATTTATGGCCTGTTTCACACCCAAAAAGTCATGTTGGAGCATATTTTTTTTCGGAGTCAGAACTGGACAAAAAGTCATAGGTTAGCCTTAGTGTTTTTCTGAATTCTGAGGCATGAGAAAAAGTCTCAAAAGTCAATTTTATGAGCAAAATATGACCAAACCGTCTTGACTAGCATGATTTTGGAGCTTGTTTCACACCCAAAAAGTCATGTTGGAGCATATTTTTTTTCGGAGTCAGAACTGGACAAAAAGTCATAGGTTAGCCTTAGTGTTTTTCTGAATTCTGAGCCCTGAGAAAAAGTCTCAAAAGTCAATTTTTGGAGCAAAATATGACCAAACCGTCTTCACTAGCATGATTTTGGGCCTGTTTCACACCCAAAAAGTCATGTTGTAGCCTATTTTGTTTCTGAGTCAGCACTGGACAAAAAGTCATAGGTTAGCCTTCGTGTTTTTATGAATTCTGAGGCATGAGAAAAAGTCAATTTATTGAGCAAAATATGACCAAACCGTCTTCACTAGCATGATTTTGGGCCTGTTTCACAGACAAAAAGTCATGTTTGAGCATATTTTTTTTCGGGAACAGCAATGGAAAAAAAGTCATAGGTTAGCCTTAGTGTTTTTCTGAATTCTGAGCCATGAGAAAAAGTCTCAAAAGTCCATTTATTGAGCTAAATATGACCAAACCGTCTTCACCATCATGATTTTGGGCCTGTTTCACACCCAAAAAGTCATGTTGGAGCATATCTTTTTTCGGAGTCTAAAATAGAAAAAAAGTCATTGGTTAGCCTTAGTGTTTTTCTGAATTCTGAGCCGTGAGAAAAAGTCTCAAAAGTCAATTTATTGAGCAAAATATCACCGAACCGTCTGCACTAGCATGTTTTTGGGCCTGTTTCACACCCAAAAAGTCATGTTGGAGCATATTTTTTTTCGGAGTCAGAACTGGACAAAAAGTCATAGGTTAGCCTTAGTGTTTTTCTGAATTCTGAGCCCTGAGAAAAAGTCTCAAAAGTCAATTTTTTGAGCAAAATATGACCAATCTGTCGTCACTAGCATGATTTTGGGCCTGTTTCACACCCAAAAAGTCATGTTGGAGCATATTTGTTTCGGAGTCAGAACTGGACAAAAAGTCATAGGTTAGCCTTAGTGTTTTTCTGAATTCTGAGCCGTGAGAAAAAGTCTCAAAAGTCAATTTTTTGAGCAAAATATGACCAATCTGTCTTCACTAGCATGATTTTGGGCCTGTTTCACACCCAAAAAGTCATGTTTGAGCCTACTTTTGTTTCGGAGTCAGAACTGGACAAAAAGTCATAGGTTAGCCTTAGTGTTTTTCTGAATTCTGAGCCGTGAGAAAAAGTCTCAAAAGTCCATTTTTTGAGCAAAATATGACCAAACCGTCTTCACTAGCATGATTTTGGGCCTGTTTCACACCCAAAAAGTCATGTTGGAGCATATTTTTTTTCGGAGTCAGAACTGGACAAAAAGTCATAGGTTAGCCTTAGTGTTTTTCTGAATTCTGAGGCATGAGAAAAAGTCTCAAAAGTCCATTTTATGAGCAAAATATGACCAAACCGTCTTCACTAGCATGTTTTTGGGCCTGTTTCACACCCAAAAAGTCATGTTGGAGCATATTTTTTTTCGGAGTCAGAACTGGACAAAAAGTCATAGGTTAGCCTTAGTTTTTTCTGAATTCTGAGGCATGAGAAAAAGTCTCAAAAGTCAATTTTATGAGCAAAATATGACCAAACCGTCTTCACTAGCATGATTTTGGGCCTGTTTCACACCCAAAAGTCATGTTTGAACCTATTTTTTTTCGGAGTTGGAAATCGAAAAAAGTCATAGGTTAGACTTAGTGTTTTTCTGAATTCTGAGGCATGAGAAAAAGTCTCAAAAGTCAATTTTATGAGCAAAATATGACCAAACCGTCTTCACTAGCATGATTTTGGGCCTGTTTCACACCCAAAAAGTCATGTTGGAGCATTTTGCCCACTTTAAAAAAGTGGTGACAAAAAGTCATAGGTTAGCCTTAGTGTTTTTCTGAATTCTGAGGCATGAGAAAAAGTCTCAAAAGTCAATTTTATGAGCAAAATATGACCAAACCGTCTTCACTAGCATGATTTTGGGCCTGTTTCACACCCAAAAAGTCATGTTGGAGCATATTTTTTTTCGGAGTCAGAACTGGACAAAAAGTCATAGGTTAGCCTTAGTGTTTTTCTGAATTCTGAGGCATGAGAAGAAGTATCAAAAGTCAATTTTATGAGCAAAATATGACCAAACCGTCTTCACTAGCATGATTTTGGGCCTGTTTCACACCCAAAAAGTCATGTTGGAGCATATTTTTTTCTCAGAACTGGACAAAAGTCATAGGTTAGCCTTAGTGTTTTTCTGAATTCTGAGGCATGAGAAAAAGTCTCAAAAGTCAATTTTATGGGCAAAATATGACCAAACCGTCTTCACTAGCATGATTTTGGGCCTGTTTCACACCCAAAAAGTCATGTTGGAGCATATTTTTTTTTGAGTCAGAACTGGACAAAAAGTCATAGGTTAGCCTTAGTGTTTTCTGAATTCTGAGGCATGAGAAAAAGTCTCAAAAGTCAATTTTATGAGCAAAATATGACCAAACCGTCTTCACTAGCATGATTTTGGGCCTGTTTCACACCCAAAAAGTCATGTTGGAGCATATTTTTTTTTGAGTCAGAACTGGACAAAAAGTCATAGGTTAGCCTTAGTGTTTTTCTGAATTCTGAGGCATGAGAAAAAGTCTCAAAAGTCAATTTTATGAGCAAAATGACCAAACCGTCTTCACTAGCATGATTTATGGCCTGTTTCACACCCAAAAAGTCATGTTGGAGCATTTTTTTTTTTCGGAGTCAGAACTGGACAAAAAGTCATAGGTTAGCCTTAGTGTTTTTCTGAATTCTGAGGCATGAGAAAAAGTCTCAAAAGTCAATTTTATGAGCAAAATATGACCAAACCGTCTTCACTAGCATGATTTTGGGCCTGTTTCACACCCAAAAAGTCATGTTGGAGCGTTTTTTTTTGGGGAGTCAGAACTGGACAAAAAGTCATAGGTTAGTGTTAGTGTTTTTCTGAATTCTGAGGCATGAGAAAAAGTCTCAAAAGTCAATTTTATGAGCAAAATATGACCAAACCGTCTTCACTAGCATGATTTTGGGCCTGTTTCACACCCAAAAAGTCATGTTGGAGCATATATTTTTTTCGGAGTCAGAACTGGAAAAAAAGTCATAGGTTAGCCTTAGTGTTTTCTGAATTCTGAGCATGAGAAAAAGTCTCAAAATGCAATTTTATGAGAAAAATATGGCCAAACCGTGTACACTAGCGTGATTATGGGCCTGTTTCACACCCAAAAGTCATGTTGGAGCATATTTTTTTTTTTAGTCAGAACTGGACAAAAAGTCATAGGTTAGCCTTAGTGTTTTTCTGAATTCTGAGGCATGAGAAAAAGTCTCAAAAGTCAATTTTATGAGCAAAATATGACCAAACCGTCATCACTAGCATGTTTTTGGGCCTGTTTCACACCCAAAAAGTCATGTTGGAGCATATTTTTTTTGGAGTCAGAACTGGACAAAAAGTCATGGGTTAGCCTTAGTGTTTTTTCTGAATTCTGAGCCGTGAGAAAAAGTCTCAAAAGTCAATTTTATGAGCAAAATATGACCAAACCGTCTTCACTAGCATGTTTTTGGGCCTGTTTCACACCCAAAAGTCATGTTGGAGCATATTTTTTTTGGAGTCAGAACTGGACAAAAAGTCATGGGTTAGCCTTAGTGTTTTTTCTGAATTCTGATTCATGAGAAAAAGTCTCAAAATTCAATTTTTTGAGCAAAATATGACCAAACCATCTTCACTAGCATGTTTTTGGGCCTGTTTCACACCCAAAAAGTCATGTTTGAGCATATTTTTTTTCGGAGTCAGAACTGGACAAAAAGTCATAGGTTAGCCTTAGTGTTTTTCTGAATTCTGAGGCATGAGAAAAAGTCTCAAAAGTCCATTTTTTGAGCAAAATATGACCAAACCGTCTTCACTAGCATGATTTTGGGCCTGTTTCACACCCAAAAAGTCATGTTGGAGCATATTTTTTTTCTGAGTCAGAAATGGAAAAAAGTCATAGGTTAGCCTTAGTGTTTTTCTGAATTCTGAGGCATGAGAAAAAGTCTCAAAAGTCAATTTTATGAGCAAAATATGACCAAACCATCTTCACCAGCATGATTTTGGGCCTGTTTCACACCCAAAAAGTCATGTTGGAGCATATTTTTTTTCGGAGCCAGAACTGGACAAAAAGTCATAGGTTAGCCTTAGTGTTTTTCTGAATTCTGAGGCATGAGAAAAAGTCTCAAAAGTCAATTTTATGAGCAAAATATGACCAAACCATCTTCACCAGCATGATTTTGGGCCTGTTTCACACCCAAAAGTCATGTTTGAACCTATTTTTTTTTGGAGTCAGAACTGGACAAAAAGTCATAGGTTAGCCTTAGTGTTTTTCTGAATTCTGAGGCATGAGAAAAAGTCTCAAAAGTCAATTTTATGAGCAAAACATGACCAAACCTTCTTCACTAGCATGATTTTGGGCATGTTTCACACCCAAAAAGTCATGTTGGAGCATATTTTTTTCAGAGTCAGAACTGGACAAAAAGTCATAGGTTAGCCTTAGTGTTTTTCTGAATTCTGATCTGTGAGAAAAAGTCTCAAAAGTCCATTTATTGAGCTAAATATGACCAAACCGTCTTCACCAGCATGATTTTGGGCCTGTTTCACACCCAAAAAGTCATGTTGGAGCATATTTTTTTTTGGAGTCAGAAATGGAAAAAAAAGCCATAGGTTAGCCTTAGTGTTTTTCTGAATTCTGAGGCATGAGAAAAAGTCTCAAAAGTCCATTTTTTGTGCAAAATATGACCAAACCGTCTTCACTAGCATGATTTTGGGCCTGTTTCACACCCAAAAAGTCATGTTGGAGCAATTGTTTTTTTACGGAGTCAGAACTGGACAAAAAGTCATAGGTTAGTGTTAGTGTTTTTCTGAATTCTGAGCCAGGAGAAAAAGTCTCAAAAGTCCATTTATTGAGCAAAATATGACCAAACCGTCTGCACTAGCATGATTTTGGGCCTGTTTCACACCCCAAAAGTCATGTTTGAGCTTAATTTTTTTTCGGAGTCAGAACTGGAAAAAAGTCGTAGGTTAGCCTTAGTGTTTTTCTGAATTCTGAGGCATGAGAAAAAGTCTCAAAAGTCCATTTTTTGAGCAAAATATGACCAAACTGTCTCCACTGGCATGATTTTGGGCCTGTTTCACACCCCAAACGTCATGTTTGATCCTATTTTGTTTCGGAGTTAGAAATGGAAAAAAAGTCATAGGTTAGCTTTAGTGTTTTTCTGAATTCTGAGGCATGAGAAAAAGTCTCAAAAGTCCATTTTTTGTGCAAAATATGACCAAACCGTCTCCACTGGCATGATTTTGGGCCTGTTTCACACCCAAAAAGTCATGTTGGAGCATATTTTTTTTCGGAGTCAGAGCTGGACAAAAAGTCATAGGTTAGCGTTAGTGTTTTTCTGAATTCTGAGCCATGAAAAAAAGTCTCAAAAGTCAATTTTATGAGCAAAATATGACCAAACCGTCTTCACTAGCATGATTTTGGGCCTGTTGACACCCAAAAAGTCATGTTCGAGCATAATTTTTTTTGAGTCCAAAATGGAAAAAAAGCTATAGGTTAGCCTTAGTGTTTTTCTGAATTCTTAGCCTTGAGAAAAAGTCTCAAAAGTCCATTTTTAGTGCAAAATATGACCAAACCGTCTTCACTAGCATGATTTTGGGCCTGTTTCACACCCAAAAAGTCATGTTGGAGCATATTTTTTTTCAGAGTCAGAACTGGACAAAAAGTCATAGGTTAGCCTTAGTGTTTTTTTGAATTCTGAGCCGTGAGAAACAGTCTTAAAAGTCAATTTTTTGTGCAAAATATGACCAAACCGTCTTCACTATCATGTTTTTGGGCCTGTTTCACACCCAAAAAGTCATGTTGGAGCATATTTTTTTTCGGAGACAGAACTGGACAAAAGTCATAGGTTAGCCTTAGTGTTTTTCTGAATTCTGATCCGTGAGAAAAAGTCTCAAAAGTCCATTTTTTGTGCAAAATATGACCAAACTGTCTTCACTAGCATGGTTTTGGACCTGTTTCACAGCCAAAAAGTCATGTTGGAGAAAAGTTTTTTTTTCGGATTCCAAAATAGAAAAAAAGTCATAGGTTAGCCTGAGTGTTTTTCTGAATTCTGAGCTGTGAGAAAAAGTCTCAAAAGTGCATTTTTTGAGCAAAATATGACCAAACGGTCTTCACTCGCATGTTTTTGGACCTGTTTCACACCCAAAAAGTCATGTTGGAGAAAAAAAAATTTTTCGGAGTCAGAACTGGAAAAAAAGTCATAGGTTAGCCTTAGTGTTTTTATGATTTCTGAGCCGTGAGAAAAAGTCTCAAAAGTCCATTTTTTGTGCAAAATATGACCAAACCATCTTCACGAGCATGTTTTTGGGCCTGTTTCACACCCAGAAAGTCATATTTGAGCTTTTTTTTTTCAGGGTCCAAAATGGAAAAAACCTTAGTGTTTTATCCCATCCTAAGCTGAGAAAAAGTTAATTTTTTGAGCAAAATATGACAAAACCGTCTGCACTGTTACGTTTTTGTTCTTGTTTTCCACCCAAATAAGACTGAAAAGTCCATTTTTGAGCCAAATATGATCAACTCTGCACTATTAAGTTTTTCGCCTAGTTTACACAAAAAAGAATTTTGTCAACTTTTTTTACAATTCCTCAATAAGTTCTCAGAGTGTCTTGATGATTTTCTCTGGAACACTTAGTCATGGCAACAGGGAGACAATTTTGGTGGTGATGTGCCAGGAGTCTTCTCAAAGATATGTTACCATCGCAAGATAGGGTCTTTTTTCCTCGTTTTTGGTTAAGTATGCTTTACAGTGAGTTAACTCAAGTTGTTCTTTTTGGTTCATCCCAGCTGTGGCTGAGGTTCTCAGTGTATAGTCTGCACAGCCAAGCCACATAGAATGTTATGTGAGGATCCTGTCATCCTTTCTAAAAAAGACACTTGGTTATTAAAACAGGGAAATTATTTTCATTATTCTTGTTTCTGTTTAGTATCTTTCACAAAAGCATTATTCCTCCTGTTAATGACATGAAACAAATAGTACCACTTCTATGACTACAACTACAACATATAATGGAATGGTGTACTTTACCTTTTTGCTCATGTGGTATTATCATGATTGGTTTCTGAGTCATGTACCACAGATATTGTTGGTTTTACAGCTGTCATTATTGTTTTAATCTGCAGGAAATATTTAATGGCAGGGATTTGAAGAGGTTCAGAGTTTACACAAGGACAGACACGGATATTATCAAGCAAATAAGACTGAATAATGACACTCAGCTGTGGATTTTTAATGCTGGATTTAAGCTCAGCGACAGAGGAATAATACTCTTTTTTTTTTACTTGTTTGTTTAAGCCAAACCAAGAATTTTTGCAGAATTGTGTTTTGGTCACAATCTTTTTAAACCAAAGGAGCTTGAGCACTGAAAATGTCAAAAGTTAGAAATGTTCAGAAAAGATTGGTTTGTGTGTATGCTCTAATTCACCTTCAGTGTTTCTATTTTGTAAAACTGAACAATTGGGTGAGCATCCACTCACACAAAATTAGAGAAAGCAGCATGTTTTGGAGAAACATACCTAGTTACGAAAAGGACTAAAAATAGCAGGAGAGTCTCCTGACACAAAATACGTTGGCAGCATTTGGACCAGTGGGTGAAACTGGCAAGGAGCTCCTTGGCAGTTTCACCCACTTGGTCAAACATTGCCAAATATTTCAAACTATTTTTGGGATCAAGACTGTGGGCAGTAAAAGTCTCAATCACTGACAGTGGATGAAGACCTCATATGTGACCATCAAGACCATATCTCGAGGGCCCTGGAAGTTGCCTACCTTAACCTCATGATAAACCACCTTTGCTGAGGTTACTGTAAAAGGGTTCTTTCCAGATACTTTGGACTTTCTTTGTCTCTGGTCCTTTAAGAGCAGGAATTCTCCCTCTTTTAGGTCAGACTGTAATGCAGCCACACCGGTTACAGCGCTGTAAAGGATGAGGACCACAGATAAGGCTGTGGGTTCAGACAGTTTATCTCGAAAAGTGCTGATAGAGGGAGCAGAGGCTCGGGCATTGCACAGCACTCTGTTAATGTTTCACTGATATATCTGCTGCACTGATGAGCCCCTCTCAGAAACTGATCCAAGGGAAGTAATTTCAGGGACAAAGTCCAGCAATCGGCACCCTACAAAGTCAGAACAAGGCAGGTGACGTACGGCTGTGCATTTTAATCTGCACAGTCAGCCCTATCAGATTTAATGTCATTTCATTCAAGATGTGTTTCCATGAGATCTTTTGTCGTTATCACAGAGGCAGGAAGGGAAAAAAACAGCATTAATGTGTGTAAATAAAATATTGTAGGTACTTTTGATATAGTTTTGATCAAAATAATGCAAGGGACTTTGTGGGCTTTTTTGTCTTTCCTGTCCACATTTTGGTGTATGTAAAAAAAAAGATCAATTTTCTTAGATGCCGTCTTATGCTAACCTAACAAGCCAGATGGACAGCTCCATATATCTGCCACAGAAATATTTCACTAGTCCATCTGGGTAGGAGCCCTTTGAATTTGTTTTCAGGGGCAGAATGTTTAAAAAAACACAATCTTGTGATTGGACAATCGTTTGGCTTGTTTCATTCATCACAGATCAATCCACATCAAGCAGGGTTGCCTCCTATAATGTAGCATACATAGCGGCTAATGTAGCGGCTAATGGCTAACAACAGTTAATGACCGTTTGCCGTTAACTTAGCTACTAACAGCTAACGGCCTTTTACTATCATCTTACACCAAATTGTACCACACAGATGATTCATTTAACACCTATATGTGACATGAACCTCGTCAAAGACAATCCCTACAAGTAAACTTCTGAGGAGGGCAGATTTCACCAAGTTTCACTGAGTAACCATGAGGACAATAGGCCAATCAGCTTTCGATTCTCAACTTCTGGTTGTCGTCACGTCCATATTCTGCTGCTCCCTCCTCTCTTCCCTTATTGGGCCGTTAAGAATTCAGCTGAGAGAATTCGTTAGACAACAGAGGCTATCAAGACAGACCTGCAGGATTTCAGAATCAGGCAGGTCTGTCTGCTCTGCAAGGCTAGTCTTATGCAACAGTGTTCCCCAAACTTCTGCGAACCATGGCCGGCTTTATATAACCCAGCCTAAGACTGTCCTTTATGGAGCAGAGGGGACAACAACAAACAATCGCACATGCTATGCATAGTACAAGTCATTATAATGCAGGATCAGAGGGAGCTTTAGGCTAGTTTCTGAACCCTGATAAAGACACATTCATGAGGACTCACTCTGTTTTTATCAGCTGATTGACAATGACATTTAGGAACACTAAAAGTCACCAGTTCAGAGTGAATTACTCCACTACACCATCTAAAACCAGAGGAAAATGCTGTAAAACAATACATGTGATGCTAACGTGTTTCAGTAATCTATAATCAATTTGTGCTATACTAATGTTTTAAGTGATTATTTATGGTATTTTATTGGCTGACACCTCTGAAACAAATCCCTCCATATCAGAAAGTTTAGCACTCTCCTGTGTCTTGACTGACCTCTAGTTACTCACATCAAATAGCTTTATAACTACGTCTGGAGCACAGGTGAAAGAGTGCATGAGCAGGTTTAACAGCGAGTTTACCTCTGGTTGTACTGTTATGTTCATCCTCTTGTTGAAAGAGACAGAGAGCCTGAGTGTTAAGTCTGCCTCATTGAGCAGATATGCGAGGATCTGATCACCTTGACAGAAAAAAACCCTCTGCTTCAGTTATGCAAAAACCAAATAATCTATGGCCCAGTACTGGCCCAAGGCTGCTGGTTGGGGATTTCTGATCTAAAAGTTTGTCAAACAAACTTTGGGGTTTGTTTGTTAAATAAAAAACAAACCCCAAAGTCCGCAGCCTGGTAACAAATGATCCAGGGCTTGATACCAGTCCATGGTCAGGTGGTCCTAAACTGCTGGTGGTCATGAAGAAGGTATTGTGTGGTCTATGTCAAGGTATGATTTATGGAAATTTTACAACCAAAGGATGAACATGTGGCCCAAATACTTTGACCTTTGTAATAAAAACTGTAATCAGCTCATCTTTGAGTCAGAATTCACATTTATTTAGAGGTTTAAGAAAATATCTAAGGGTAACTCTGATGTCTACATACAAGTTTATCATGAGGCTCAATGACTTAAATCTCACCTTTGACCCAAGTATCTGATTCGTTACCTTAAAGTCAGAGTGGACATTTGTGCAAAGGTTACAGAAAATCCCTCAAAGTGCTCTTTAGGTATTGCGCTCACAAGCAAGAGATGAACATGGGGCTCAGTAACATTAAACTATGACCCTCAGTATAAAATCACTTCAACCTAAAGTGAGAGTTGGTGTGCAGATTTTTTTGAGGAAATCCTTTCCAACACTCTTAAAGTACTGACTTCACAAATACAAGGATGAACATGAGGCTCAGGAACATTAAACTATGATCACCCAATATCAAATTACTTAACCTCAAATGAGAGTTGGTGTGCGGATTAAGAGAAATCCTTTCCAACACTCTAAAAGAACTGTGTTCACAAACACAAGGATGAACATGAGGCTCAGTTACATTGAACTATGATCACCCAATATCAAATTACTTAACCTCAAATGAGAGTTGGTGTGCAGATTTTTTAGAGAAATCCTTTCCAACACTCTTAAAGAACTGTGTTCACAAACACAAGGATGAACATAAGGGTCAGTAGCATTGAACTATGATCACCCAATATAATGTCACTTCAACTTCAAATGAGAGTTGGTGTGGGGATTAAGAGAGATCCCTTCCAACACTCTTAAAGTACTGACTTCACAAACACAAGGATGAACATGAGGCTCAGTAACATTAAACTATGATCACCCAATATCAAATTACTTCAACCTCAAATGAGAGTTGGTGTGCGGATTAAGAGAAATCCTTTCCAACACTCTTAAAGAACTGTGTTCACAAACACAAGGATGAACATGGGGCTCAGTAACATTAAACTATGATCACCCAATATCAAATTACTTCAACCTCAAATGAGAGTTGGTGTGGGGATTAAGAGAGATCCTTTCCAACACTCTTAAAGTACTGACTTCACAAACACAAGGATGAACATTAGGCTAAGTAACGTTGAACTACTATCCCCAATATCAAATCACTTAACCTCAAATGAGAGTTGGTGTGGGGATTAAGAGAAATCCTTTCCAACACTCTTAAAGAACTGTGTTCGCAAACACAAGGATGAACATGAGGCTCAGTAACATTGAACTATGATCACCCCATATCAAATCACTTCAACCTCAAATGAGAGTTGGTGTGCCGATTAAGAGAAATCCTTTCAAACACTCTTAAAGGAGACATATCATGCTTGTTTCTCCTTTTCACTATGCCAGATTAGGATGCCTGTAAAGCATTTCTGCCTTCAGTACAAGTCATTTAGTTCCTTCACTGCCCCACAATTGCGTTCTCAAAATCCTCATTTTAGGCCGTTATCAAGCTCTTGTTGAAACACGAGGATCTGAGGATGACCTACAGTTACCTTGCAATGTCACAGCCCTTTGTCCTCTGATTGGTCAGTGGTATCGGGGGCTGAGCCAGCCTGTCCTTCTTCTTCTACTGTATTTTCCGGCAGGCTCAAAGCAGCAACCGCGTATTGAGTCCCCCTACAGGGCAGAGCTGGTAATGAGTGAGTGTGAGCTAGGGAGCTATACACTGCTGCTGGTGGATGTGTTGCTGACTGATGGTTGTGGGGCTAACGGACATCACAGAGGAGGAAGTGTTTTATCAGATTACTCCAATAAAAAGAAAGGTACCTCGTGTCGTCACAACGATTTAAATCTTGCGGACATCTCGCAATGACCTATTTTCAGAGGCATCAAATCTCGTTCTAGGATATCAGAAAAAATACAATATCTCATTTTTTGAAAATTAAGGGGGTGTAAGGTCTTGTTTTCAAATTTATTATATTATATGTAAGTATTAAATCATGCATCAGCATGATATGTCTCCTTTAAAGTACTGTGTTCACAAACACAAGGATGAACATGGGGCTCAGTAACACTGAACTATGATCCCCGATATCAAATTACTTCTACCTCAAGTGAGAGTTGGTATGCGGATTTAAGAGAAATCCTTTCCAACACTCTTTAAGTACTATGCTTACAAGCAAGAGATGAACATGGGGCTCAGTAACATTAATTTAGGTATTCCTCCATATCTCATTAATTTGTCCTAAGGTCAAAAGTGGACTTCTGAGCAAAGCAAGAAGAGAATTCCAAGGAGTCCTTTACTCAGAGTTGTCATTTGTACAATGTTTGACAAAAAAAAACACCTAAAAGTGCTCTGAGGTTACTGAAATAAACATTAGACCTTGAACATGAGAGTGTTAAACTTCACCCGTTCTCAGAAGGGTTTACCAAATGTGTTATATAAGAGGTACACATATGACCTAATCAGGTCAATATGTCGTAACATGCAGCCCCCCTTTATGTTTGTTTGCATCACTGAACATCATGGTGTGGTTGAAAAGATAAATAAATGAAAAAATCTTGACCCGGATCATCCAGCAGGTCAGATATCAATACTGGAGGGTAAAATTTAGCAGGCCACTGATTACCAGGCCGTCTCTACATTTTGGTTTGCTGGTCAAAGTTGGTTCTTCTCTTGCCGAGAGGCTTGGTGAACCCTCTTAACTTCACCCCGGTGGTTCCTCTTGTTTGACTTTCATCATCTTATATAACATTTCTGTTGATCTGGACCATTGGACCCAAACAAACTCAGTGAGGCTTCAAGTCCAAGAGGTTAACCCGGCTACATGGGAGGTAATCTTCTGGGTGTCAGTGATCTCAAGTTAAATATACAGAAAAATATGGTTTACTGCATGTCATATTTTCAGTCTTTATTCACATGAATGCTTGATGCTCTTTAAAAATAAGATATCAGCTTTTGTTTATTTGATTCAGAGCGTGTTGAATGTTCTTTAGTGCTCATTTAGGTCTCTTCATCATCGTCAAAGAGGAAAACTTCAGTTGTTTTCAAGGTATGAAAACTGTTTTCAGAAAATAAATTAGTTTTTCTTTGGTTTCTCCTTAAAGAATTCCTTTAAAGAGGGTGACAGTACAGCAATAGTTCACTTTACCTCAAATTCACGAGTAAGGACCACACTATCAACAGGATGAATTTGATAATTATTTATTGCGTAGTGGATAACAAGAAACACAGTAGGTACGTGATGCGGATAACGGTTTGGGGAAACTTCATGGAGAATTCGTCGTAGCTCCCGGGCATGACGAACCCCCTTTATCAGGCCCCGAGGAAAGACAGAAGAAAGAAGTTTTAAGAAAGGGGAGTGAGGGAGGGATGCGTCAAGTGTGCGAAACAAAAGAGGGAAATGGTTGGTTAGAATTTATAGGAACACAGGAAGAGGCATGGTTGAGGTGTGTTCCTGCTCCTGAAATTCTGCTTAAAGCTCCACTAAATAGGAGATTTGTTTAAAGTTTGACAAAAGTCCTTCAAAAAATTCTTAACAATCAGGAAAAATCATGAGGCCCAAGAACATCTGACCATGTCCATCCAAAATCTTACCTGTTGATCTGGAGTGGACATTTGTGCAAAATTTAAAGGGATACACTGTCATTTTTTATTGTTTTTGTGTCTTGCCTCAGTCCAGAGTCCATGACAAGCAGGTCGACTCCATTCTTTTGACTTTGCAAGCAGTAACAAGCAACAGTAGGGGAGAGCTCGCCCACAGCTAATTAGCTTAGCTCAAACACTGGGAGTCAATGGGCAGCATTAGCCTGCCTCATCTACAGTCATCAAATAAACCAGCAACTTTCAAAGGTCCTGTGTGCTTGTGTGGACAGCTAAAACAGAAACTTAGAGTGGGTGAAAGTGTTAATGTTGCCAGAACTTGTTGTATTCATACAGGATTATGACCTCCATGATGTGCTGAGTTTGGTCTGGATCCAGGCACCGTTCTGGATCTGGTGTTTTACAGAGGTTGTGGAAGAGCCACTGCTTGAACTGACCTGTTTGGTAGAGGTCTGTGATCACTAAGTTCTTTTCTTGTTTATTACAATGACAGACTTTTTGCTGTCATGCTGTCTCAGGGCTTTCATTAGTGTGTGTGTGAGTGGAGTGCGTGTGTTAACCTGTTGTCGACAAAATGGGTACATGAAGGGCCAAATTATCCCAATCAAGACATATTTGAACAAAGTTTTCTGATTTAAAGTCTTGTAGTGTTGAGATTTGAAACTTTGCACAAATTCCTGTAAATCACCTCATTTGACACCCACCTCACAGCAAGGATAAGACATAACATGGCTGTAAAGACATTGTCAGCCTTATCTCTGGTGGCCGTGTTTGCCCTTGTCGGCCATGTCAGGTTATGATTATTAATTTCAGTCTGTTTCATTCCCAGGGCTTAACAATGGTGCAGCAGGTATGGCTGGTGCCACATGATCAGCAGGTTGCTGGTTTTACTCCCCGGTTTGATGGCACCTTTTGCTGTGGAGTCTGAATGAGTGCTTTTTCTCTGGGTACTTCAATTTCCTCCCATAGACCAAAAATATGCTTGTAACTGTTGACCCTAAACTGCCCTTTGGTGTGTGCATGTGTGAGTGGTTGTTCATCTCTCTGTCAGGCCGATGACCAGATATCATCTGGGATGGGCTCCAGCCCCCTCTGACCCTGACAGGGATAAGCGGTACAGATAACAGATGGATGGGTGTTTCATTACCAGCTAAAACCTCTCCACAGGAGCTTTACGTCACTGCTCTTTAATACGGAGGTCCCCAAGCACCAGGCCATGACTGTGCAGACTTGACACTCAGGCTCTTTGTCCTAGTCCCAACTATGTTGAACAAAAAGTACAACCTGAGGTTAACTCAATGTTTTACATTGTCTGTCTTTTTAGCAAGATTACACAAAAACTAACGGGCGGATTTTGCTGAAATTTTCAGGAAATGTTGGTATTGACCCAAATTAAAAATAATTAGATTTTGGTAGTGATCCCAATAGCCACCATAAATGAACGCTCATTTATGCTAAATAACTGTCTAGCAAATTATGATATCAACATGATTTTGAGTGCTAGGTGTGGGTTTTCAGGGTCAAGGAATCATATTGTGATGGCAACTTTATGATTGAACTATTTCTTATAGATGTAACACCTATGTGTGAGCCACATTGGTGGAGTTTTACACACTTGGAGAGCGGCCTAGTTGTAAAAATAAATATTTGACTTAATCTAATATCTACCATGTCAACAGCTGACTTTGAGCTAACTGTGTTCCCAAATGTCATTGTCAAGCAGCTGATAAAAACAGAGAGTCCTTGAGCATGTCTCTTTTTGGGGGGGATTAAGAAACAACCCCGTGGCTCCCTCTGATCCCATGGACAACACTCTGTACAACACGTGTTTGTCATCATTGCTGTTTTCACCTCATGGAGGCCAAATATATTCAGTTCAGGTATGGAAGTTTGGAAATTTGCCCCGTCAACCTGTTCCCTGTACTCCTCTGGTCTCCTGATTGCCCTCGTCCAGGCCCATGTTTCGACTTTTGAGGTATCCTTAATTTTGTCGACTAATAATTTTCAGCATCGTTTTCGCCAACAATATTTTTTCCTCTGACAAAAACCAAACTATAACTAAAAAAACAAGTACATGTAGATGAAAACTAAAATGAAAATAACTGGCATTCATCAACAAATAAAAACTAGACTGAAATGTTTGATGGAGACTAAATCCAGTCAGACCAAATTTCGTCATATAGAAAGTAGGGACAAGTTAGGAATCACAGCTACTTTGGTTGTGTGGAAAGGTTGGATGAGTTAAGAGGGACTTCCAATAAAAACTGCCTTAGCTTTACGGTGAAGGGATTCAAGTGTAAAACATGAATTTCGAAATTCAGGGAAACATAAAAAATGCCTTACACTTTACATTTTAGTCGACTTCATTTTAGTCTAGTTTTAGTTGGGAAAATTTCACAACATTTTAGTCGACAAAGTCTACTGTAACTTTTAGATGACTAAACAATTTAGATGACTAAATTCTGACTAAAACTAAAACATTTTTGGCAAAAGACTAAAACTAAATTAAAAAGTGCTGCCAAAATTAACACTGATCCTTACTGACCCCTTCACGATGTATGCGGTCATCCCTGTGGTCTGAACCAACCCACCGGGCATCCAGTATGCAGAGAGCTGGATCAGGTACAGGGAATCTCACCAGGTGCCCATCGAGGCACTTTTCCATGCTCCTGCATCCAGCAGCTGACCTTTCTCCTGAGCACGTCAGCACTGGGCACATGGTCCTGCTGACGACACCCAAATGTGTTGAAAGGAAAAAGTCATGAAGGACTCCAGCTGGAGTCTCCAGACACTAGTCAAGGTCCGGGTCCTGCAAGAGTTTAGTAAAGCGGGGTATGCACATAGGAATTTTCTAAATCAATCAATCAATCAATCAAACTTTATTTGTATAGCACTTTTCATACAGGACTTTGTAATACAAAGTGCTTTACATGAGAAAAAGATAAAATAAAATAAGTAGAATAAAAAGCAGAAAATTGCATAATTGCATAAAATGAAAACATAAGACCCCCACAATCCCCCCTCCCCCAAATCACATTCAATATACACACTCACTTACTCAAACACATGAAGACATAAAAAGGAAATTCTGACAGAAAACAGAATTAGACTGAGGAAACGCTGTCTTGAATTTAAAAAAATGAGGAAACACAGGAGCTAAAACTAAAATAACAGTTAAAAATACCTGAAAATACTAGAGGGAAAGATAAATAAATGTGTAAATGCATAAATAAAGAAAATAATATAACAGTATAGGATAAAAGTTGGATAAATAATATGGTAAAATGAGAAAGTGATCCAGGTGCATAATAAAATAAGGTAAAATAGGATAATAAAAGGAAAAGCATTTAACAAAGAATAAAATTCCAAATAAAAAATCTGAACAGAAATGCAGTGATATAACAAATAAAGGGGTTCAAATATAACGTAAAATAATAATAAATACAGCCAGATTAAAAAGGTAGGTCTTGGGGTGCTGGTTTGGCGGAGTGGTTAGTAACCAGGCACCCCATGTACTTGCTTCTGCCGGTCCAGGTTCGAATCCCGCCTGTGACCAGTTTGCAGAGTATCTTCCCCTACTCTCTCACCCTCTTTCACAAGCCTATCCACTGTCTCTCTCCTATCAATAAAGGCACAAAAATGCCCAAAAAATACATTTAAAAAAAAAAGAAAAAAAAAGGTAGGTCTTGAGTTTTCTGAAGAGATTTTTTTTCTGTTAGAGACCCCACACATAAAGATAAAAAGCATTAAATAGCTTTGATCAGACTGTGTGTGTTTGCTCCGATATCTCAACACAGCACAACACTCACGTGACAATTTTGTCCCATCACCGATCTAGAGTCTCGTTCTCAAAGACAGAAATCTGACGTGATCAAATGTGATAAAAAAACAAAAACAAAGACGACGCATGACAACAACCATAAACGTTTCCAGTGGCAACAACCTGAAAACACAACACACAACATGGGAGGGGACATACAACAAGAGGGAAGGATGGTGGTCTATGGACTATTTTTGATAGAAAGCCAGGAGTAAATAAAAGAAAAGACTGGAAAAATCCTGGTGAGCTGGCCCTCTGTTTCTTAGCTCCACCAAACTTTATGTTTATCTTTCAGGTCGACCGTGTTTGTTTTTATTTACTCCTGCTTCCTTGTTCCTCAGTGAGCTCGCTTCTTGATTGGTTACATTCTGTTCCACATCACAATTCCCTCAGTCATGACATGGGAGTCGTCAACTTTTCCCACACATGAAGATTTTTGGTTGTAAATATTGAACAAGTGTAATATTCATGATTGTCCCACTTCAGGGCTGATAGTTGGGACAAATTCACTTAACACACCTTAGACCATAGGATTATCTTTTAAGACATAAGATAATCAGGCATTTGCCACCCTTGGTTGGGGAGGGGGTAAAGTTGGACAAAAACAGCCCAATGATCTTTTTTTTTTAATGTTCTTTTTGGGCATTTTGTGCCTTTATTGATAGGAGAGAGACAGTTGATAGGCTTGTGAATGGGGGTGAGGGAGTAGGGGAAGACACTCTGCATACTGGCCACAAGCTGAATTCGTAGAAGTATGTATATGGGACGTGCCTGGTTTCTAACCACTCCGCCAAACCAGCACCCCAGCCCAACAATCTTTATGTGTATACCCCGCTTAAGACCAGTGGAACCGGGGACCTAAAGACTCTGATTTTTGTCCACATGCTCAGATACTGTGAGCATCATACTGCCCTGTCCAGTGAACTCATCATAAGCTTGTATTGTAAAACATGATATGGTAAATGGTAATGGTAAATGGAATTTCTAGTCTTTGACTATTCAAAGCTGCTTTACACCACAGGTCACATCTACCCATTAAAGGTGTAGTCAGCGATGTGGGAGAAAACGAGTGGAGAGGTTGTTTTATAAACGAATTTAGACCCGCCCCCCGAAAGCTGACGGAAACGGCCGTAGAAACTGCGTAGCTGACCAACGTAGCTAAGGTAGCCCTGACTCGTCAGACAACTCGACTGCAATTATTGATAACATCACAACAACAGCACATTTTGGCAGATTAGACAATATGATGAATGCCTGACGGCTGTTACTGTTATGTGAAGCACCACAAAGCTAATGTTGCTTAATTATCCAGCAGACAGACGGCGACATCCGCATACGTTTTCAGGTCTTTCAGTTCGCGAAATTCCCTCCACCGTCGGAAAGCAACACCAATATTGACCCAGGTCTTCGCTCTTTCATGGTCATAGCCCTTCTTGTTCACTTTTCAGCCCTCTGGACTTTTTCTTTTGGGCTGTTTTTCAGCCATTGCTACTGCACCTATTGTATCTCTCTCTTACGCTAACTGCGCACGCTACGCATCCTACGAATCCCCCTCCCCCCTCTGTCTGATCTGCACATGAGTATGATCGCCCCCTGGATGTGGGGGGGTGTACCCTGTTTTGGTAACTCGGCCCGAGCCACAGTATTTACCTGCTGAAATTCAGAGCCAAGGCTGTGTATTGAAACCAGACTTTTTTTCAACATGCTGTCAGTGGTGACGTCTTGTGGATGGAGAGGAGAAATACGGAGATTTTGACAAATCGTGCATTAGATTAGAAGATTAGAAGATCGCTGACTACACCTTTAACACCCATTCACTCACTGATGGTTGGAGTTTCTATGTCAGTTGTCCGTCAGTATCAGCTAACACATTCACACACCTTCATGTCCATTTACACACCACTGATGCAGCAGTGGGAGGAAATTGGGGTAAAGTGTCTTACCCGAGGACACATCGCCATGTGACACCTGGAGCTGGGCTCAAATCTGCAACTTCCTGTTTAATGCCAAGCACACTATGAGACTGCGCCACTGACAATGGATGTGAATATATCAAGGCCGTACAGTCATCTTAGACAATAGAGACTTTGTGAGGTCTGAGCTAGGACAAGGTCACTGGACACCTTTTTCGAATCAACACCGCCGCTGGCTCCCCCCCCCACCCCCCTACCCAATGTGCCCGTCTCTGTGTTTGTTGTCTCATGTGTTGAGGTGTTTTTTCTCCAATCCCACACTGTGCTCTTCTGATAGGTGCCTAGTTTGGAATTGTTTTTTTTTTTACTCCTCCCTTTTCTTTTGTTTCTCTGCTGTAAGCACTTTGAGTTACATATGTTGTAGGAAAGGTGCTATATAAATAAACTTGCCTTGTCTATATAAAACCCTGCAGTGGTAAAAATAAGGTTGGGGATCTTTAGGTTATCACTGTTGAATGGCCAGAATTTTCATTGTTGTTTTACTTGCATACTGTGGATTATTCAACAGTGACTGAAAAAAATCCTATGAAGAACACATAGTATTGCTGCCATTCTTGGTCAGGTCTCCCTTGACAAAGAGATCTGCTGATCACAATGGGACAAACCTGGTTAGATTAAGGTTAAATAGAAAAATAAATAATACTATATTTCAATCTATGGACTCTTCACTCCATCTCTTATTTTGTATTCATGTTTATGATATGGATGCTTCAGGAAATAAGTCCATCATCAATCAGCTTAAATCTCCTTATTGAAAATATACATTCCAGGAAATAGACAAGCTGCAACATCAGGAGAAATCTGATCAACAATGAATCAGCAACAGTAAATCCTGTTATTTCAGCGACACATTCTCCACACGTCCCAACAGAGCACCTAAGGAGAACTTCTTAGTAGAAGACAAAGTTGACTCTAAATAAAGCACTCAGCTGCAACCAAAGGTAATTACAGTAAAAAAAAAACAAACTCAGAATGTCGGTGTGTCCTCAGTTATACTTTTGTCCGCAGTTAACAGTTCCTAAAATAGAGGAGTGTGCACAGACACAGTGGGCTCAGTGTGAGCGTGGTCACAGCAAAGAGCCTCCAGGTGTGCAGCTGCAAAATGATCCGACCCAAAAAAGACACCGTTCAACCCATCACTTCATCATCTGAAGAGAAATAAAACTACTTCCAGGAGGTCACATGATGCTGCTGAGTGCATCCCACCGTGAGGCCATGCTGCAGAAGTGTGCAGGCTGTAAATACTCCGACTGTTAATCAATAATGGAGGCCGTTATCCTGACTGAGAGACTCCTCTCTGGGTAATATGCAGCGTCTAGGAGAAACAGGGACTGGAGACTATCTTCATGGTGATCAAATAAACTGGCAGACTAGAAGGCCTTGAACTTACAGTGACAATAAAACCTTTAAAAGAGGTTTGTTAAGCATTTTCCTGTACAGCTTTCCATGAACTAAATAAACCATTAACCCTTGTAATGTTCTGAACATTTCCATTCGAACTATCAGACGGATTTTGCCAAAATTTTTGTGTTGGTAATGATGTTGGTAATGGCCAAACTTAGAAATGGTTTGATTTGGTGGTGATCCATTAAACCATCATTAGCAAACAATCATTTATGCTTAATAACTGTCTAACTTATGAACATATCAACATGATTCCAAGTGCTAGGTGTGGGTTTTCAGGGTCAATAAATCATATTATGATGGTTACTTTATTATGGAACTATTGTTTATAGATGTAGCAGCAATATGTGAGCTACCTTAGCAGAAGTTTAACCTCCCCGAGTGCTTTCTAGTCATCTAAGGCCCCATCCACACAAAGACAAAACGCTGAACAGCTTCCAAAACGATCGTCATAAAGACGAAGGCGTCTCAGAAAATGTGTGCGTCTATATGAATGCACTCGATATGCATGAAGACGCTGTAAAACACATGCCAGACCTCTAGGAGCGCTGTAACAATATGACGGAAACACAGTGGGCATGTGCACTTGCGGCAAAAGTTGTAAACAGAGATTGTGATAAAGTGATCATAAAGTGGCATAATGTGTCCTCGATAATTGTTTGTTTGTTCGGTGGTGATTGAGAAGAAGGAGATTTTGCTGCAACAGGGATAGTAGGGTCACTAGCTTCATCAGCACATATGCTTCAGTATGCCACCACTGTTGTCGCGTGTGGCGCATGCGTGTCAATGAAGATACCAAACTGTGACGTAAGCGTATCTGAAAACTTGTGGAGAGCCAGTAATCACAGAGCTGCATATACGTCATTTCAAAATCATTCCACTCTGGAACCTGGTTTCAAAAATGATCATTTACAGACCCCAAAAATGGCGTCTTCGTATGGATGACATGCAGATTCAACAAAAAACATATGCGTTTAGACCTCTGTTTGTCTTCGTGTGGATGGGGCCTTAATGTGCCCAGAGTTTGAACTGAATTGGGAAACAAGTTTTTTGTCTCCACTGTGAATGAGATCCTGATTCCAGTGGGAATTATTTAATTAAATAAAGGTTAAATAAAAAAATACAGTGTAAACACCGGTAATTGTATACTGTACAGTGTAGAAATAAACCAGACTGCTTGTTGCAAATGCAGCATAACTGTCAGCAACCGGGTACCACAGGCTCAAAACAAGAGTCAATAGCAACAGCAAAAAAAAAAAAAAGAGAGCTGTTTATTATTGGCAGAGCAGACCTGGCTAATTTTTCATGGGCTCATATCACAAATGCATGTTTGTTACAAATGTGTCAACCATTTAAAAGGGGAATAATGGCAGTAATACAAAAATGTATTACTCAGAAGCTTTGCTACAAGAAAGAAATAATCAACCAAATAGTAAATTCACTATTTTTGTGCAAAGTTAATGAACATTCACATTTTAAAGACTGAATCTTTTAATAATTTAAAAAAAAGATCCCACTGCTGTCGAGTGTTGAGTTTCACCAAAGCAGTTTTGCATGTTTCTCATGAGATACATCAGTGTCTGCATTTTTGTTTAATCTGCCCTACAGGTTTGACGTGAGCAAAGCTCTGTGGGAAAAAGATAATCCTTTGCACTAATCAGCAGTTTACATCGTCTAAAGCAGAATCTGCTGAGAGTCTGTGGTTCATATTTTATCAGACTAAACCCTCACAGTCCTGAATCAACAGAGAAGCCATTTCTTTCATTTCAAACTCTCAAATTAAACCTTTTAATTTTGATTATTTGAAGCCCTGTGATAAAAAAACTGTCAACCTAAATAAATTTCTTGTAAAAATCAAAAAGCAAGATCTGCGATTGGTTTAAGTTTTTAATCCCTCACATGTGCACAGACTGTGAGTCCAGACCTGTGATGTTGTCTCAGGTCCATATTCAAAGATAGAGCTCGGTTACCTAATTGCCGATGTGTAATGTTTCCATTAATAATTTACGAGGGGGGTTTGCCCGGCTGAGATGACATCAGCTCGGATTAGAAAAGTGTGTGTGACTTAAGTCAGAGTGTGTGAGCTCACACTTTAAACGATCCAACTCCAGCCCGTTTACAACATGACCATTTGCTCAAAAAGAACACCAGTTTCAAAAAAAGAGAGATATTAATCTGTTCATAAATATATCAACCAATCTTTTGTAGAGGGAAACATCTAAAAAAACTTCTGGTTACAGCAGAGAGTGAAATTCAGAGGCAGAAAAAATGGTTTGATACTAATAGACTATCACTTCACTTTGGTAAAACAAAATGTATAATTTTTGGAAACTGGTTGCCAGACATCAGCTATAAGATTAAAATAAATGAAGTTAATATTGAAAATGTGTCTGAAAATATTTTTTTCTGATGTAAAGATTGGTGTGAAACACAAAAACACAAAAGCAAGGAAAAGACCCGAATGCAGATTAAAAAAAAAAGACTTTATTTTAACAAAGACAGAGATCAAAAACTAAAATTAATCCTTACAAAAAGTCAAAGTACCAAACAAAAATCTCTTAACAAAGTAACCAATCAAATCAGGGAAACACAGTACAAATTAAAATGTCAAGAAGGTTCAACCAAAAATAAAAAAATACCTATAAACACGAGGAAACACCGAGGACGACGCGGGACAAAGGATAAATAGAATGAACCCACAAAGATAAAGAGGAACACAGAGACTAAATACATGGGGGGGTAATCACACTCAGGTGAGACACTCACACAGGTGGAAGGAATCTAAATCAGAGGCTCACAGAAGGGAGGGCAGGAAAACACCACAAGGAACACAGGGATTTCAAAATAAAACAGGAAACTGAAGACTGCGTTGTAAAAAAAAAAATCGTAAAAAACGGTAATTTTCCGGCAGCTGGGGCACCAAAAAAATACTATGAAATAACAGAAAATTGCTTTCTCATAAAAATACAGCTTCTGGGGTGCTGATTTGGCGGAGTGCTTAGCAACCAGGCACCCCATGTACTTGATTCTGCCGGTCCAGGTTCGAATCCCGCCTGTGACCAGTTTGCAGAGTGTCTTCCCCTACTCTCTGACCCCTTTCACAAGTCTATCCACTGTCTCTCTCCTATCAATAAAGGCACAAAATAAATTTTAAAAAATACAGTTTCTTTCCGTAATTAAAATACAGTTCGTAGTTGTAATTTTAACAAGATTTTGCCTTAATTTAAGGTTCTTTAATGTTTAATTACAAACATTTAACGCTAAAAAACAATCAAATTACCCATTAAGATGGTAAATCAACACTGTAATACGAAGAATGATGTCTAAATTTACAGGAATGTGCTGCTAATAGTTGGTTTTAATGACATTATCTTTTTTTTTTAATGTATTTTTTGGGCATTTTGTGCCTTTATTGATAGGAGAGAGACAGTGGATAGGCTTGTGAAAGGGAGAGAGAGTAGGGGAAGACACTCTGCAAACTGGTCACAGGTGGGATTCAAACCTGGACCGGTAGAAGCAAGTACATGGGGTGCCTGGTTGCCAACCACTCCGCCAAATCAGCACCCCTTCAAGACATTATTTTATAGAAAAGGTTTTTTTTTAGAGTTGTAAAGTTGAATTTTACAGTTTATTCCCTTAAATAACAGAAAAGTAAAATCACAATACACTTGTTAACATATATTAACAATAAATATTCGTGTTTCTAATGGTGTTTCTTTGTAAAAGAGCAGAAATATTGTGTTTTTTCACAGTTGCAGTATTTTCCTGTTATATTACATTTGACATGTAAAATTACAGTTTATTTTTGTGAATTAACTGGCATTTTAAAAATACAGAAAAAACTGTAAAATAAACAGTAAAATACTGTTATATTACTATTTTTTTAACAGTGTGGACACAAAACAGGTAACTAAGTTCAAAAGCAGGATCACAGACAAAAAAGGAAACACAAGAGACCTAAACAAGGAACATAAAACAAAACAAAACAGCATCATGACAGAATTGGACACACACAAACCATGTTACAGCCAAAATGTGCAGATCCACACTTCAACTCTGCATAAAGCTCAAGATTTTTCCAACCAGATTTCTTTGTGCACTCTATATTTCTCACTCATCGTACCATACGTGACATACTGAGCATTTTAGAGGTTTGGGCATTAACTAAATACAAACTCTATTTTCTGTTACAACAAAAACCCATAATTATCGGTAAAAAAAAATAAAAAGCTACAGTATTTTTGCAGCTAAACATTCTAAAATTTTCAGATTTAGTTGAAAGCAGTACAATACCAACAATGTACAAAGGTAAAACTGGACAATTACCTGAAAGTATCCAGAAAGTGTTTATGATGAGAGATAGTCAATACAACCTTAGAGGAACATTCATGTTTCAAAAAACAAACATGTGTACAAATGCCAACCTCACTGTCTGTCAATTACCGGGGTAAGTTTCTGGAATTCTTCTGAAAAAAACAACAACAAACATGCACAACATTCTTAAGGCTCAGAAGAGTATAAGAATCAGTTGGTTTTGAAATACACCATGGATTATGTAAGTTAACCCTTTAAGGCCCAAGACCATAGATTATAGCTAATAATATAGAAATTCTAATTTTTTGGAGCTGAAATGTTTCACTCTCTGCTAAAATCCTAAAAATATAAAAATGTCCATAAAATTTACACATAGATTTTTCGTTTCTCATTTGATACATAAGGTGTTTTTGGCAACTGATAATCCATTTGAGGACATTTTTATCATTTATCTGATTTTATTCAGATGTTTTTTTAGTATTTTGTTGATCATATTGAGTAGAAAGAAGTATTATAAATGTATATATCAAATATGATACAACTGGCTTGATACGGTTAATATGTCTATGTTATTATGCATATATTACTAAGGAATGTAAACATTAGGGTAGGCTTAAATAAGCTTTGGCTTCTGCCTTCACCCTGTTGGTCAGCTTGAAACTTTAAATTTTCTACTTTGACCTTCTGTTGTTTTAATGCAACAAATAAATTCCATTATTCATCATAATCATCAAACCACTGCTAGTATCAGGTTGGTCCCATTCCTCACAGATTTTGGTCCATACTGATATGACAGCATCCCACAGTTACAGCTAATTGGATATTTTCTGTTTGTTGGACCATTCTCTGTAAACACTACAAATGGTTGTGCCTGAAAATCCCAGTAGATCAGCAGTTTCTGGAACACTCAGATCAGCCCGTCCGGCACCAATAACCATGCAAACTTCAAAAGCATGTATATTGGTGAAATATTATGTTTGTAATTTTCTATAAGTAGCTTTTACATTTTATAATCAGCATATTTTTAGGAACTTTGGCTCCTAAATAGGTGGTTGAATGTTATGAATATGTAAAAAGTAAAAACATCACATTAGGACGCGGTAGTAAAAGGGTGGGATTAAATGAGTTAGACTCTTTCATACTCTTTTCGAGCATGTGGACTTGCTGCACATGCAGGATGTGGTCAGCGGTTTACCTCGAATGTTTTGTTTTGCTTTTGATATGCATGTGTTTGTTTTTACGGGAACATCCATGTTTTATTTTTGCATGTTCAAAATAAAGCATTCATTGATTAAACAGAGTGAGTTTATAAGTCTTAATGGTCCGTCAGAGCATATATACTCAACAAAAATATAAACGCAACACTTTTGTTTTTGCTCCCATTTTTCATGAGATGGACTTAAAGTGTGCCACATCAAGATGCTCATCGGACACCATGATTAGTGCACAGGTGTGCCTTAGACTGTCCACAATAAAAGGCCACCCTGAAATGTGCATTTTTTTTTTTTTGCTTTATTGGGGGTCTGGGGACTCAGAACCAGTCAGTATCTGGTGTGACCACCATTTGCCTCATGCAGTGCAACACATCTTCGCATAGAGTTTATCAGATTGTCAATTGTGGTCTGTGGAATGTTGTTGTGAGGCCGGTTGGATGTACTGCCATATTCGCTGAAACGCCTTTGGAGACGGCTTATGGTGGAGAAATGAACATTCAATGCACGAGCAACAGATCTGGTTGACATTCCTGCTGTCAGCATGCCAATTGCACGCTCCCTCAATGCTTGCAACATGTGTGGCATTTTGCTGTGAGACAAAACTGCACATTTCAGAGTGGCCTTTTATTGTGGACAGTCTAAGGTACACCTGTGCACTAATCATGATGTCAGATCAGCATCTTGATGTGGCACACCTGTGAGGTGGGATGGATTATCTCAGCAAAGCAGAAGTGCTCACTATCAAACATTTAGACAGATTTGTGAACAACATTTGAAAGAAATGGTAATATTGTGTATCTGGAATGAATTTTAGATCTTGGAGTCCATCTCGTGAAAAATGGGAGCAAAAACAAAAAGTGTTGCATTTATATTTTTGTTGAGTGTATATCATCATATTTATTTGTCCATTTGCTATACAGATGCTCAGTTTGGAATAGGAGCCAAATCTGATATCTTCTCATGGGGCCCCTGCCTGCAGTCATAGAGGCTACACCTAAATTTTCTCCCCGTGCAGATGTGAATGGATGCAATCAGCCAAGACAGGCCCTGTTTACACAGAGACACTGTCACCTAAAACCCAACGGTTTTTCCTTTGCATTTTCAAACTCGATCCACGTTCAGACGGAGACACCAGAAATGAATCAAACTACCGTAGTGTGCATGCCAGCCCAGTAGATGGCAATGTGGGTTAGCAGTAGGGCTGAACGATTTGAGAAAATAATCTAATTGCGATATTTTTCCCCAATATTGCAATTGCGATTTACTCTGCGATTGTTTTGATGTTCCTCATCTTATGTATTCTTAAACAAACATAAGCAGTAGATCGTTTTATAGTATAACCAATATGACATTAAATCAATCTAAGGATAAAAGATTTGAGAAAAAGTGGAGAAGTGAAGAACAGAAGCAAAAAAGGTATGAAATTGTTAAAACTGGGTAAAAAATGGCATGAAAGCGGAAAAAACGTTAATAGGTGCAAAATAGGTATGAAATTGCAAAAAAAAGGAAAAAATTCAAAAGTGACTAAGGAAAATTGGTTATAGCAGCAAAATTGGGATTAAATTTCAAAAACCATGTAAAAATTCCAAACATGGCCAAAAAAGAAAAAAAAGATGAATGGGAGCAAGATAGGCATAAAGTTGTAAGAACTGGGTTAAAAAAGGTTAAAATAGGCATGAAATTGCAAGAAACTACATGACAATGCCAAAATGTTCAACACATTTTGGGTTAGAAATATTGCACTGTCTCCGATTTGAAAATTGCAACAAGCCTTATTGTGATTTAATCTAATTTGCAATTATTGTTCAGCCCTAGTTAGCAGAGAAACAGCGCTGCTACAACACACGTACGAAGAAGAAAAACTTTTCACAAACAATAATGGCGAGTGGATACACAAAAATGCAGGAGTGTCTTGTCTGGACAACAAATCAGTCTGGATAGTTTTGTCTGGATAACAAACCGAGCACACATTTTACTTGGTAGGTCGAAGCTGTTGTTGTTCCTGCTATGCTATCCAGCCATAAAGCGACAGTTCCGTTTTTTTTTAAGTGGAGTTGTATGAGCTCCATATGGTCACTAAGTACATTAGATACATTAGAAATTTCTCTCCTCTCCCTCAGTAAGCCACAGTCTGTAACCGTCGGAGACGAAAAAAGACGCTAACAGGAAAGTACCGTACCAAATTCAAAGGCTATTTTCTCTGCCTACAAGAACTCAAATCAAAAAATAATACCACAGTTTAAGAGTACGCTACATATGACTATTTTTTTGCATAAACATTTCGGAAATATTAAGTTTATCTGGACCTAGCTAACTCGTGTCTTGTATCCCTCCGCTAAATCACTCCGCCAAAGTTAGCTAGCCGCCTCATAGACTGCTGTAGACTAAATGAAAGTACATTATATGACAAATATTTCTGTGATGGGGTTTTTGTTATGCTTCCCTTGATGCAGAAACAGATGTGCATCATGGAGAATTCATACAGCCCCACTTCAAAAAAGCTGAACTGTCCCTTTAATGTGAAAGAGTACTGCACGTGCTGTGATGTCAGCATTTCACCTTGAAACGCTCTACTCTGGTTTACACGAAGCTGCAAGGAGGAGCGTTTTGAAAACTCTCTACCCCAGACTCTGGTTACAAAAGTTTGCAGTTTGAATCACTCCAGGCATTGTTCCCATGTAAACAGGACGCCAAAACACAATGAAAACTCTTCAGATTTGTCCATATTCGACCTCGTGCAAACGGCCCCACACCTTTCATGAAAGCTGCAGCCATCACTGTGAACATGCTGTGAATGAGTAAATGTGGATGTAAAAGCACTTCAAGAAGTCAAACTACTAGAACAGATCTACACAAGCTCAAGCCCCATTTACCATTTTACCAGAGCCCCCAGAGACCATAAAGTTGGTACACATTATCATGGAGATTCATCCATTACTGTCAGATTCAAAGTTGGTCTCCAACAGCTAATGTGCTCCCTGAATCTACAGCGTGATGAATTCCCCTCATGACCCATGAGAGCACATTTAAAGCCCCTCTCTCAGGCTCGGAGCTCCAGAGCCCTTAAGTCAGGATGATGGAGGTTCTCATTGTGTTGTAGCCTCACTTAACCGCTGCTGATAAACTGGAGCAGAATGAGAAACAGGTAGCGTGTCCTTGAACGAGACACGCGAGCCACAAACTGCTCCTCAGAGGCGGCGTTACAGCTGCAGTTTGTTCAGTTTCATAAAGGAAGTGTGAGCGCAGAGGAAGGTGTTAGAGGCAGACTGCATCTCTGCTCACTATAAGACTGTAGATCTCTCATCTACAGCCTGTACACTGGTGTTAATGCTTCAAATACAGACATTAGCATGTTTTATTGATGAGTTATTTTGATTTGTGGTCATTTTTTTCAGCATTTTTGTTGGACATTTAGCTCTCAGAATGAAATGATGGTTGATAATTAAGTTTTAGCTGAATACAACTACAATAAGAGTGCATTATTCTGCAGTCTGAGTCCCAATTGAACCAGAGCATCAAGCATTTCCAATTTTCTATTTCAAACAAAACCCAGAGGTGGACGGAAAAAAGAAGATTTACTTGAGTACCTGTACTGAAGTAAACTTTTTGATTATCTGTACATTACTTGTGTGGTATCATTTTTAGAAACTTGTGACTTTTACTCCACAACATTTGAGAGACGAATATTTTTATTTAAACTGCACTATAATTAAAAGACAAATATTTAACATTTAACTCAACTACATTTGGAAGACAAATATTTTAATTTTAGCTCCACTACATCTGAAGGACAGATATTATCCTTTTAACTCCACTACATTTTAAGACAAATGTTTCAATTTAAACTCCACTACATTAAAAAGACAAATATTGTACTTTTAACTCCAATACAATTAAAAGACCAATATTGTACTTTCAACTCCACTATATTTGAAAGACATATATTATACTTTTAACTACACTTCAATTGAAAAACAAATATTATTTGCTTTACTCCACTACATTTGAAAGACAGATATTTTAGTTTTAACTACAATTCAATTGAAAAACAAATATTTTACTTTAATTTCACTACATTTGAAATACAATTATTGTCCTTTTAACCCCACTATATTTGAAAGACAAATATTTTTTTAATTTGAACTTTACTACGTTTAAAAGACAAATATTTTACTTTTAACTACACTTCAATTGAAAGACAAATATTTTAATTTTAACTCCACTACATTTGAAAGACAGTTATTTTACTTTTGACTACACCTCAATTGAAATAAAAATATTGTACTTTTAACTCCACTACAATAAAAAGACAAAGATTTTACAAATAACTCTTCTACATCTGAAAGACAAATATTGTCCTTTTAACTCCACTACATTTGAAAGATAAATATTTCACTTTTAACTACACTTCAATTGAAAAGCAAATATTTATTTTTAACTCCACTACATTTGAAAGACAAACATTGTACTTTTAACTCCACTACAATATAAGACATATGTTTCAATTTTAACTCCACTACATTTAAAAGACAAATATTGTACTTTTAACTACACTTCAATTGAAAAACAAATATTTTACTTTTAACTCGCCAACATTTAAAAGTAAAATATTGTACTTTTAACTCCACTACATTTGAAAGACAAATGTTTCAATTTTAACTCCACTACATTTAAAAGTAAAATATTGTACTTTTAACTCCACTACATTTGAAAGACAAATATTTTACTTTTTATTCCACTACAATTTAAGACATATGTTTCAATTTTAACTCCACTACATTTAAAAGACAAATATTGTACTTTTAGCTACACTACATTTGAAAGACAAATATTTTACTTTTAACTCCACTACAATTTAAAACATATGTTTCAATTTTAACTCCACTACATTTAAAAGACAAATATTGTACTTTTAACTACACATCAATTGAAAAACAAATATTGTACTTTTAACTCCACTACATTTGAAAGACAAATGTTTCAATTTTAACTCCACTACATTTGAAAGTAAAATATTGTACTTTTAACTTTACTACATCTGAAAGACAATATCTAACTTTTAACTCCACTACATTTCTGAGAAGGATTTTGTTACTCATTACTTTTAAGTAAAGCTTTGAAGTAACCTGATGAATTCTTTTTCCTCTTTTAAATATGATCTGTGTGTGATTCGTTCAAGTGGTGATGCCGCACGCACCTCGCGCACATGCTACTCCGATCGAGCAGATGAATATTAAGCTAACGTTGCTCCATTATCCGTTCATTTTGGTAAGGATGATGGCTACAGAAGATAAAGGCTATACAGACAGAAGCCCTGTCTACCAGAGGAGAACCACTGCCATTTTAATTTTCTTAGTGGTTGTCCTTTTGTCAATTTAATCATGTTCCAATAGGCATTTTGATAGGCTTCGTAGCATATTTAACAAGCTTTTATTCTTCAGGTTCTACAAGCAGGTCAATGCATTCAGATGGTTGTTTCAATCATTAGGTTCTTTAAATTCATTGTGGCAACATTTCAATAATGCACTGACATTAACAAATATGTCCTTTTAATACGTATGTATGTTCAAAGGAGCGCTTTAACTCAAATGACTGAACAACCTTCACTTGTATTGGAGTAATATTTGACCAGGAGTATCTTTACTTTGGAGTTGAGAACTTTGTCCGCCACTGCTAAAACCTCATGCAATCTGACAACTGTTTAAAAGAGTTTGGTCAAAAATGCATTGTTGAGCTGATACTTTGCCCCACCCTTATTCAGAATGGTACATGATTAAAGCTGCTTTTATTACCACCAACACTGGTACAAAGGTTTCTGATTATTATTGAATACGTGCCAGATGGTCACTTATTTTAACTTCCTCAAGGAAACTATGAAATCACATTTATGACCTTAAACACGACTTATCCCAACATAACTGCGAGGCTTTTATACTTTAATGCAAACGTTTCCAATCCTTAACTTTTAAGCAGGCTTCCACTTTAAAAGCTTCGACAAAATCTGACATTTTCGGCTGAATTAATCATTAAGTAATGCCCTCCGGCTCCGCATTGACCTTTGAGAGGTTTTATTTGCAGAACAGTTAATAATAGCTTCCCTCAAGGTTAAACAAATATATTCAAGATAAATTTTTTGCGCAACGCTTCTCCCTTTTTTTAAAGGTTGAGATGATCTCTACTAGGCTTAATAAAAAAAAAGTGTATAAAAAAACTGAAGCAGGACCGACAGTACAAAGTTGGTGAGACCAGTGACCGGAGAATCAAAGCTGTCACCAGAGAACAAATCCTTTTAACAAAGCTCTTTACTTATCAAAAACGGACACCTCAGTGGAATGACAGCTGATCAAATCTATATTTAGCAATCACAACACAGATGGAGATTTATAAACATTTGAAATGTCAAAGGCCACGGAGGAGCTGACCTCTGGGTTTGAGTGCCCCGGGGATTCATTGTGATGCTAATCCTGTTTTATCCAGTCGGACCCTAAAATAAACCCAGCGCTCTGAAGAATGAGCCGTAATCCCCGTCAGCGAGCCTCTGTGTGCTCCTGTTCTGAGCCGGGATGTTATGTCACAGCCAGAGCCGCGGCTAAAACCATCATCAAATGAGAGCAGATGAGGATACACCAGCAGGTACAACAGATATCATAACAGGATTTTCAGGCGTGATTTGAAACATTTTTCACGTCTTATAAACACAACAAAAGCGCGTTCTTTGTTCTGTTTGAGGATCTGTGTAGACAACAAAAGCTGGAATGAACTAACCTCCCGAGATGTGAATGCAACTCAAAGGGAAGGTCAGAATTTTGGGAAAATGCCTTTTTTTCCTTGCACAGGATTAGAGAAGATTAACGCCGCTCATGTCGGTACAGTGAGAATGATGTTAGAACAAGCAGCCAGGTTAAGCTTGGCCTGGCATACAGACTAGAAACAGGGAACGAGTGTGAAGTTGTCCTGTCTGTCCCGACTTTAAGGACAATAGTGTGTCTTTATATGCACGTATATGTCTGCACGTAGTAAAGTTTAACAGTAAGCTCCTTTCTAACCTAATGTCAACTATACAGGATATTCACCGCCTGGCCAGAAAAAAGCCACCACCACAAAACAAGGTCACACGCACTTATATTTCCCTGAACCGCCTTTAGGCCACGTTTACATGGCGACCGAAAATGGTCAAATCTGATATGTTTTCATTGTGTTTTGGCCTTGCGTCTACATGGAAACTCGTTGGAAATGGAAACTTTGAAAACAGGCTCCAGAGTGAAAAGATTTGAATCTACTCTATCCATTCAGCTCCGTGTAAACCCGTATCGGAGCGTTTCAGGGTGAAACACTGACGTCACCGCATGCGCAGTACTCTTTCACATGAAGGCTGCGTGCGCATACCAGGAACAACAGCAGCTTCGGCCGTCCACCGAGTAAAGTGTGAGCCTCTTCCTGTGCTTGGTTTGTTATCCAGACAAAACTATCCAGACAGATTTGTTGTCCGAACTGATTTGTTGTCCAGAAAAGAAACTCCTGCGTCTCTGTGCGTCTATTCACCATTGTTGTTTGTGAAAGGTTTTCTTCTACGTTTGTGTGTTGTAGCAGCGCTGCCTCTCTGCAGACCTACACCGGCATCTACTGAACCGGCATGCATACTACAGTGGATTAACTCATCTCCGAAAGTCGTCGTCTGAACGCAGAAGAATTCTAAAACGCAAAGGACAAATCTTTGCATCTTTAAATCAGGAGTTTCCATGTAAACGTAGCCTTAGCTTTGTTTACAGCATGAATTTATTGTGGCATTATTTCAATAAGCTTCTGCAATGTCCCAAGATTTATCCCAGATCACAGCACTGCCCCCACAGGCTTCTACAGTAGGCACTAGGCATGATGGGTGCATCACTTCACGTGCCTCTCCTCTTACCCTGATGCTCCCATCACTCTGGTACAGGGTCAATCTGGACTCATCAGACCACATGGCCTTCTTCCAGTCCTCCACAGTCCAATCTTTTTGCTCCCTAGCAAACCAAATCCTTTTTTCCAGTTAGCCTTACTGATTAGTGGTTTTCTTAAGGCTACACAGCTGTTCAGTCCCAATCCCTTGAGTTCCCTTCCCATTGTGCGTGTGAAAATGTTCTTGCTTTCACTATTAAACACACCCCTGAGTTCTACTGTTGTTTTTCTTCAATTTGATATGGCCAAATGTTTAAGTGATTGCTGAGCACGATCATTACTTCACCAAGGAGGTTAGCAACATAACCCAAAAAGCTATGGACGGATTTGGGTAAAATTTCCAGGAAATGTCCGGATTGGGACGAGGAACAAATGATTACATTTTGGGAGTGACTCGGATCAGTGTAAAACCACCATCACAAAAAAATGTGATTTTCGTGAATAACTACTGAACTAAAATAGATATCATGATGAATATAGTTGCTAATAGTATGTTTTCATGGTCAAGGAATCTATTTACATGAAATAAATGTAGGATTACTATTTATGGTGAAAATCACAATTTGGGTGAGGACTGTTGCGCTAGTGGAGGTCTACGCTCTCTAGTGCTTTTCTAGTTCATAATTTTATTCCGACTACATTTCTTCCTTGAAGATGATGGTTCCTTTTTGTCTTACCAGTTTTTAATAATGCGTTGGACAGTTCTTAACCCAATTTTAGTTGTTTCTTCAGTCTCCTTGGATGTATTCTCTGCTTGATACATGCCAATGAACCAAACCTTCTTAAATGGACTAACACCTTTTCCGTAGGATGTGTCTTTGACATGGTTGTTTAAGAAGTGAGAAGCTACTCATTGCATCAGCCGGAGTTAAATAACTTGTTGCCAGCTTAAATTTAATCACCTAGGCAGAAATTATCCAATAAGAGGCTCGTAACAATTTGCTTAGTTAAATCCAGGTGGCAACTTTTTTTTTTTTTGCCAGGAAGTGTATTTCACAGGTCAGTCATGCTTAGGGAGAGTAGAACCTTTCAACGGGTGATTGGACTATTATTCTGTCAGCCACTTTCATAACAGGCCAGTAAGACAACGTGGAGGGTGGATGCTGCTGCTAAGGAGTAAAGTATACAACTCAATCAAGGTCTTTATCGAACTCTTGCCTAAACCTTTTAGAAGAGGAGTAATAATGTGTAAATGTAGGAGAAGAGACAGAAAATTAGTGTTTGGTCGGTTATGTTTTTGTCATAGCAAAGCTTCTTGGCAGTCAATCTTATGACAGTGTTCATTTTGTCAGCACTTTATAACTTAGTTTAAGTGTTTTGCCTAAAATATCTATTAGTTTTAGTCATAATTTAGTCACCTAAATTGTTTTAATTTTAGTCTAGTTGTAGTTGACAAACTTTCACAACACTTAAGTCGACAAATCTATTGTAAATTAAGTCAACTAAAATATCAGTGTTTAGGCTCAAAGGCTGTAACCTATCAGATTCATCCTTAGTACTGCAAGACATCCCAATGAAATCTAGTCGCCAAAGAGATTCTAACCACAGAGATTTTGCACATTTCAATCATACCAACTTGTATGATAAATAATTATTCACTCAGATTTGGTCTCCTGATTGAAATCCCTTTATAGGTGCTGTAATCAGTGGAACATTCTCGTTCCCTTCAGATCCTGGACAAGCTTTTAATTCAGGATAAACTCGTGCTTGTGAAGATCTATAATGAGAAGTTCTATACATTTGCAAACATACAGAATGATTGACTTAGTCCTAAGAAGCTTTAAGACCCAAAAAGCTCCTTACTGCATTGGTCTCCTCATGCAGGACATAAACTCTACAACATATTCAGTGTATCTGGACATACAAATCATCCCACTGATCAGATTCAATCACTGCAGCATTTTGGTGACAGGTCAAGCTTTTTTAATCAGGATTACTGTGAATGTTTGCGTTTCTACAGATGTTCATTATGTTTCCTATACATTCCCCAATGAAAATGCTGATTAAATGTGTTAAACTCTACGATAAGAGGCTTTTAGACCAATAAATAAATGACAGAACATTTGGACAGATTCAAGGCAACCTGCTTTCTAAATAGGATAGACCTATACTTTTGAGACCCTTTAGGGATTCATGACATGTTCTATACTTTAAGATACTTATGGGGTGACTAAATTTGTCGATAGAAACTTCTAGGCTCCTCTGCTCCAGGAACATTGATAGGGAAACAAAACAGGCATGTTTGCTGTAAAGCTGGACAGCCACATCGCCAACATGTCCATGTGAAATACAATGACCTCCACCATGGAACATCATGTCTTTTGGCAATAAAACAGGCTTTTTAATCAGGATTATAATAAATGCTTTTAGTTCTATGGACACTTGTGACATTTCTATACATTCCAAAACATAAAGGATGATTGAATTTGTTGAAATCTGCCATAAGAAGCTTTAAAATCAGAAAAAAGAACAGTTGGGACAGCTCTAAGTCAAAGGGCCTGAGCATCTCTTTCTGCAGTGTAGCATGGTACAGCATGTCATTTGGTTATAAAACAAGCTTTTAAATCAGACTTAGTCTGTACTTTTTCATTTCTATTAGAGATGTTCCATTACCATTCCTCCCTCTCAATACCGACTCCTGTGCTGTGGGTATCAGCCAGTACCAAGTACCGATCCGACACCAGTATGTTTTAAAAAAAATCTTATACTACACCTGCATGACTGTGATATGATTATCATTGTAGTAGGCCTGGCTCAGGTTAAACTCTTTGTAAAACATGAATAAATGCAGCAATGATGTGGCATGATCATGTTTGTTAGCTTAGCTCCAAGCCTCGCATCAACCAGCTCTGACACACATGTGTCTGTTGTGTCTATGTCACCTGATCGATTCCTCCAGGTCCCTGCAAGTTGCAGCACAGCCCTACTGTTTTAAGAGTGGCGAAGAAGAACTGAGCCAGAGTTTAATGGTGCTTAACAGTAAATAGATTACTAATTTAATGATATCAAATGATGCCTGGACTCCAGTACTCACCAAATATATACCAGCATTTTAGGCAGTATGTAATCTGAACAACTCTTAACTCTATGGGCAAACATGACTAATTCTATACATTGACAAACTTAAGACTGATTGAATTTGTTAAATTTGTTGGTAAGAAGTCTTCAATTTAAAATAAAAAACAGCTGGACAGCTTTTAGATCAAAATGACTATTAGCTATAAGACAAACTTTCCAATCGTGACATACATTTACCATAGCAATCCTTTGGATAAATATGATATTGTCTTCTCATTAATAAACATACAGGCTGATTCACTCTGCAGTAAGAAGCTTTATTGTTTTTAAAGGCATCTCACTGCTTTGAAATATATATTAGGATAACAAAATCAGCAAGGACTTAGTAGAGGTGATGGCTACATCATATCAATGTAAAATGCAGTCCTGCAGCATGTAGCATCACGTTATTTGGCATTTAAACAATGTTCTTAATCAGTATTACCCTAAAATGTTTGTAGTTCCATTGACAATCATGACCTCTCTTTACATTCCTGAACATAAAAGATGATTGTATTTGTTAAAATGTGCCAGAATAAGCTGTAAAGCAAAAAAGAGGAACAGTTGAACAGCGGCAAGTCAAAGGATCTGTGCGTCTTTCTCAGAATGCACTGCAGCGTAGCATGGTACAGCCTGTCATTTGGTAATAAAACAAGCTTTTTAATCAGGATTACTCAGAACCTTTTTAACTCTATGGGCACACATGACTAATTTTATACATTCACCAACATAAAAGCTGATTGAGTTCGTTACATTTTATGGTAAGAAGCTTTCAATTTAAAATGAAAAACGGCTGGACAGCTTTTGGATCAAAATGTCTGTTAGTTATAAAACAAGCTTCCAACCATAAAACATATTTACCTTTGTAAATCTGGATGAATATGATACCACCTGTGCATTAATGAACATACAGGCTGATTGATTTTGTTGTAAAAAGCTTTAGGATCCTTACAGAGTGTTTCATTCCTTTGGAATATATGCATCAGGAACACAAATCATCAAGTATCCAGCAGAGGTGTAAGCCAAACTGCCAAGATACCAATGTGAAATGCATTGTCCTGCAGTGTGGAGCATCACGTCATTTGGCCATAAAACAAGCTTTTTAATCAGAATTACCCTAAATGTTTGCAATTCAATGGGCACCCATTATTCTTTGTATACATTCCCAAAGGTAAAGGCTGATTCAATTTGTTTAAATCTGCCATAAGAAGCTTTCAGACAAAAAAATGAACCATGGGACAGCTGCAAGTCAAAGGGCCTGTGCGTCTTTTTCAAAATGCACTGCAGCGTAGCATGGTACAGCCTGCCATTTGGTTCTAAAACAAGCTTTTTAATCAGGATTACTCTGTACTTTCTCAATTCTATGGGCATACATGACTGATTCTATACATTCCCAACGTAAAGGCTGATTGAATTTGTTAGAATTTGCTGTAAGAGGCTTTTAACCCAAAACGCCCAAAGTCCAGATGGCTTAACTTGATGAGGGCAAAGAAATTGGGGTTGTGATCTCTTTAGCATGTAGGACTGCATCGAGGCAGCTCGAGCCGCTCATATGTGTGCAGTACAACATGTATGCTCTAAACGCACAATCCTCTTAGGCTCCGGTCCAACTTGACGTACATCTGCGGCGATCAGATGAAATGTATTTCTGACCTTAATGCTCTCAATGTAAAGCCAAGAAGCAGGAGAGAACACGCCACGCCGCGAGGATTACAGGACAGGAGCGCTCCATTTGGCCTAAAAGGAACGAGAGCGAGAACATACCGGGACAAAAGAGATCAAAAAGTAGCACGATGCTGCAGCAGAATAATTCAGTTTAATGTCTCTGTCAGCTCTGCTTTCTTAGCTTTTAATCAGAGGTCAGACATCTGGCCTCGGGCTTTTCATGTAATTGCTCTGCTTTTCTGAAATGGACAATAGCATCAAATCTATAAATTTGATCCAATCCGCAGTGATTAACTAAATGAGCTCTGTTGTTAATCTATGAAATAGGGATCCATTAGAGGAGATCACTCACCATCTTGATAGGTTATAAAGCCTGATGCGTGTTGGTGCACACACAGAGGGGGTCGGTGACACGTGAAAGACCCTCTCGCTCTCATTTTCGACGCTTTTATTTTGATGACACATGGCGTGCGCGGATGGCTGCGTCCATTGTCAAAGCCAGCAGATGTCAGGAGATGATCACATTGATTAATGATTGTTAATGGGATCGTTTGACTCAATCCTGTGTGTTCATACATGTGACAGTACGGTATCAAACATAAACAGAGCTGTGCTTTATTACAGACACTAAAACCACGCTGCATCACCTCAGCTGTTGAGCACTTTAGAGAATTGACACGCCGTAATAATCATCTGTTTGGATAATGGTGTTATGGAGACAGCAGTGTGGTGATGTTACAGCTGATTAGGGGGCATTTTAGTCATTTGGGGCCCCAAGTAAAGACAGGTGAGCAGGGTCCCAAACCTCTTGCCAAGGTCAAATTCAAGCACTTATCAAACTCTTCTGAGGATCACTTCCAAGCTTTCCCTGAATGCATTCCAGTTGTACTGATAATCTCTGATTTCTGAGTTCAGAGTGGGAAATTTGATGTTGAAAGCCACCTAAGGTTGGAATTTCCAACTGTGATGTTGGAGGATCCTCATCATCCCCTAGTTGAAAATCTAAGATGGCTGCCCCAGGTGTAAACAGTTATTAAGCTTCTATAATATTCCATGTATCAGCACTGTTGACTAGTGTTTGTTGAACTAAATCAGCTGCAAGCAGAGTATTAATCGTTGTTTAGTTAGATTAGATAGAATTTTATTAATCCCTGTGGGAAATTAGGACTCCAATGGCAATTGTAAAGTAATAATTGTAACTTGACTGTAGCTTTTTACTCATGACACACACGATGCTTAAAAATCATGAAAATAAGGTTTGTTAAATTGTCACAAAGAACAGAGAACATAAGCCTGTGATTATATGTTTGCCACAGATCTTTCCTTGAGCAATGATCAAAAACAGGCATTTAGTTGAGACAACTAATATGATGCTAAATCCTATATTGGCAAATAAAAGTTCATCATCATCATCAAACCCTTATCTCAAACTAAGGTGCTGTTAAACTTGCTGTTTGTCTTTTTGTTTGTGTCTATTTATTTATTTATCTAATTAGAGGTCAGTTCACATTAAAGTTGGGGTTGGTAATCTGATTTAGATACACTTTTTGTAATAATGGTTAAAATGGTTTTTATGACCCGATGGTAATCAACTCATAATGTGTTCTTAAAACAGAGCGAAAAATATCGGCTATCTACAGCAGGAGTAAAACAGGGAAAACACCAACCAATAATCATGCCGGGACACCTGTTTTTACACCAATCAAATCCCGTCGCCATTCTGCCCGCCTACTGCGCGTACATTTTGCCGGCATGCACAGACTCTGATTCAGTGCATGTAGTCGAGCTGAGAGGGATCAGAGTCCACTGGAGAATGCTTACCTGTCAAGTTTTGTCTTTGAAAATAAGGGAAGCCCGCCATGAGCCGTCCCACAACCCCAACCAAGCTCCAGTATCCCTCACATTTAAGACAGATTTACAAGAAATCTAAAATAAACTCTTTGTTTTTCTAAGTTTGTTCTGCTGCTCTAATCTTGCGATAGCTGCCATACCATGATAATGCTTTGGTGTTTTCTTATCTGTTGTTTGAGTAACCCCATGACTTGGTGTAGTGTCTATCCATGATCCTGACTTTTGGAGCATTGAATCAGCCCCCCTTCTGGATATACTAGCCACAAGAGCTGCAGTTTATGGGGGTCGTTTGAGGAGAAGTGGAGGGCTAGACTAGCAGAACTTTGTGTGCATACATACAGGAGGGCGGTAGACCAAGAGGATAAAGCCATGCAGAATGCGATAGTTTGAGGAGATGCTACATTCAAATTCATGCTAGTTTTCCAAAATTACCAAACCCAGCTTTAATGAACATTGGCATGTAAATGTGCCAGATCATATAGCCACAGGCTAATTCCGTCCGTAGTCCCTGGCTAGTTTGATCTAATCCATTTGTACGGGTATGTACAACCTAAAATACATAAAGTCCATCAAACAATGATAATGGGGCAGCAGCAAGTTGACAGATACACACAACAGGAAATCTACATCAAATTACAGGACGAACAAACAACATCACAAATGATATGCACACGACAAACATAACCAAGAGACCCTCAGGGTTAAATGTGCAAAATGCAGTGTTTAAAGTGCTGAAGTGCTGGTATATTGCACACTTGACCACACCAGTTGTACTGCACAGGTTGTGCAAAGGCAGACCAGTTTATGCACGGTATTGCACATGGTTAGCACAACTTCTCTTTTCGACAACTTACAGGATGCAAAGCGACCAGGTAATGTATCTCTTTCTAGTTACGTAGCGGTAGTTTTTGATGTGTGACAACAAGCAATTTTTGGAAAACTTATCGTAGTTGTAGCCGGCTATATATCACTACTTACAGCCCGGTGCTCTAAGACGTGTCATATAAATAATATAATAATATAAATTTGCTCTAGTTTTAATTGTCTTGTTCCCGAAGTTGAGTATCCAGGCCAGTCCAGCCCTGTCCAACCCGACCGGAAGGCTAAGGAATAGCATTTATAGACAACCTATTTTAATGCTATAAAACTCATCTTAAAGTGTGTATTTCCATCAGGCATATATCTAAAAGTGAGACTTTTTTGTAATTACTTAGAAACTCCTCACAGTCTCTTTAACCCACAAACAGCAGTGCACCTTACTGGTAGTCTAAGCTCACTCTCCTTCTGCTGGAAGCCTTTTTGTAGCCACTTCACTGACCATTGTTATGGACTGAAATATCCCTGCAATTGTTTCATCATAATTTCTTGGTGAAATTCGATTTGTCAGGTTAATTATTGACACGAATTTAGTGCAACACTAAGGGAAATCCCACTTCTTCTGTTCTTCTTGTAAACGGTGAATTTTGCTTCATTATCTGTTGCAGTAACTGAACTTTCAGTTTGTCTACAGCAGTCCTACAGTGAGTTTGTTCCTAATAGGCTCTTCCTCTGCAGTGCTGCAGTAATGTGCTGCTTGAATGCAGAACTTTATTGTGCATGCAGCATTAATCAATGTCCAGTAATGTTTGCTCTAATGTACTGTGTGCATTGTCTCCTAAAGTTTGTTTTGCCCTTGTAGGAGTGGTATGCGGTGTTTCCTTTCAGCTTGCAGTCACACTTTTGGTGCTTATCACACATAATCCTCAGCTGCTTCAATACGGTGACTGAACAGGAAAAACACCCCCTCCTTTGTTGAAAAACCATCACATATGAAAATCACATCTGCAGGCTCTAATGTATAACACACAGAAAAGCATGTTCTCTACGCAGCCGTCATATTTAATTTACAGCACATGCATGAGGAAGTCACCCACACTCAGAATAATCAAACAGCGTGAAATTACCTATTTTTCAATTACGTATGTCTAATGGTGGAGTGGAAAGTAGAGTGGAGAGCACTGACAGGGCAGCAGGAGATGATTTAGATACATGTTCACACAGTGCCAGAGACTCTGCACCGAGAGCACGGCCAATTCAAATATAGCACGGACTCCTGGGAAAAAGTTTCCTTGAAAAACATGATTAATGGCAGTCCAGTGCGTTTCAGCGAGGCTGCATGGTGTGACTAATGCAAACAGGTTTTCTGAGGCAACAGGGCAACCTTTGCCCAGCAGGCTCATACAGAATCACATTTTTACTCCAACTCCTCTGTGACCTCGGGAAGTATAATCTCTATTCAGACTTAAGCTGCGTTCACAATGCATATTCAGAAGTCCTAAACTATCATTTCTGTTTGGAAACAAGCCAGAATAAAGAACAGACTTGAGTCTCTTTTGTTGCATCAGCAGAAGAGAGTTAGCTGTGTAAATTTGTTTGCTCTTTGAACAAACAATGATATAACGCTGTACAAATACTGACAGTATCACAATGTGTCACAACCCCCATGACACTTCTAAGAACTGTTGGCTAATTTTGGTGCACATGTATTGAGCCAGGTCCCTGCTGAACTGAAGCCCCCCCTGTGTATTTCTCACTGCAGGAAGAATAATGCATGGTATGTTATATGGTATATTGTTACATTTACGATACAATAAATTAAATCCAAACATCCAGAGTGGGCTCAGTGTCATGCTAGCTGCTCTGAGAGGTTGTATTTAAAAATGCTTTGAGCTTAAGGACTTAACATTTGCTAAATTTAAAGCAGAAAGTGCCACCAATTTGTGTTTTCAGGCCTCAGTCAAGCTAAGACAACGGACCCACTTTAAACTTTGTTACAAGTCTGATGGTGACATTTATTAACCAATGACAGCCCTAACACACAGCAGCAGCTGTATGACACTGTGCTTGTGTTGCAACACAACATAAACAAAACAACACACCCTGCCTTGAATCCACATCCAGATTTGTATCACCAATAAAATGAAAACAGTTCCCCCTGGGTTTAAGACCAACATAGGGATGGGAATCAAAAACCACGTCCAGCTGAGAATCGCTAAGAATCAATATTATGAGTCTTTTTGCTAATCAATTCCCTTATCAATTCCTTCCACTGACAGGGTTCAGAATTGTCAGAATTGTGGCTTCATTTTTTTACAAAAGGCGCCTACTGCACAACCCTAAGTGAGTGGAAACACCAGCAACTTGCAGAAGCAGTTATCTACGCTGTGACATGTGTTTGGCGTTGTTGACACTGAAAATTTACAGGCCAACATTTGCCCACACAAAAAATCTGCAGGAGTCAATAAGGGTTAAAGAACTGGATCGATTAGCAGGATTGTTAATAACATAGGTATCGATAAAATCTTATCAATTCCCACCCCTAGACCAACATTCCCTGAAAATATCATCCACTGAGAACTCATTAAATTCTTAGGAACAATGTTGAAAACTTCTTACCTTGCAATGTTAAGAAACCCTTAATAAAAACTATCCAAAGTGCCATGGCCTCCAGGGGGCGCCACAAAATTGGTACAAAAAAATCCCTTTTACTATTATATTAAAATTAGTTATTACTATTGACTATTGAATGGAAAAGCTTACATTACTTAAATTGTAAAGCAATGTCTGTTTGGTTTATTTACTTGTTTACAGGATATTAATGGCCCTTTTCCACTAGCATGCCTTGGCCCTACTCTACTCGTCCCTACTCGATTTGCAGCGTGTTTCCACTAGCCTGGTACCTCCTAAAACAAGCTAGTTTTAGTATCTACTCCGCTCTGGTTCCAAGCGAGCTGAGTCGATACTAAAAGATGACGTCACCGACTGCCGGCTACTGATTGGTCAGACAATGTCGTCATCGATGAGTCATGAGCGCGATGACCTAGCATGCTAGCGGTTGCTACCATTAGCTTACCCTCATACGTCTTTTCTTTGCAGCTCGATTGCTCTCGTCCTCGGCTTCATTCTGTTGTATAGCTTCCAAAACTCTCCTGTGCTTCTCAAGGGGTATTGCTTCTTGCTTCCTGCAGCCTTCTTCTGCTTTCCTTTTTTACTTGGTTTGTGACAAAAAGCCACAGATCTTTGTGTCGCGCTCAAAATGACGTCACCCCAGAGCCGCTCAGCGACACTGCACCCCATTGAGCAGGCGACTGGGGCTAATGGAAAAGCAGCACAAGGCGAGTAGAGTAGAGCTGGGTAGAGTCGAGTAGAGTAGGGCTAATTGAAAAGGGCCATTTTACTGTATTTCAGATTTTTCTTTATTTGTACTTTGTTCAGCATTTGTTAAGACATTTCTATCTTAAACATTAAAGACGATGGTAAAAACATTTTAATTTGACTTCTTTTGTAAGCATATGTAAAGCACCAGCGGACCATGTAAAATCTCCACTAGGGCGCCACATTGGGTAGGGCCTGTTCTGCTCGGATTACCACCAAAATCTAATCTCTTCTTCCTTGTGCTATGACCAACATTCCCTGAAAATGTATTCAATATCTGTTCATTCATTTTTGGGTTATCCTGTTTACAATCCAACAAACAGAGAAAAAACAAATGCTGGCAAAACAAACCTTCTTGGTGGAGGTAATAAGACAGTCGACTAGCTAGAAATATGCATAAAATAGGTCCTTCAGTTTGTTTAACATGTCTCCTAAAATACTACCCCACTCTCAAATATATCGAAGCCTTTTCTAACAACTTTGTGTTGGGACAAAACAGCCGAGCTGAGCTTGAATGGATGTAAATGTGGATAAAACACTGTCTATGCAGTGTATTGTATTCATCCCTTTTGTTAAATTCAGACAGCAGGTAGTGCATGTGCCCCACAGCAAGAAGGTTGCTGGTTCGATTCCTGTGCCGGACAGGGTCTTACTGTGAGGAGTTTGACTGCTCTCCCCGTACATGAGTGGGCACTCATTCATATGCTCATTAGATTAAATGGTGACTCCAACTGCCCTTAGGTATCAGTATGAGCATGAACGGTTGTCTTTCTCTCTATGAGGCCCTGTGATTGGCGAGCGCCCAATGTCCACTGGGGGAAGGCTTTAGCCCCCATAACCCCGAAAGTGGCATGTGGTATAGATAATGGATGGATGGATGAAAGTTGGAAAGTATTCTTAAAATTGTAACAATTTATTAATGCAATTTTAATGTGGCTTTCGTGGGAACTGAAGTTGCCCATTTACGGCGTAGATGCTAGAATGAATGCAGAGTTGTTGGCAACATGGCGCCAAATACGATGAACTAACAAACTACCACAGAGCAGACCTGTAAACCAATCAGAGCAGACCTCTCCCACATGAGGAAAGAGGCTTGAACAGAGCATCTCAGACAGAGAGAGAATACAGCAAAATCAGGGTTAATCTGGAAGTCTAGGTTGACTTTATTTTGGCTAAGCTAAAATAAGACACTGAAAGGCTTTGACAGCTGGATCAGAAGCAGCTTGATGGAATATCACCACCTAAAGGGCAGTTTAACATTATTTATCAGCTAACTTAGCATAAGGGTAACTGATTATAGCTCTCAATGACCTAACTTGACTGTGAAAGACAGTTCCAGTTAAGCTAGCTGCTAATGCATATGCACACATTGCTCCGAGGTCAATGCTAATATCATGGTGTGAAGCAGGTCATGTTTACCAGCAGCTTAAACTTTTTACAGTCAGCTTTAGTCTTTAAATAAATAAACGAAAAGAACACAAAAACTCATAGGCACATGTACAGAAGAGGACTACTGCCATTTCTTACCTCTAACTTTAAAGTGGTTTGTTTTTTATTGTTTTTGTTGAAAAAAAAAAACATCTAACAAACCCCTAAAAAACGGGTTTCTTAACTACTTCATTTTCAGTCCAAGCTTTTCATTCCATGCTTTTAACCAGACTGCAAGAATGCTATGAGCAATGCCTGTATTTTTAACTGTTACTGTCCTCAAAATTTTTGCACTACCACTGCAAAATTATTGTTGTTTTTTTGACACATTTATTGTTTGTTATTTATTGATTTAATTGTCTATTAAAATTGTATTTATCATCACATGAGCTGCTGACCTCTTGGGCAAGTCCCTGTTGTAAATGAGACCTTGATCACAATGGGAACTACCATATGAAATAAAGTTAAATAAAATAAATAAATAAAATTTAACTTTATAATATCTGGCCCATGAATAATTGACAGAAATTCCAATGGATGGTTTAAAACTGAAGTCTTAATGTACCCTTTAACTAGAGGTGTGAAAAAATATCGATACAGCAATATATTGGGGTATTTTGACCTCTGGTGTCATATCAATATTTCAGATCTTAATAAAAACTCACATTTTATCAGTGTTGAAAGTAAAATACAACTCATATACTCAAATATTTTCGTGCAGTCTATTTAGTTCAGACAGTGACAAGAGAAATATGTTTTCTTTTATTTACTGTTGTGCTGTCAGTAACTCAAAGCACTTTGTTCCTCATGTGTTCAATGACAGTTTTAGCTGCACTGCAGGTTAGGGTGCTTTCAATACATTGTTAAAGGGAAAACAAGAATAATTTATTTTGCAACATTAGTTTACGTTACTTGATGCACTCTATGTTTTCAGGTTAAGAGCATGTAAGTAATACTGCATTTGACATATTTCAAAAACAAAAAAATAAAAAAGTTGTTTTCAATTAAATAGTTTTGACTTGCTTTGTACTTTAAAGGTGTAGTCACTGATCTTCTAATCTTCTAATCTAATGCACTATTTGTCAAATTCACCATATTTCTCCTCTCCATCCACAAGATGTCCCCACTGACAGCATGTTGAAAAAAAAATCCGGTTTCAATACACAGCCTTGGCTCTGAATTTCAGCAGGGAAATACTGTGGCTCGGGCCGAGTTACCAAAACAGGGTACAACCCCCACATCCAGGGGGCGATCATACTCATGCGCAGATCAGACAGAGGGGGGAGGAGGAGTAGTAGGTAGCATAGCGTGCACAGCTAGCGTAAGAGAGAGATACAATATGTGCAGTAGCAATGGCTGAAAAACAGCCCAAATGAATGAGGTCAGAGGAGTGAAAAGTGAAAAAGAAGGACTATGACCATGAAAGAGCGAAGACCCGGGTCAATATTGGTGTTGCTTTCCGACGGTGGAGGGAACTCCGCCAATTGAAAGACCTGAAAACGGATGCGGATGTCGCCATCTTTCTGCTGGATAGGTAAGCAACATTAGCTTTGTGGTGCTTCACATAACAGTAACAGCCGTCGGGCATTCATCTTATTGTCTAATCTGCCAAAATGTTCTGTTGTTGTGATGTTATCAATATTGTCAGTCGAGTTGTCTGATGAGTCGGGGTTATCTTAGATACGTTGGTCAGCTATGCAGTTTCTATGGCCGTTTCCATGACGATGCACGTCCATCACCTTTCAGGGGTGGAGCCAGGGGTGAGGTATGAAGGGAGGGGCGGGTCTAAATTCGTTTATAAACAACCTCTCCACTCGTTTTCTCCCACATCGCTGACTACACCTTTTTTTGAGTAATATTGTGTGATTTACATAAACACATCTCTATTTTTTTCTTAATCAACTGTATAATATCACAATATATCACAATATTGTGATATATTGTGATATTATTGTATTGTGATCCAAGTATCGTGATACGTATCGTATCGTGAGGTTCTTGCCAATACTCACCCCTAATTTTAACATAATGTGAAAAAACTGAGATGAGAGTGGGATGGTTTTGATTTGCAGGCTCAATGTGAAAGGGATTGAAAAAGGATTTGATAAGAAAAAGAGTAATGATCATGATTATTCAAGGAAGTTGCTATCAATTCTCAACTGGAAATGATCTCGATTCCCATCCCTAGGTTTGACTGGATCTATTCATGATTCAAGTGAAATCTAAGATCACACCTATTTGTTTTCTATTTTGTTGTTTTGTTGCATGGATTCAGCATAGATGTGGATTTGGTTAATTTCTTTGGACTTTTTAGACCTTTCTTGAGAAGACAAAGCATTGCAACAGTTTAAAAAAAAACCTGTAACTCAAACTATTGTCTGCAATCTATAAAGAAAGTGTAAATCCTTAAAGAATTTGCTCCACAGCACAAATCAGCCACCAACTTTAACAGCATGTTTGTTGCATTTTGGCTTTTTCCACACTTTTTCGGACTCCATCTCTTTTGTTATCAGCTCTTATCTGCCCCCCTCTCTACAGGAAACAATCAGGGTCATGGGAAATATGGTTCTGATTTTGACAAACACAAGATAATTGTATAATCTCTTCCTGGACGTTGAGGGGTATGATATTCGGAAAGATTTCGACTTTAATCCTCTCTGGAGCTGTATTACAGAGGCATTTTGGCTCCTGACCTCCGAGTCCTTATTTAGAATCGTCTCAGGATGAAATATGATCGTCAGAGATATGCATTGGTAGAAATCCAGGTCAGAGTTATTTCTAAGTGGAAAACTCCCAGCACTGTGCCAGCCGACTTCTAGTGTCCCATCATTCCTCTTTGCATTCCTCTTTGTCATATTCACAAAAAAAAAAAGTTCCAACATCCTTAACCTGCAACAGCTGAGAGCGTCAGGCTCCTTGTGCACAAAGCACAGTGACCTTGTCTCCGGTTATACTCCTAAATCCATATTCCACTCGTCCATGGCCACGTCTAAGCCGTCTCTCCAGCCTATATATAGTAATTAGCAAACAAAGGGTGATTGTGACTATTTATGCGACAATCCAACAACACAACACTGAAACTAAAGTGGCTACAATCTATTACCTCCAGATGTTTGTCTGTGAGCAAGATAACTCAATCGGTCAAACATTTTGTTGATAATTCAGGGAATGTTGGCCATGTCACGAGGAAGGACTGATTCATTTTGGTGGTGGTCTGAATCTGGATGTGTCTCCAGGATTTTCTTTTTCTTCTTTTACATAACCGAACAGGGCCATTTTCCACATTTTTACTTATAACTCATCAGGTTTTCAACAGACTGTGATGACATTTTGAGAGCATGTTAGCCATGGCGCAAGGGAAAATGGTTACAGTTTGGCAGTGATCTGAACATGGATCTAGTTTTTAAGGGATTCATTAAAATGAAAGATTATTGCAAGGCATTTTTCCCATTTAAGCAAATAAGTCAAAAACTCAAACTACTAAATACTTCATTTTCAGGCCAAGCTTTTCCTTCCATGCCAAAACTGTAGATTTTTTTTCCAAACATTTATTGTTTGTTATTTATTGCCTGTATCTTCCTCCTCAAAAACTATTTTGATGAATTTCAAGACATTTTGGTCATGTCGTAAAGAGGTGATTACATTTTATTAGTAATCAGAATCTGGATGCACTCTTGACTTTTAAAAGGATTTGTTAACAGTGTGCTATGGGACAGTTTTCCACATTTTCACTAATAACTCAGCAGGTTTTCAACAGATTTTGAGGACATTTTCAGGGAATGTTGGTGATGGCACAAGAAAAAGCTGATTACATTTTGGCAGTGATCTGAATCTGGATGTGGGGTAGGGCTGAAAGATTTGAGAAAATATTCTAATTGCGATTTTTCCCCCCTAATATTGCGATTTAATCTGCGATTGTTTTAATGTTCCTCATCTTGTGTATTCTTAAACAAACATAAGCAGTGGATCTTTTTATAGTAAAACCAATGTGACATTAAATTAATCTAAGGATAAAAGATTTGAGAAAAAGTGAAGAAGTGAAACACAGAGGCAAAATACTGTAGGTATGAAATTGTAAAAACTGGGTAAAATGGTATGAAAGTGGAAAAAGGTTAATAAATAGGTGCAACATAGGTATGAAAATGCAAAAAAAAGGGAAAAAATTGGCAAAACATCCAAAAGTGGCTTAGGAAAATTGATTATGGCAGCAAAATTGGGAATTAAATTTGAAATTAAATTTCAAAAACAATGTAAAAAAATTTCAAAAATGGTTCTGACAGTGGCCAAAAAAAGATTAATGGGGGCAAAAAAGGCATAAAGTTTTAAAAACAGGGTTAAAAAAAAAGGTAAAAATGGTCCAAAATTGGGAAAAAAAGTGGATGAACAGAGGTAAAAATAGGCATGAAATTGCAAAAAACTACATCACAATACCAAAATGTTCAACACATTTTGGGCTAAAAATATTGAACCTTCTGCGATTTGAAAATTGCAACAAGCCATATTGCGATTTAATCTAATTTGCAATTAATTGTTCAGCCCTAATGTGGAGCCAGAGTATTTTTTAATGATTCACTAACCGTGCAAATTTGCCATGACCAAATTTCAACAAGATCCACTTCAAAACTACTGATCATCAAATCAGGTTCATATATTCATTATTCTATGTTCACATTCGTTAAAAAACTAAGTCTTCAGTTTTCATTTACATAGTATCCTGATAGTGCTGTATTCTCTCTGTCTGAGACAGTCTGCCCCTTTAAGAATCCCCTCATGTAGGCACAGTCCGCTCTGTGTTAGCTGGCCAGTTAGCACTGTTATTGTCAACAACTCTGCCTTCATCCTTACATTTCTGTTTGCACAGTGCTTGCTTCTGTGAGCCAATGGGCTTAAACTTGTGATGAAACAAAGGCATGATGTCACACTGGTAGCTCTACTTTGGAGGAAGGGAGAACAGGCTGTTTAAGTCAGCTGCTGATGCTGTAAAGAAGGACAGAGGAGGAAGTCCTGATGTGACGGACTTCCTATCTTGACATGGAGACATATTAAACACATCAAAGGACACATTATGGGCAAATCTGGGCAACGAATGATAGACTGATGCCCATCTACTGAGCAACAGTAACATTGGGGAGATGAAATCCCCCTAAAGAACCAAAAGGATACTAACACCGCTAGCACACTAAAATTCCATCGAATTTTTTGAACGTGGGATTTTTTTTTTTAACCCGCTAACAATCGGCACGTGACTCTTTTCCCACTGCTGGCAGACCCAGGTCTAATTGGCAGCAAATGAGCTGCATGGCTGTTTTTTTTCCTCTGGCGCATAAAGCTGATGTCGTTACATTGATGACATCATCAGAGTGACGAAACACGACCATGTAAACAATGGAAAGGAGCATGGAAGCCATGGACACTGTTTTCTGTACTTTATACTTTTGTCCCTCCTTAAAAATGTAAAAACTCTGCGCTTACGATAGAAAGGCCGATGGAATTTGTTGCTGACATGGCAAAGAGCCATGCAAGTTACAGAATGGATGGGCATTATGTTATTCCATGGGGATGTTATACCTATGTCATGGCGTAAATTAGCGGGTTGACCCTGGTGTGATACTCTGACTGAAGCCAATCAGAGCTGATAAAAACCTACGTTGTTTGCAGGGTCAGTCGACCGATTAAACCCTTTCAAACGGCCAACAGGAGCCGATTGTTACCGGGTTTAAATAGTTTTTTTGGCCAGTCTGTAAGGGGTAAAAAGACAACACCCGCCACAGCAACAGCCTGTTCATCCTGCACCCATCAGGCAAAAGATACAGAAGTATCAGCTGTACCACCTTCTGTGAGGTTGATTAATGCACCATCTGTACCCCTTCTATGTTTAATAATTTTGGTTTTGTGTACATCTTTAACTAATTAAGAAGGAACAATTATCATAATTCACAAATCAACCTGCTGTATAATGACAAACTTCCTTGTATTAAACTAAAAAGAAAAGGCATTTTGGCTAATTAAGTTGAAAAAGTTATATATTATTGAAGCACCAATGCTGTTGTTAAAGGCCTTGTTTTTATTTTAATATGAATCTTAAAATTTCTCACTTGTTAACACTTTTCCGAAGGTGATGTGCGATAGTCTAAAATGTATTTGTCAAATAACGTAAGTAATAAGTAAAGGCATTCGATTCTGTGCTGGAATACCAACACATACAGAGCTGTGGTTGGATCATATCAGATAGTTGAGCTGTTTAATGCTCTTAGAAGGATTGCATGTGAGAGGGTAAAAAGTAAAAGTAAGCCAGACAACAAACTCACTCAAATCACCTAAATCTGCAAACAAGATGAAGGATGCACGCCACAAAGGTAGGATCTGATTAATAGGTCACTCTCCTGATGTTGAAATACTGCACTGACCTTAATACAGCTCAACGCAACATAAAGAAGATCATGCAGATCAGTCAGCTTTAATTAAATTCATGCCTCTTTTAGTACGCTTGTAGCGTAAAGAAGTTGGCAAGTATTCAAACTCTGAAGGCAACGGGTTCACCGGTTTCCCTTCGAATGTGGAACAGTTTGCACAGAGCTGAGATTTGATGACAAACGTTAAAATATATTGATTTGCAAACTTTGCGTGGGTTGCACAAAAAGGCTCCAAAGGGCTAAAAGTTGCAAAAGACAGATAGCAGATTTAAAACTAAACTTTGGAACAGAGGAGGGAGGCTGGTACAGAAATGTTAGGCTGCAGTCAAGCCTTGGAGCAGCTTGTCAGAATATCATAAAGATGACGAATGCAACACGAGCTCACAAGAAGTGTCATTTTGAGGACACCCACAAGTTTTTAATTCATCATAATATGAGGTTATCAGATATAAAACATACTTTAAATGCTTCCAAAACAGTTTCAGCTTTGTAGGATAGTCTGGTTTTATGATTTATGGGCTATATTTGCTTTTCTTTTATGGTCAATTTAACAAATACTTGACTTTCTATTTGTTATTTCATGTCTTGTGGTGTATAATGTGCAGTGTCTTGTGTTACTTTTGTGTGTTTGGCTGCTTTTTCTTGGTTCGAAGATTTAATTTTGTTGTTTTTGTTCATGTGGCTTTGTATGTGTCCATGGCAGCTGTATAAAAGTTAGGTAACAGGGAAATATTAAATTTCCCCTCATGTAGTTATAAAATATGTCTCCCTCTTTTATTCTTTTAACTTTGCTGATGCCTGTTATAGAAAGTAAACCAGTGGGGAAAAGAATATTTATGTATTCTACAAAAAGGATAAATAAATGCTGCCATGACGGATTCATGTTGGGTTTTGGATGTATATGTATGTCTACATGTCTATGTATGAGTCACATATGAACTTAAGTGACATCCCATTCTTAATCCATAGGGTTCAATATGACGTCGGTCCACCCTTTACAGCTATAACAGCTTCAACTCTTCTGGGAAGGCTGTCTACAAGGTTTAGGAGTGTTTATGGGAATTTTTGACCATTCTTCCAGAAGAGCATTTGTGAGGTCACACACTGATGTTGGGGGAGAAGGCCTGGCTCTCAGTCTCCGCTCTAATTCATCACAAAGGTGTTCTATTGGGTTGAGGTCAGGACTCTGTGCAGGCCAGTCAAGTTCATCCACACCAGACTCTGTTGTCCATGTCTTTATGGACCTGCTTTGTGCTCTGGTGCACAGTCATGTTGGAAGAGGAAGGGACCAGTTCCAAACTGTTCCCACAAAGTTAAGAGAATAGAATTGTCCAAAATGTCTTGGTGTGCTGAAGCATTCAGAGTTCCTTTTACTGGAACTAAGGGGCCAAGCCCAGCTCCTGAAAAACACCTCCACACCATAATCCCCCCTCCACCAAACTTTGCACTTGGCGCAATGCAGTCCGACAAGTATCGTTCTCCTGGCAACCGTCAAACCCAGACTGGTCCATGAGATTGTCAGATGGAGAAGCGTGATTCGTCACCCTAGAGAAAGTGTCTCCACTGCTCCAGAGTCCAGTGGCAGCGTGCTTTACACCACTTAAAAACCATGACAAGGTTGAACAGTTAAGGGGGGTGTCCCTCAGTCAAAACACTGGGAAGGTTTCAGTCATCACAGGGGGAAATAACACATGAATGGAAGCTTTTTGTTGTTTTACAAAGTGCTCCTCCTTATGTACATTAATGAAGTTGAAGATCAGCAGATCAGTGCTAGTCTTGATTGATCCTGACGGAAAATCCCAAGTCCAGCCAGTCCGAGACCCTCGTCAACATGAAGAAAGAGGATCATATCACACCAATCTCCGAATCAAACGCATGCCCCCGATGAGTCGAAGGGTAGGTTTTAAAATCCTTCTCCTGTTTATAAGGCACTTAATGTTCTTGGACCAAAATACCTTTGAGACCATTTAGTCCTGATCCAGACCCCTCAGGTCCCCCAGTACAGGACTACTCCATTACCAGAGTGGGGAGCAGACAGGGTGAGGCACCTTTAAGTTTCTCTGCTGTGGACACACATCTGTGAACTCTTTAAAACAGGTCTTAAAATATTTTATTAACCACTGACTTCCTATAAGTTCAGCATTTCTCTTTATATCGCCTCTGCTTTTTGCAGTTATGTATTCATACTTCACAGTTTAAAATTCTCATTTTAATCTTAAAATTCTTCAGACTTCAATTTTACTGATTTGATGTCTTTAACGCTCTTAATGTCACGTCTTAGTTTTTAACTCTCTAAAGCACTTTAAACTGCTCCATGTCTGAATGCCGCTCTAAAAATAAAGTTGCCCTGCCTTACCTTACTTGACTTTAACTTTATTATCTCTCACAAACACAGTCCCTGCACTCCAAGTGATCAAACAGCTGATCCTCTACAACCTTTTACAGCCCACGTCTACTGGACCAACCCTGAGTTTCCACCCCTGCTCTCCAGCACCCGTTGTTCTAGCTCCACATCAGATGTTTTACCTTAATGCACTTTCTAAACTGAGTCTTCCCAGGAAACTGTCAGGTGACGGGTTGGTGTCACCTGACATTGGCCCACAGCTCTCAGAACACAATCTAATTCAGAAAATGTGAGGAGAATAATGTGTTTTGGTTTTTAGGATGTCTTAATTAAGGTTAAGGTCCTGGAGAATAAACTTTTTTTGACTGTTTTAACCTCTATTTGTTAATAATTTAATAAGAAAAAATGATATCCAGTGCATGGTCTTTTGGTCAAATGTGGTCGATATTTAAATTATCAGTATTGTTGCTGTGAATATTATAATATAAGCTTTTGTTTATTGTCTCACTTTACTTATCCTTTTTACTGTCCTGCATAAGGAAGTTGATAAAGATTCTGATGTTGCAGCCTGCTAACTTGATGCTTTACCTGTATTTCTATGCTCTATTTTAATATATTGTTTTGAAATTCCTACTGCTATACTGTGTATAGTTTTTAGACTTGCTTTTACTTGATCCTTTTTTACATATTTTACTATTTTAAATTCTACTATTCTTATCCTCCTAACAGTTTTTCATCATTTTAGTCCTGTTTTTACCCTCTTCTTGTTTTGATATGGTCCCTCATTATTTCTATTCGATTTTATTTTATGTATTTATTTAAAGGGGACATATCATGCTTGTTTCTCCTTTTCACTATGCCGGACTAGGATGCCTGTAAAGCATTTCTGCCCTCAGTACAAGTCATTTAGTTCCTTCATTGCCCCACAATAGCGTTCTCAAAATCCTCACTTTAGGCCATTATCAAGCTCTCGTTGAAACGCTCGGATCTCAGGCTGACCTACAGTAACCTCGCAACGTCACAGCCCTTTGTGCTCTGATTGGTCAGTTCTATAGGGGGTTGAGCCAGCCTGTCCTTCTTCTTCTACTGTATTTTCCGGCAGGCTCAAAGCAGCGAGCGCGTATTGAGTCCCCCTACAGGCCAGGGCAGGTAATACGTGACTGTGAGCTAGGGAACTATAAACCCCTGCTGGTGGATGTGTTCCTTGGTGACGGTTTTGTGGCTAACGGACATCACAGAGGAGGAAGTGTTTTATCAGATTACTCCAATAAAAAGAAAGGTACCTCGTGATGTCACAACGTTTGAAATCTCGCGGACATCTCGCAATGACCTACTTTCAGAGGCATCAAATCTCGTTCTAGGATATCAGAAAAAATACAATATCTCATTTTTTGAAAATTAAGGGGGTGTAGGGTCTTGTTTTCAAATTTATTCTATTATATCTATGTATTAAATCATGCATCAGCATGATATGTCTCCTTTAAGTTTTTCTTTTACCTGTCTTCTATCCGCCCTCATCTTTTCTATCTTCCTAATGTGATGCCGTCAACCTTCAACTGTCTTAAATTTATCCATGTATCAGTAAATCTATTATCTATTTACTGTCTTGTCGCCTCCTTGTCATTATGCGTTAAATAAAATACCTACTTCACCGATCTTCTTCATCTGTCCATGCTAACATGGAGAGCTATACGGATCTGATTTATTCCTAAATTACATCAGCTGTTTCAGTCGAACCAGTTTATTCTATTTTCTTTCATTTTGTTGCTTTAGTTAACACGATCCTCTGTGCCTTTTCCTTTGACTCCCGTCTCTGTTGACCTGGTTGTTGATTTCATTTTGTTTTTTCTGCCCTGTCTGTTAAAGTACTCAATAAAGTTACTATATTATTGTTATTATTATTATTATCATTATCATAAGGTTAACTAGAACAACCAAATTTTGGGGATCATTAAAGCATTTCTGATTCTGATTCTTAAAATATGTCAAAACCCTACAGCTTTACAACAATCTCCAAAGCAATAGATTAAAACTATTTGATCAGGAAAGAATCAGTATTGTAAAAGAAGTCAGGGCGTCAGCGGTGCAGTCTGATAGTGCACTTGATCGGTCATTTGAAGGTTGCAGGTTCAGGCCCAGCTCTGCCTGTCACAGATGTGTCCTTGGGCAAGACACTGAACCCCAAGTTGCTCCCACTGCTGCGTCAGTGGCGTGTAAATGGGTGTGAAAGTGCGTTGATGTGCTTGACGATACTGACGGATAACTGACATAGAAACTCCAACCATCAGTGAGTTAATGTGAGGGTGAATGGGTGTGAATGTGCAGAGGTGACCTGCAGTGTAAAGCTGCTTTTAGCGGTGAAAAGAGACTCTTGAAGTGCCATGTAAGCTAAAGTCCATTTACCAAATCTACCTGTCAGCTAATTTAAACCAGGTGTAAAAGTGTTTTTGTGTCAAATCCTTTAATAGATTGAATGAAAGCCCTGGAATGAGGTAGCAAAATGTCAAATTTGTAGCTAGAAGCAGAGTGAACATTTTAAAAGTAAAAAAAAAAAAAAGTATTTTAATTTGCCAAAAATATTCAGATTTTGACAAATTACATGAAATCCAGCAGGATAAAAAATGGTCATGACACAAATGTGTCTCCTGTGGAACAGCCCATTTTCCTTTTAAATCTGAGTTATGTTTAATTTCTGCTTCCTCTTCATCTGTAGCACACGACATTGCATGGCAATATCCCCTGCCACAGAAAATGAACCAATCCCTCACACACAGATAAACCACAGAAGACAACAGACATTTGAACAAATCTGAGAGGTGATTCATTTTGAATTTGCAGGATTTAACAAAGGTAGTAATGATCCCATTAGCTTTGTAGTTAATGAAGCATGCTCAACTGACTTAAGTAATTATCGAAGACATATTGGCACAAGGGATGTACAATATTGGATTTTTATATCTGATAGGCCCATATTTTATAATGTAGTTCAGCCACTATTCATACCAGTATATGAAGACAACTATAAGTAGTTTTTTTATTGTACCTACGTTTTATGGCGAGCATTATTCTAACAGTAAATGAAAGGAAGCTTTTTAAGAGACACACTTTTAAGTAATTAATCAACCTGCTGACAGAAAACTGGCCCTACTTTAGAATTATATATAATGTGCAAAAACCTTGTCATCTTCACTGTGCTGCACAAAATGGCTCAGCTGTCCTTTAATGTCGATAATTGTAAATGCTTCCACCTATCTTATTTGTTTGCTACTGTACAGTTTATTGAGCTATATCTTTATATCAAATGTTACTTTACTGAATAATGCATGCTCCTTTACCCTTGTACTTACCCCTGTACTGCAGCAACACCTGAATTTCCTCTCTGGGGATCAATAAAGGTTTATCTTATCTTCAACTCCACAAAATTGCTGCTATATAAGACAAGACTATCAGCAGTAAATATTGCAGAAATGGTCCAATCTGTGGAAATGATATTCTGCTTTTGGAAAATTTCTATCAATATACAGATGATTCTGCTGCATCCCAAACTCACAGAATACAATATACAACACTTTTAATCAATATGTGGGTCTTTTAATCACCCTTAAGGTGAATTTAGATCATATTTATTAGAAATGTTTAAGAACTGCAGACAAAGAAAATAAAAAATATGAAGAAATACAGAAAATAAAATCCTTGATGCTTCCTGCTTTTCGAAAAGACCCTGCTGAGCAGCTCCTGACCAGAACCAGAACCAAACAGAGGGTAAACACTGCCACCTGCTGGTGAGCAGCTGAACTATAACACACATGCACTTGAAAAATGGCTCAAACAGACTTTAATCAAACTGATGTTTTTATTTGTAATGAAGGTTGCAGAGCATCATTCAGAGTTTTTTTTTTTATCAAAATAAGTAAAAGCACAATTTAAATATGAAGTCAATTCAATGGATCTCTTAGTTTTACAGTAAATAGACATATGAAATTTCATAGAGCTCTCTGTATTTGTTAAAATGTGTTTTGTGTGGTTTGCATTTTAAACATCTCAGTTCAAGATGGAGGAGTTGATGTAGTTTAACACTGAATAGATGTGACATCTCTCACTATGTGCCTTTGACATGTATCTAAATGGTTCGTGGACTTGTTTGCACTATTTTAAAATGAATTCTCATGATTGTGGTGCCATTAAAACAATTTCCCATCCATTCGTTCCCAATCAGACCTCGCTTTGCTCTCTTAATCACTGCATAAACATCAGTGCCAGACTGGGATAGCAGAACACAATAACAGCTTCTATCATTATTCATTTTCTTTGGTGTTATGTGTTGAATTTTTCACAGCCAGAACTTGAATAACCTTCAGTGTGATTGTCTGCTTGTGTGTGTTTTAGAGAATGATTTGAGAATAAGGAAAACACAGAAGTTTGGAGGGACTGTGTGTGTGTGTGGAGCTGAGGTGTGAACAGGGGAGGGGGCTCACGAGTCTATGATCGTTTTTTTCTGCTCTCGAAATTCCTGAAGTTGGCCGGTCGGAGCTTCATCTCTGCAAACTCGATCGAGTGTTCGTGGCCTTTCCAGTGGAACCAGTTGATCCCCTGAGAAAGGAGAGGAAGACGAAAAAACACAAGTCATGGAAAAAAGGCTCAAATAGTGAGACACTTAACACATCACATTATTTTTCAGAGCTTTTCAGTAAACAATCTGAAGTTCCCATGAGCTAGAGTTGCTTTGAGAAAGCACTTTAAATGAGCAAAAGCCAATATCTGGCATATTTGGAACCTCTCGGGGAGTTTTTAGCTGGGTAGCAGGCAGTCTGAAATTCATTCTTGTCCTTTTTTTTCCTGAAAAGGCAAACAAGAAATCTATCAAACCAGGAAAACTCCAGAAAGATTAAACATCTCAACTGTTAGAGTGGATAGAACAGCCAGGAGCACACATTATACTTTATCTGTACCGTAACTTTTAATACATGTAAATATTTCCACAGGGAAGCTGCAGAATCTACAGTATCAAACAATACCTGACTATGAGAGGTAAATCTGAGGATTAAAAAAGGTGGATAATATTCTTTTTGGTGAGAAAATACTTTCTATTTCCAGTTAGGGGTAGATATAATAAATATCATAAAAGAGGTCTTACAAAAATTGTTCTAGTGTTTACATTAATAAATAAAAATCCATGAATACAACAAATTTAGACTTTTGTGGCCATACTAGCTGAGCTCTGTTTTAATAATTTCATTACTTTTTTAATTAAAAATGAATGGTATTTTGTTTAAAATTGTTACATGTAGTTTTTCATCAGATAAGTACAGCAGCATCAATTAAGTTTTGTGACTCCACTAAAAATCTTACATGCTTTTCATGTTGTTAGAGGGGTCTTGTGAAGCAGAGGAACATTTATGTTTTTTTGTTTTACTACTTTTACAGTGCAGATGGACCTGGCTGATTCATTGTCTGAAATCAGATCCATCTCGCCAAGCTTCAGTCTCCGACGTCTTCACAGCCCAATCAGAGGAGAGAGACAGAAACTGAAGACGTGACGACAGTGGGAAGTGACTGATTGTTTGAAAACAACGGCGGCTTCTGAAGCGGTCTCCATGGATGCAGAAACATCTGCAGGTTTGTCAGAAACTGGTTCAATTTCTTTTTTGAAAGAGGAGCAAAGAACTTCATTTAAAGCTTTTCTTACAGGAATGTTTTTGCTCTTCTCCTGACCAGGAATCTGGTATGGAAATCCACTGCCAACAATGACAGTTAGTCTGTCATAGTTACTCAGCGATACCTGGTGAAATCTGCTCTCCTCAGAAGTTTACTGGGAGAACTTGGTGGGCATTGTTGTTGACAAGGTTTATGTCACATAGAAATGTCAAATGATACATCTGTGTGGTATAATTTAATGTAAAACGATAGTCTAAGGACTGAGATGTAGTTTAGGCTAACGGCTAACAAAGGGTCTAGCTGCTACGTCATACTGTGGCTTGATATGATTGGTCGGTGATGAGTGTGACTGGCAGATTGATCGTCCAATCACCAGCTGCAGTTGTTTTTGAAGGTTCCACCTCTTAAAACATTTTCTATGGGCTCTTCTCCAGATGGACTTGAAAAATATTTCTATGACAGATATGTGGAACTGTCTATCTGGTGTGTTTGGGTAGTTTATGATGTAAACAGCTATACAGGCTCCACCTACTTGTATATTTTCTAATTGTCACAGGCAGACGCCATGACCCTGTTTACAGTTCACTCCACAGCTTGTAACTTCTTCTCCAACCACACATCAGATATTGTTTAGACAGCCAATCAGTACAGAGCTCATTATCATAGCCTCTGTTTGTCCCCCTGCTTCTCAGATCTGAGCGTTTCCAAAGGGAAGGGAAAAAGAGCTTTCTGTGATGCTCTACAGACATGAGAACTTTCATAACTATTCTAAACTTAAATCAAATCCTTGCTTGATAGTCATCCGAAACAAACCAGAGGTGTCCATACTATGGCTCGGGGGCCAAATGCAGCCTGCCACCCATTTTGAATGGGCCCCGATACAGTTGAATGAAAAACAACGTTTCGATTACAGCAGCAAATGCAATTAGTCTGCCAAAAGGTCAAATTTACAAAGTATACGGAAATATTTATGTTCAAGCACCAACATTCTTGCAGTTTACTCTTGTTTTGGGTTAGCCAATGGGCCCCTTGACAGGTGATAATCCACTCTCAAACCCTGAAAATGTAACTTAAATACACTAAAAGTGAGGCACAGCAAGTGGCTCAGTTATCCATGTGATGCAGCCCTCGATGTAAAGAGTTTGGACACCCCTGATGTAAACACACCAGGACCTCTCAGATGCATTAATACGAGAAATAAAACTACTGCCAGGAAAGTATGAAGGGTGGAAAAATGTGACTTTGCTTTCTTGGTGAGGCAGTTTTGTAAATGCTCATGAAAACAAACCTTTTACCATTTCAGAGAAGAAGAAAAATCTGACAGAAAAACAAAGTGAGCAGAATCATAGTTATAACAAAGCTGTGTACATACTTTACTGTGGCTGTTGTCTCCATATTTGCCCATGAGGTTGACCCGATGACAGTTTTTATACCAGAAGGCTCCTTTGTAGGACAAGGCGCAGTTTGTGACGGCGATATCGTTATCATTGTCGTAGGTGGAGAAGGGTCGACCCTGATGGTAGGTCATGGAGTCACCTGGAAACCAAAAAACAATGAGGCACATAAAGCACAACTTCTTTCAAACAAGTTCACACTGATCACAGATGGTTTCCAGAAGATATTTATGAAACTTCTCGCCTTATAAAACTCTAAATATGTTTTTTTTTTAGGCATTTTAGGCCTTTATTGACAAGAGAGAGAGAAAAAGAGTGGATAAGCTTGTGAAAAGAGGCAAGAGAGAGTAGGGGAAGACACTCAGCAAACAGACCACAGGCTGGATTTGAACCTGGTTGCTTACCACTTTTCCAAAACAACAGGGTCTTTTAAGTGCTCTAATGTTTACTGTGGCTAAAAGAAAGGTTTCAGAAAGTAGTTTCTTCAGCTAGTGTGAGATGTAGACTGAATTTTGCCAAAGTGCCAAGGCCAACATGTCCTGTCAGAAAGTGCTTGGGAGCACGTTGGGCCATTTGGAGTCATCTGGTAACCCTGCCTGTGGGGTACATTTTTGGAAACTGTTTTATTGGAGCGGCCAAATGGGGAAATTTTGTGAGGAGGCATCAGCAAATCAGTCAGAGAGACAGGGTTCAAACTCTTGTGCCAGAGTGTTTAAGTGTGTCTAAAGCAGAGTTGCCAGGTCTGCTTATTGTGAGCAACTTTAGACTTCTTTTATGAAAATTTGCTTTTAAATATTGGCAATTGCAGGTTGTGTTTGTTGTGTTTGTTCCAAAAGACTGTGCTTCCAAACCCAGGAGGGATCTAAAGCATTCTCTACTACCAATATAAACTAAACTCAGAAGTTACACAAACTATAGAACATTTCACATCTAAAGCTCCATCAAAATTCAGCTGCACATATACTGACAAAGACCAGAAGGAGAGCCCACATCACCCCAATTTTAAAGTCTCTGCATTGGCTTCCTGTATCTTTTAGAATAGATTTTAAGATTCTTTTATTGGCTTTTAAATCTCTCAATGGTTTTGGTCCCTCGTATTTATCTGATTTGCTTTTACCAAATGAGCTTACTAGAGCCCTCACGTCTTTAGTGGTCTTTTAATAGTCCCCAAAGTAAGATCTAAAACATAGGGTGAAGCTTCTTTTTGTTATTACAGCCCTCGTCTGTGGATCAGTCTACCTGAAGACCTGAGAGCAGCGAGATAATAAGCTATTATTGTGCAACTTTTTTTATATTCAGGTCTTTTATTGCTCAAAAATGTTTTTAAATCATTTAAATGGATATTGAATTAAACTGCAACCTAAAGAATCAAAAACAAATTGAATTGTGAGCTTCTTAACAAAACCCAGCCCTCCTGTTTATATTCTTGTGCTAACTGACAGTTGACTTCAGCCTCATGTTTATCTGGCCCTTGAGAAGAAAACACTACTTTCTTTTCTTCCTGCAAATCAAAATGTCAAACAAATCCTTAAGAGCATCACCAACCTGCTGTTCCACTGTACGCGCCGATGTAGATTTTATAACGTGTTCTTGGCTCTGCGATCGTCAGTTTGTCATACTGAGCGTAGGCCGAGTCCCCTTTGTCCCTCAAGTCCACTCGCAGCTCATAATGTCCCGAGTTTGTGATTTTATAGAGGTTGGAGAGACCTGTGATAATTTGATATGAATGAGCTGATGAGGAGTAACAGAGAGGAGAATAAGAAGAGGAGACAGGTGCTCTTACCCAGCCAGAACTCATTACTCAGGTTGCCAAATCCAGCCGTGTAGTTCTTCCAGTTCCTGTAGAAATCCAGCTTTCCATTCTGGCGCCGGAGGAAGACCTGAAGAGGACCGACTGTCATGACTGTCACAACACTGTCAGAGTTATCTTAACAGGCTCTGCAGAGGCCATTCTGAGGCTGTCTGTCAATGTCATCACAGAACAGTCTGTGGCTCTTTCCGATGCAGAGTGATTTATGGATCAGGCTTTTAATCGGATCCAAGTGGTTTTGATTCACTCACCAGCCATCCTCCGCCATCTGTAGTCATGTCACAGTAAACCTGGATGGGCTGCGTCTCCTCTCCTCCGATGTAGATGGTGTACAAACCTGATGTTGTCTCACCGTTCAGTAGGATCTGAGCACAGTCCTTCGGGTGCCTGTAGAGCTGTCCGACTAGAAGAACAGATTTAAAAGACATCAGATCAGAGAGCCAGGACGACAGAGGTGCTTCATCTCTGTCTCTGTTATATAAAACAAGTATTAAAGAAGCATGAGAGAGAGAAAGAGGTTTGAAAAGGAAAAAAATCAAAGGTTTTTCCACTCTGAACGGCTCAGACAAATGAAAAATAAGTACAGGTTGAATATCACGTTCAAAGAAGGAATTCTGAAGTGAAATATGTGAGTCTGGACTGTTGTGTAACCATAACTGTGATTTTTACAGTTGAATTCTGAATGTTGGAGTGCACACAATAAAAACCATAACCCTCACTGGTCGTGAAGACGGTGTTAACGTGACGACTCCTCTGGGCTCCGGCGATGGCCTGCAGTCTGACGTTGTACTCTGTTGAGCCGGTTAGCTGAGTCATGCTGTAAGAGGACGCTGTCGGGCTGAGAACCACCTCCTGAAAGCATCAACAGTAAGATAGATAACTTATCATAAAGAAAGCCAACACTGGAGACAACAATCCAGAATATGTCTATTTTAAATCTATCTCAAATCTAAAATCCATTCACTGATATGCATATATATACACACAGATAGATAGATAGATAGATAGATAGATAGATAGATAGATAGATAGATAGATAGATAGATAGATAGATAGATAGATAGATAGATAGATAGATAGATAGATAGATACATACATACATACATACATACATACATACATACATACATACATACATACATACATACATACATACATACATACATACATACATACATAGATAGATAGATAGATAGATAGATAGATAGATAGATAGATAGATAGATAGATAGATAGATAGATAGATAGATAGATAGACAGACTTTTACTTGTGGTACCCATTAAACCCACTGTGAAATGTGGGGGAGGCTCGGTTTTGTTCTGGGGCTGCTTTGCTGCATGTGGCACAGGGTGTCTTGAATTTGTGCAGGGCACAATGAAATCTCAAGACTATCAAAACATTCTGGAGTGAAATGTGCTGCCCAGTGTCAGAAAGTTTGGTCTCAGTACAGGTCATGGGTCCTCCAACAGGATAACGACCCAAGAATGTCTCAGAACAAAATGTTGGACTATTCTGAAGTGCCCTTCTATGAGCCCTGATCTAAATCCTGTTGAATATTTGATTCAGGAGCTGAAACATGCAGTCTGGAGAAGACATCCTTCAAACCTGAGACAGCTGGGGGAGACAGCAGGTTCAGAAGTCTCATTGAGTTTCAGAAAGTGCCTCATTGCAGTGATTGCCTTAAAATGTTGTGAAACAAAACACTGAGCTAAGGGTACCATTATTTTCTGTCAAGGCCAGTTTCATTAGTTTATTTTTAAAATACTTCTATTTAATCACAATTAAAAAGCAATGTCTGATTTTCATCAGTTAATTTTCAGTAAATTTTTATTTATTACTTTTGTCACTTTCAAGTTATTTCAGCGACTATGTGGGATTTTCTTTCTTTAAGGAAAGGGTACCAACAATTTTTGCCATGTGTGTATAATATTAGGCCACTTGTCATAAGACCATACAGCATCATGAAGTGCTTTAATGCAGACTCTTTCATATTAAGTGAGCTCTCAAGAGTTTACCATTTCAAATACAGTATTACATATTTTTAACTTATTTTTTTAGACTGAATTATTTTCCAACATGACCACATCCTGCGCTCAGAAGTTACTTTAATGCCCTTAAAGGTGCTATGAGGAGAATCTATTTCCGGCAACAAAAAGACCCTGCTACCCATGAGCACATGCGGCGACTGTCGTAAAGACGTGACCCAAGCCAAAACGTGTGTTTGTTGTGATGCTAATGAATGCAGCTCGGACCTTCCTCAGAACTCTGCATTGCTTTACAGCTTCTTTTTTCAACAACTTACAGGATGCAAAGCGACGAGGTAATGTATCTCTTTCTAATTACGTAGTGGTAGGTTTTGATGTGTGACAACAAGCAATTTTTGGAAAACATAGGATCGTAGTTTTGTAGCCTGCTATGTATCGCTACTTACAGCCCGGTGCTCTAAGACGTGTCCGAATAATGTAAATTTGCTCTAGTTTTAATTGTCTTGTATCCAGGCCAGTCCAGCCCTGTCTGACCTGACCGGAAGGCTAAGGAATAGCATTTATAGATAACCTATTTGGTGCTATAAAACTCATCTTCAAGTGTGTATTTCGATCAGGCATATAACTAAAAGTGAGACTTTTTTGTAATTACTTAGAAACTCCTCATAGCATCTTTAATGTATTGACTTTTATTTATTATTGTCTCTCTCTATGGTCTGGGTGGACTGCAAAAACTAAATTGCGAAGTTGTCTCTACTAAAGATTTATTAATGTGTGTATATATATATATATATATACATATATATTTACTATATACTGCGTTGCTGTAGCTGCTAAAAAGTTATTGAACTTTTCCAACACTGTTTATGTTTTTGACAATGTTTCCACATTTTGATAAACTAACATACAGTAATCAGGTTTTCTTATTTTAAGACTTTACTGTATGGGAAGAGCATACCCTGATTGTCCCATCAGCTGAGGTAAAGGTGAGGGTGTAGCCGGTGACAGCAGCCTGTGGAGGTCTCCAGGTGAGAGTTGCACTGTCAGTTTGAATGTTTATAGCTGTCAGATCACGAGGAGGGTCCACATCTGGAAATACAAGACCAAGGCGCAGCTTTGTCACTCTTTTAAAGAACTGGCTGGTCAACTATGCAGCCGTCAGTGTGACCTTGCTTCAGTGTCATCGTAAAGTCTACCTGTGGTGAATTCGGTCGTGGCGGGGTCGCTCTTTAGACTTTCTTTCATGGCATGAACCCCGACGGTGTAGTGTGTTCCTGGAAACAGGGAGTCCATCTCAAACTCCACGATGTTCCCGGATACATGCTCCACCACAGGGGACACTGGAAGAGGAAACAGAACCATCTCAATGATTCAACAGAATGATGAAACAAAACCATTTACTTCCTCACAGTTTATAAAGGAAGATAATTCTCTGTTCAAAAAAGTTATAAAAGCCATGCTGATATGTAAAAGATGTAAGAAGAAGTAAAAAAAGAAATCTGGGAGCACTCTTTCTTTCCTTTCTGTGTAGATATATATATATATATATATATATATATATATATATATATATATATATATGTATAGATAGATAGATATAGATATAGATATAGATATATATAGATACATAGATATAGATATATATAGACATTTAATATAGATATATGACATTTTGTAAAACTGTGAGGCCAATGCGAACAGACACTCACCTGAATCCATCCTGTAAGTGATGACGTACCCATCCACTGTGGCCACAGACGGCTGCCACAGCAGCAGGGCTGACGTGTCAGTGACGTTCATAGCGACCAGGCCCTGAGGTTTGTCCAGACCTGGAGGACGCAAACAGGAACATCAGGAAGACAGGGCTGTAATTCAGTTTTCTTAGAATTGACTCAGACGTAATTTAATGTCAAGAGGGCTAAAATAAAGTATCAGTGTGCCAACCTGTGGTCACGGTGTCGGTGCTCGGCTCGCTCTCCTCCAGACCCTTTACCGCGCTAACGGTCACCTGATAAACTTTACCGGGGATCATGTTGGGCAGAAAGACCTCAAACACACTGCCGTCCACAGTCAGCAGCATTGGACTTCCTGTTGGAGACAAAAAAAAGAGATAATTCAGTCATATGCTTTATATGTTGCCCTAAAGTTGCTGAATTACTACAATAACAAAGTAGATATGTAAACGCAAGGGTTATGAATAAAAAGGCTGTCACCGAAAAATAATTAAGATTAAACTTTAAGGTAAAAAATGTGGGGGACCAAAAAGGAGATGTTGATGGGGAAAACTGAAGAGTGGGTTGGAGTACCATACCTCTTTTTTTTCTCTCTTTCACTTTGTTGAATCATTTAAATATTTCAAAGTGTCAAGAGGACTAAATGTACAGTTCACCGTTGTAAAACTAGCACCCTTCAACAAGAAAAAATAAAGATAATTATGAAACATTCTGTATCCAGAAAATTCTGAGATAAAAAATAAATTAGTATATAAATTAGGAATGCACAAATATGCTTAAACTTTATTTTTGACAGACAAACAAGGTGGTCATCGCGTAATCATCCTGTCAGATTTTAACAGGACGATCGGGCCTCCATAAGATCAGCTGAAAAGGACATGTCACACGACACCATCGTGGAAGAGTGCCAGGATTTTTCCCTTTACAATCTTAAGATTGCTCAGTTTCAAGGGTTCGTACCAATACCTGACATAATTCAGAATAAAGATGACTAGAAGCAGCTGGATGCAATCAAGTGGAATTTTACTTGCAGCAAGGAGTACAACAATACAGAGTGTCAAACAGTCTGAGATGTTGAACTGAATCTAATACAATGTCCTCTCTTTTATAAGAATGATAAGAATGTGTGTGTATGTAACATGTGGGGTGAGGTGGAGTGACCTTCGCACAGGCTCCTCATCTCCGTGTCGAGTTGAGCTGGTCTGGGAAGATGCCCCCAGTACGGCCATGGTGTTTGATAAGAAGGAGCCTGCACAAGGCCATGTAGTGTGTGTGTGTGTGGCAGAAGAATGCAGTAGCTAAGCAGTGATAATTAAACGAGATTAGGACAGGGTTAGAAAGAGATATTCAAATACATGAAAAAGATGATATAAAATGTGCACAAAGGTCAAATCATTCTTCACAAAGAGCAATGTCAAAACATGGACAGATATGAGTTAAAAACCTTGCTTGTCTGTTAAAAACGAAAGCATAAGTATATTATCTCAGACTAGGAATGCATGAAATTAGCGGTTCGATGTCCATATCACCCAATACCAGCCTAAAAAGTTACTGGCTGATTTTGAAATTTTTGCAGACATTTACAGCTGATATAATGGTCGTACATATTGGTTGTATACCGGCAAAATGCACAAAAGCACAATATTGATGCACCTTCTCATCATTACGTTCAAAAATCAAGGTTTCATTTCAAGAGCTAAATGCTATTTTTCTTTTTATACATCTGCTCCTTGCAAAAATATCCTGTAACACTGAAAGAAAGAATTTGATTGTTGTTACATACTTAGCTAGTGCTCTCCAGAAACATCAATATCAGTGATAATGAATTAAGAAATATCAGCATATCGGATATCTGCAAAAGTCCAATATTGTGCATCCCTGAGATAAACACTGATGTATTAACAACATCAACTTTCTCTTCACAGTCTTGTTATGTTGAAATATAACATAAAAGTATAGTTCTAACTATGGAAAATCTATGCATATGATGCTCTTTAGCAAAGGAACAAACCTGTTTGACCTCTTACCTCCTTCAAAGGGCATGTAGGTGATTCTGTAGCCATCCACAGGGGAGCGAGGCATGGACCAGTGAACCACAGCAGAGGAGTCAGTCACATCAGAGAAGTGAAGCCCCTTCGGAGTGCTCAGGCCTAAAACAGTGTAAAATGAAGTATGCGCAGACAGGAAAACAGAAAAAAAGATGGTGAATTAAAACAAATCAAGTATGACCAGTTAAATAATTTAACGGATCCAAATTAAACTCCAGAAATTGTTTCCCTAAAAAGCTTTTTCCATGAGAGTCAGACATGGAGCGAAGCCTAAACCAGAGGGATGAAGATGATTAGTGGGACTGTGGGTGTAGTGTTCTGACAGCAGACGTCAATACAAGAAGAAGTCAGACAGGGTGAGTGGTTAGTATCAATTTCACACTCTGCGGGCTCGTCATGTACCTGTCTGTGCCACCCCAGTAATCGGTTGGGAGCGGTGGTCCAATGTGACACCGTAAAGTTCGATTTCATACTCGGTGCCGCCCATGAGTCCAGTTAAAACCTTAGTACGTTCATCTCCAGGGACGTTAAACTCCTGAGGATGAGCTAGCCTTTTGCTGTCTCTAATTTTGATCACAAATCTGTCGAAAATGTCGTCATCAGCCGCCCACGACAGACGGAAACTGTCTGCAGTGATGTCCGAGACAAACAGATGCTCCACCTCTGGCTCGGCCTCTGGTTGGAGAAGAAAACAGAATGTTGCAGCAGGTTGGGTGCGTCCAAGTCAGTTTTGATGAATTTCTGAGTGACGGCCAAAGACGGCAGTTTGGAGGGAGTCAGTATTCGAGCGAGAAAGTTTCCAAGAAGTGGAGTGAAAACCTTTCAGAAAAACCACCTCCCATCCGCCATGCTCAAGTGTCAGTGCAAAATCAGTCGAAAAAAAGAGTTACAAAGACACAAGTTAAGGTGAATAAAAAAGAAAGCTGTTTTTGTCAGATGACAAAGGCACTAACACATTTTTGGATTTGGGATTGGTTCCCATGCGCCTTCAATGCTTCAGTGCATTCAAAGAAAAAAAGATAACGGTGGTTAGATGTTAAATCGACAGACATTTCATCTTCTGAATGTCTTGCTGATTAATAAGTGTTTTCCCACAAACATACACTTCTTTTCAAGGCGCTGCATCTTTTCTCTGCAGCTTTAGAAAATTTGATAAACAAGAAATAAATAGACAGATTGTTTTAGAAAATACAGCTAAAACTTTGAAGTACTTAGAGCATCACTGTCAGATATCTGAAGGAAAACACAGAAAAATATGAAAACAAGCACATTTGCTTGTTCATATTTTGCAGGTAAATAGAAATAGACGTGTTCCTTGCGACGATGAAGCTGCATACAAAGAAAATGCTCGAAATGTTAGAAAAGTGAGGTCATTCTGAAAAAAAAAAAGTAGTTTGAAGTGAAGGTTACAACACTGATCTGAAGCCTCACCATGAAAACATGGCAGGGATCAAAGTTTGTAAGTTTTATTTTGTCTAAAGCACGAAAAGTAGAGAAATAAATGGTGTTTATTAATAAATAATTGATGATTTAACATAAAAATAACATTATTCATCACAGTAGAGCTTGAGTAATTATTTGGAACCATGAATGATCACTTACTTATTAAATATTAGAAAGGTGCCTCCTTGTTCCATAACTAGTCAAAATTCATTTATAACTTTTTGAGTTATCCTCTCACAATCTAACAAACCCTGGCAAAAAATTAACTTTTATACACCAAAAAAAAGTTGGAATAGAGCCCTCATTTGCCTAAAATGTCTGATGGTCAAAAGAGTCGTTTACTCAATCACAGTTAAATGTAATTCTCATTTAAAGTGTTCAAAACTAGGGGTGTCCCGATACAACTTTTTCATCTCTGATAGGATACCGATATTGCAGCCTTGAGTATTGGCCAATACCGATATCAATCTGATATAATATCAGCAGGAATCATATGTACTTTTATTACTTATTTTGAATTTTGGACTGTAAGAAAAGGCTTGGTCAAGTAAGATTACTCATACAGAGAACAGCAGTCAGCAATATTAGGTAAGAAGAAAACTAATACATTGGTTTTTAACCCATGGGTTCAAAAAATGTTTACTTTAAACAAAAGAAAATACTACAATTAAATAACATCAATACAAAATAAATTAGAAGACCCTGAAAAGTAACCTCAAGAAATCCCTTAAAAACAAAAATATTTTTTTTTTATTGTAAAATTACCACTGTGTTTCATTTAAACATAAGCACATTCTACAGCTGAAATAAATAAATAATTATATGGACTGCTTGTATAAGAGTTTTCATACCTGAGATTTTAGATGTAGGCTGATATAATCCAATATTTGTTTGGGTTTTTTTGCTGCTAACGGACCGATATCAATATTGGCTTGGGACATCCCCATTTAAAAAAATACAATAAATACATTAGGCAGTATGTACAGAGATACAGTAAGTCATATCACTAGAGAAGAATTGGCTTTGGAACTTTTATCATCATTAAACAAAAAGATTTTATCATCTACAGCATCATTTTCCATTATTGAATATGTAAGAAAGGCACGCACTAAGAACTTTTCTCTAAATAAATCTGCCAGATTCTGATGGTGAAACTTCAGAACAAGATCACACACTTTCATTATGATATCAGTGCAGTAGTTGAAACAACACAGTTAGAGTTAGACTTTTATGAAGAGGAGTGGTCTTTGCAGCGCACTGAATGGTACCTGTCACAGCCACTGTACTGAGAGGCCGAGAGAGCAGCCCTGACTCTGACACCCCCGTCAGCCTGACCTCATATCCTATTCCCGTGATGAGGCCCCAGATGTCCAGGTGATATTGGTTTCCTGGCACAGTGAACTCCTGCGGCTCCAGCAGCCAGCCAGAGTCTGTCACCACTATGTGAAACTGGCTGAAGCCACCACTAGAGGGAGCTAGCCTTTCCTCCTGCTGCTGCTGCTGCTTCACCTCCCACGACACTCGGAAACCGTAGGGGGTGATGTTGGAAATGATTAGGTTTTCCACTTTGGGCAAAGGAGCTGAAGGGAAGTGGGTTTGATTGTTTTGTGTGGAAAGGGAGACAAGATTTTATTAGGTGGGTTATGAGCGCAATGGTTGCAAAAGCAGATCATGAAATGAGTGTTCTTCCTGTGAGAACTTCAGATTCACTGGAGGCTAGATCATTTGATCATGACGAGCTGAAAATGTTCAGTCCAAAACACATAAAGGGCAGATCTGTCATCCAACATGGAGATTTAAACACCTCTATAACAACTTCAGGAATAGTCCTCTGAGCAACGAAGTTTAAGCCTGGATGTGGGGTTTTGTCTAGCACAAAGAAATAAAAATGAGGGGGTCGAGGGCCATGCAGCAACAACATAGGGTTAGAAACAATCTGTGTATCCATCCATCTAAAACTACTCCATAAAACAAGACAAGTGACGTCTTCAAACTAAGGGTCCGTTTACATGAGGCCTAAAATGAAATCTGACAAGTTTTCAATGCGTTTCGGCCTCCTGTTCACATGGGGACTCTTTGCAGATCTCCCAATTCCATAAACTTTTGAAACTAGGCTCCAGAGTGGAAAGTCTTCAATACGCTCTCCATGCAGCTCCTTGTAAACACATATCAAAGTGTTTCAGGGTGAAACGCTGACGTCACCGCATGCGTAGTAGTTTTTCACACGAAGGCTGCGCGCGCATACCAGGAACAACAGCTTTGGCCATCTACCGAGTAACGTGTGTGCCGCTTACTGTGCTTGGTTTGTTATCCAGACAGATTTGCTGTACGAACTTATTTGTGTCCAGAAAAGAAACTCCTGCATCTTTGTGCATCCACTCGCTATTGTTGTTTGTAAAAAGTGTTCATCGTACGTGTATTGTAGCAGCGCTGCCTCTCCGCAAACCTACACCGCCATCTACTGAACCGGCATGCACACTACAGCAGTTTCATTAATCTCCAACATCTTCGTCTGAATGCAGATCAACTCTGAATACACAAAGGAAAAATCTTTGCATCTTAAGTCAGAGTATCTGTGTAAACTTAACCTAAGTCAGGCAGTCATCCTCCCAAACAACACTCTAATGCTGCGTTCACACCGCAAGCGACCCAGCTACCAAAATCGTGTCGCCCACTGACGTAGCGTCGCGCGTCCATAAATTCCTCATTTTAGTCACCGTTGCTGTCAGCTGTCGCTCTGTGACGTCTCGCCCGCTCGAGTTTTACATTTCATATATCATATAATAGGATGTATAAGCGGACATTATTCCAGCTGTATCCTTTTCATTCACCTATCAAACACAAAACACTGCAGCTGATGCCCTGCAGCAGCATTAACTGTGAGTTTTCTGTGGTCCATCTAGGTGGAACTTATGTCCTCACTGACTAATGTTTCCCACATGGACATGGATTGTTACTCTGTAGTCCGGATGAATAACTGTCTGTCTAGGGTACCGTCACACGTGCACACACCTGCTGATTGATCAACTTTTTTTTACTTTCACGTACCGCGACAAGCTATGTGGCAGTGTGAAAAGCAGCTGTCGCATTGGGGGAGGGTTAGCCCCGCCCCATCGCGGCTGTACATTGACTTTGCATGGAGAGTGATCGCCGAGGTAGTACAAGGTGTGTATGCACCTTAATAGAGCAGCGGGACTTCTACACTCTTCGTCTGTTCACGCTTTGCCAGCTCTGCCTTACATCACCACTGCGCTCTCACTTTCAACCCACTACCACTCCAGACACTGACAGGGGATGTAAATCACTCACTCATCACTCCTCAAATTCTGCTTGTAAAATAAATCTGCACAAAGTGATGAGATTGAGGCCTTTACGTCAAACTCCATGTTCTACTGCTGCAACAAATGATTCAGCCAAAACAAATTGATTGGCTAAAAAAACGTATTCTACCACAAAACGAGACAGAAAACAGTTGCTCATAACTGGATCCAAGATGACACGTCTATGAATGTAGATCCAATTCACTGAGTGTCTCACTGACTTTCCAAAGAGGTTATTTAGTGTCACAAATACACCCAGACTGTGGAAACAGCAGGTGCAAATGCTGCGTATCAAACTTGCTCTGAATGTGTTTTGGACTTCTACTGATAACAAAGTCTTTTTCAAACAGTAGTAAATTTTCAGCAGAGTTGTTCTGGGAATTACAGCACAGTGTTCTCAAGTGAAACCAAGGTTTCTGATACAAATCTCGAAATGTGAAAATACATGTGGTTTCCATTTACAGCACAGTTCCAGATGTGAGTAAAATACATAGTACCTGTGACGGCATGGGCAAACACAGAGGGAGTTTGGCGCCCATGTGAGATACCATACAGCTCAATATCATAGCTTGAGGCATCCATCAGGTTAGAGATGGTGAAGTTACGGGCTTCACCCGCCAGTCTAAACTCCAGAGTATCAGCGTGCTGCTCTGGGTCACTGACCCGAATAATAAAGCCATCAAAATGGCCTGACACAGTAGTCCAGGACACGCTGAGGTCGTGTGGGCTCACAGATGATGCAGCTACAGGCCCCAACAGTGGGACGTCCTCTGAACAGAAAAAGAACAGGGCTCTTCAGTTAGTGCTGGGATATCAGAAATGTGGTTTGCACATGCAGTGTTACATGATGCATGTTCAGAAATACCTGTTGTAGCTACTTCCAACAGGGGCTGCGTGTTCTGCCCGCCAACACTGGCGTAAAGCTTTATGTTGTAGCTTGTGCTGGCTTTGAGCCCGGCCATGACTGTCGTGTGCACATCTCCAGGCAGAGCACGGCCCATCGCCTGCGAGGGCAAAGCAGACTCTCTGACTTCTACGATAAAATTATCAAATGCCTTTTCTCCTGTCCGCCATGACAGAGAAAATCTGTCTGAGGTAATGTTAGAAACAACTAGCCCATACAAATCAGGCTCTTCAGCTACAGGAGGAAGAAAAATATGACACATGTTTATTTATTAATGGAAATAAAAAGCATGAAATCCTATCTACACATACAGGTCAAAGATAACCTTTTGTTGCAGGCAATAATTTAAGAACATATATTTTGTGATTTATGTCCTTTTTTGTAGTGATAAAATTAAAGCAGAAATACCTGTTGATGCAACAATACTGACAGGGCTTGTTCGAGATCCCTTGAACGTCCCATAGAGGTAGGCTACATAATCAGTGCGGGGCCTGAGCCCTGTGATGTCGTGGGACTTTACATTGTGGGATATATTATATTCCTTTGGCTCCATCAGCCAATCAGTATTAATTATTTCCAGGATAAAACCATCAAGTTTTCCATCAGTGTCGTTCCAGTGGATTGTAAAACTCTCTGATGTTAAGTTTGAGATAAATACTCTGCCAACCACTGGCTGATTCACTAGAGAGAGAAACCATTGTTAGACTTTCATTTAAATCATTTTCTAGAACAATCAGTGATCATTTTGGTTGCTCATTCTGGTTTAAATTAGAGCCTGACCAATACAGGGTTTTTGATTGTCCCTTATAAGAGAAAAGAGATCAAAATTTGCCAACATGCTAAGTCCATAACACGAGTTAAACTAGTATAAATGATGCAGCCTGATTTGACACACTCTCGGCTTTTGCATTGTGCTGCCTTATGTACCAGCATACATCAAATTTTAAACCATCACTTTGCTTACAGCGTGTTTAGTAGCAGCTGCAATTGCTGTCTTAACAGCTTATGGTCGGGCTGCTGGATTATTGAAGACATGATCATCTGAATCATTTTGATTGATATCAGGATCACAACTATCAGGCATGATTGCTTATTAAATTTAAAAGACACATGTGCATACATTTTGAATGATGATATGAATCATTAGGTCTGTCACGATAACAAATTTTGCGGGACGATAATTGTCCCAAAAACTCTGGACTCTCTTTTAGGAAAAACTGCATTTAAATACAAATAATTCTACTAATCAAAAACAATAAAAAATAGACCCTGTCTCTGTAAAGAAAAAACGAAACTCCAAAAAAAATAAAAACCATAAATAAATGGTCTTTATACAGTTCCTGAATTGTCTGTGACATCTAAGTTCTCCCAGTCAATTCATACTGACTGTCAAACGTTTGCAACATTGCTGGCTTTTCAACTGAATTGAAGGGCTGCATTTCTTCTGCAATGTAGTGAGCTACACTGTCTGTGAGTGTGCACATGTCAGGACAAAGGCTCCGCTAAACCTCCCCTTCTTCTTCCTCGTCGCCACTACATTCAAACAAATATGACATATCAGCTCATCAGTGTTCATGGGCTCACACCTTGTTCATTCTGTTTAAAACCAAAACATTCCCACAATGGGGCTGTGGCAGCCTGCTTAAGAATCGCAGCTTTCGTGCCATCATTCATATTAGCGTTTGTTTCTTTGTTACTCCTCACTTCAGCTCACTTCAGCTCTCTCCGTGTGTACCCACGAGCAGCCCCGCTTCCCCCCAAAGATTGCATGTCAGACAGATGCTCACTCCGCTATAAATCCGCTATAAAACAGATGCACCCTGGTGTTAAGAAAGATGGACGGAGTGAGCAATCTTCTCATTCAGAGAGAAGAGGAAAACAAACATGCATGCATGTGTCAGTTTATCGAGGCCGGCAAACATACTGAGGACGTTTTTATTTATCGTTCGGTTAATTGATTTATTGATTCTCGTGACAGGCCTATGAATCATATTATCACTCTTTTGTCCATCAGGTCATCAGACACAACAACTCCTCAATCTGGGGGAGGAAGAGTAACAGGAAGACTAAAGGCAGGAAAAAGCAGAAGTAGCCAGCCTGTAGACATATTTTTATTTATATTATGTTTATATACATCCATTTTATACATCTTTTTTGTCTTCTTTACAAACTGATACTGGAATCTTAATTTCTCCAAAGGAGTCTCCCAAAGGGATCAATAAAGTCCTTTTTAATGTAATCTAATCTAATATTCCTTGAAAATGCAGCCATTATTGTTTTTCAAGTTCTTCAAGTTTTTAAATTGTCCCACTTTTTTTTTTAATATATTACAGAAATAATGGTGTACATAATAAACATATTTAGTCACTCCTCATTCTTCAGGCTGTTTTAAGATTGAAAAACAAACAAGTTCAACACTGATTTCATCCCAGTGTCACTATGCAGAAGAATCTGAGATGCTTCTTTCTGAATCTGTTTACTTTTGTGATACTGGATAGCAAGTTACAAATTATCTAATAATCCACTGGACTCTGATTACCTTTGATACACTCCAACATTTGCCACAGACAAGTCAAAGAAAAAGTCAATTTTGGAAATGTAGCATACTCCGCTAGACAAACTAGCAAACTGTTATGCTCATGTTTGGACTGTTTTCTGAATTGTATTTTGCGTCAAATGGTGCATCTGTGATATCCGCACCCTTATGTATCAGTCAGGCTCTAATTCAGATGTATATTACGGTGTTAAAGGAAAACTCACCACCACCCATTTGCAATCCCTGAAAGCCTGAGTAGCTTAATAAAAGATTAAACACATGCATATATTTTAGCATAAAATCCTAACTTGGCAGCATGAAAATTTTAAACCTACTATGCCCATTAACATGAGATAAAAATATACAAACATAAATTCCTAATAACTCAAACAGAAAAGGCTTCAATATAAATAGCTGAAGAAATCTGACCTGTAAGTTAAGTGAAGTATTGCGCCAGTGAAAATATGTTTTAAAAAAGGTCTGTTTCATGCAAGTTTTGTTAGATGTGCTCATGCAGTAAAGAAAAAAAGACAAGATCGTCCTTACAATAGTGCGACAGTGCAAACAAAGCAGTTAAGGCTTCAAGAGATATTTCACATGCACTTCGAAAGCTTGCAGGCTTGAAGCAAACTACAGCATCAATCAAGCATACAGAAATATGGCGAACTGTTAGCTACAGACTGTTATTAGCTTTTTACCTTGATAACGATAGGATGGTTAATCATTTGCCACCTAATAATTCAAAAGGAAATAGGTGTGTTTACTTTAAAACAACCAGAATCAACCAAACTAAGAGTCAAATCTAATCTATCAGAATTGACAAAACTGTGTCATTCACACAAATTGTCACTAAAACTCACGCGATCACTGACACATCCACGGGCAAATGATCCCTTCAAGGTTAATCGATTACACACTGAATGACGAGTGATGGGATGAAATGAGATGGTCACGCTGTCATGGTGTGACGGGCGTGTGAGAGTGAGCATTATTGGTTTTGCTTTTGCAATCATTGCAGCGCATCAGCATCAAACCTCACCACGATGCAGGGGATGGCAAAGGGAACAATGGAGGGGGGAGGGGGCTTCATGCACTTTGGTAACCGGGATGATGGGAGCAGTTCAGGGGGAGTAAAGGGTGAACGTTCGAGGGGGGCGTTTGCAAGGCCCAGTGATGCGGTTTCATCACTCTTCCCTCTCTCAGCGAGACAGAAACAGTGGCTGGAGGGTAAAGAATAGGTCATGGCATGTTGGTTAAAATGAAGAGGTACAGTTTCATATTACCAGGATGTTTGACAGTCGTGATAAAAAAAGAAAAAAGGTTGTTATTTCATATTTGTTTCATGCAGCGATGTGTGGACGCTCCAGTGTGAGATGAACAACAGAAAGTTTAGTGTTTGTGTGGCTACAACAGAAACTCAGAATCAAAAGAGAGAGAAAGTGTAAGGTTAAAAGAACTGCAACGCTGCAGGTTGCAGGTACCTGTAATGGCTTCAATGTACAGTGGTTCAAGGATGGAGCCCTGATGCATCCCAAACAGGCCAACCATGTAGCTGGTGTTGGGATTGAGCCCGGAGATGCCCAGGCTGAGAGCGTCTCCGGACACAGTGAGGTTCTGGCTCTCAGCGAAATTCTCCAAATTTGTTACCTCAATGACAAAGCTCTCAAAATCCCCATTGACAGGGGTCCAGGACGCAGTGAAGCCATCCCATGTTATGTCAGAGATGGTGAGGTTAACCACAACAGGCTTCAGCTCCGCTGGTAGACAGACAGATCAGACTGGGGTCAACGCACTGGCAGAATGGATCATGAAAATAACTAGTTACTAGAAAAACAGGGATAAACTTTGGAGTCTGCTCCAGTGACAGAAATGATAATAACTGTAACAAATAGATGGAGAGTCCAATCTGCTGCTAACTACTGGCTGCTGGCTAAACTTTAACACAAAACAAATCTCTATAAATTATCAGAAATACAGTCCTACTCCTCATTATTGGCACCCATGAAGTTTAAGTACACAATATGACAGTACAGTTTCTTTACAAACCTCTCTAACTTTGCTCTGCATCATTTATCAGACTCAAACTTGGCAGAAGTAATGTTCGCATTTTAAGTTTTGTATATTATACTTCATTAGCTACTATGATCATGCAGTCATATTTAGAATAGGCAGCTTTAATTGCAACCACTTGAAGCCTACAAGGAAAAGAACACCCTACCAACAATTAAGCATGGTGGAGGTTCCATTATGGTTTGGGGCTGCTTTGCTGCATCGGGTACTGGAGGCCTTGACCGTATCACAGGAATCATGAAATCAGAGAATTATCAAGAAATTTAAGAGCCAAATGTTCTACCTAGTGTAAGAACACTTGGTTTGAGTCGGAGATTGTTGGCACTCCAGCAAGACAATTACCCAAAGCACACACCCAAAAGCACACAGGAATGGTTGAAAAGGAAAAAATGGCCAGCAATGAAACCTGATCTCAATCCAATTCAAAATCTTTGGTATGGCTGAAATCTGCCATTGGGGAAAAGAAACCTGCAAATGTTCAAGAGCTTGAACAATTTGCATAGGTGGAGTGGGAGAAAATACCAGCTGAGAAGTGCAAGAAGCTTATAGATGGTTAGAAGAAACATTTGGAGGCTGTCATCAGTGCCAAAGGGTGTGCAACAAAATACTGACGAGGGGTGCCATTATTGCTGCACATGCTTTTTTTCAGTTCTCTCTTTGAAATTACAATATGTAACTTTAATTTTTTTTTGTTTAAGTATTTTGGACCTTCAATTAAAAGATCCTGATGACATAAATTTGATACATTTCAATTTATTTCTGAAGATATTGTTAAAAAAATGAAAATAATGAAGGGGTGCCAATAATACTGAGCAGGACTGTATGGTGGAGTATTGCAATATATTGGTGTATCAATATTTTTTACAACCCTAATATTTTATTCCTTTAACTAACATTAATTTATACAACAAATGTTATGAATATTCCCTCAAAGTGTTTGGAACTAAACCTCAAAGTCTCTTGAATTAAGTCGCACCAAAACTTTAAGCAGAGAGAAATATGGCTAAAAAAAAACATTTGGCAATCAAAATAAAGACAACTTTCACAAAAAAGCATGCAGGCATTCTGAAACACAGACAAGATGATAAATGGTTTGATGAAAGGGTGAGGATGGGCTGTGATGATTTCCTGTAAAATAAAAATGAGCTCCATGTACCTGTAGTGGCAAAAGCTTTTAGAGGTAAAGATCTCGCTCCTTCCACCAGCCCCTGTAAAGTGATATTATACTCTGTGGAGGGGGACAAACCCTTGATTTCAGCCTTTGTCGTGTTTCCTGGTAGTGACATCACATGAGTTTTTGCTCCCTCTGACCGAGTGATAACCTCCACCAGAAAGCTCTCAAACACCTCATCAGGCGCTGACCACATCAGGGTTACGCTAGCGGAGGAAACATTGATTGTGAGGTTTCCCAATGAGTCCAGGATTGAGCTTTCAGGCTCGGCACCAGATATGTCAGAACGGGACGTGGGAGGGGACTCCGAGGTCTTGGTAGTGGGCAGGGCCTCGGTGTTTGTGGGCTCGGGGGCTTGTTGAGCTGATTGTGGGGTTGTTTGGGGACTTTTGATTCTCAGCATTAGCACATCTGGAGAGGTAGGTTGTGGTGCTACAATAAATAAAAGCAGGTTAGTGAATGAAGTTGTAACTCAATCTGCTGGTGTCTGAAAAAGACGCTGAAAGGAAGATTTGGTTACAAACACACCACAACAGCATGCAGTAGTATTCAAGTAAAACGACTGAGCATAATGTTCCCTACTTCAAAGATTTTAAAACTTTGTCTTTGTCTCAGTTTTTCCTTGTCCTTAGCTTATGTCATGAAGCAGCAGCCGAGACATTAATGGTGCCTGAGTCAGTGCCATTAATTATTGAAGTTTCTGAGCAGTCCACCAGCGCGGAAGTGCTCAGTTATCTTCAAATCGACGGTGAAGCCATGCACAGCCATTACGTTGTTGCTGTCAGAAAGAGGGACTTTTGTAGCCCGTCACTTGTTTGACATGCAAATGACAAAGTGGGTAATTTTCTCCAACTGCCAGGGAACCATTTAATCATGGCTCAAGACGATGACTGACAAGGATGAAATTAGTGGTGGAGGCTTTCTGGAGAAAAAAACTGCTCCATTTGAAAGTCAAATGCATAAAGAAACAGGACAGTCAGACCTCCATAGCCATGTGTGTTTGGTGGTATTAAATGAATCATAAAAGACAGTCTGACGTTGATTTCTTTTTGCATTTGAGTTTTTTTCCCCTCTAACAGAAGCCTTGTTGAGTGATAAAGGGGGGAGATGAAAATGAAAAAAGGTTTCTTTGTAAAGATGCAATCATTGTTGTTGACAGGTCTGTTGTCATGCTGTTCTTTTAAAGGCTGTAATTATTTAGTCCCTCTGAATTGTTCCTGCTTCAATTCCCAAACTTGGTAAGTAAATCATGCAGCTTTTTAAAGTAAAGCAACTATGTCACTTCTTTTCCACTGAGGAAAAAAAAACTGCCAAAACTCTAGGACAAAGACTTTTGTTTAGACTGCAATACAATCAGATTTCACGTCTCAGACAGACTGTCAGCAACAAGTTGATTGGAATTCCACTTTTAACCGGCCTCTGAATGTGAATCAGATTAAATTAGCACAAAAAATCTCCGAAGAATCCTGCTTTGTTTTGCTACCAAGACAACAAGAATGGATCTTGAGACATTTCATATATGTGAGGATAAAACTGATTTCAACCACTAACTTTATAAAGCATAAAAAAGGTCAGTGGCTCAAAAATTAATAGGATTACAACCCTCAAAGCAACACTGCAAGACTGTGGGCTCCCACTGGTCTGAACTGGTCTAAAGATGAACCTAGTTACTAAACTTACCCATACAATAATGAGCATATTAAATGTTTAAAGTAACTAGAAAATGTTCCTAATCTATGATCGCTTTCACAACTAAGTTTGTCAGATTAGCTTAGTTCAGTACTACAAAAAATCTCAGATCTAGGCAAGTGTGTTTGTCTAATTTTCAGTCAAAAATATCCAAAACACTTCTTCTAACCCACATTCACCTAACCAGATGAAATAAATATCTTACTTTAAGGAAAGAAAACAAAAAAAAAGGCGTGGAATTGCTTGTAATGAAGAGAAAATGTCTACTAATGAAACCAGGAAAGTTTGACTCAGTGTCTTAGATCAAGGTTTAATATCTGCTCAAGTCAAATTTATCTCGTCTTACCAGCAGATTATTTTATTTATTATTACAAGAAACACAAGCCTTACATTTAGTTCTTAAATCTTCAAATAAGATCTTAATCCAGACATATAAAGAAACTGCCACGTGGAATCATTCTAGTGAGATTTTGTTGTCTTGAAATTGGACAAATACTCTCACCTAGATCTGAGTTTTTGCAGTCAGGGTGAAGCTCGAATATTTTTTTATTTTTCACTTGCTTTGGTTTGACACTGGACATAGTCAGGTGGACCAAAGCCTGTCAAATGTTGTTTAATCTAACCACCTGCCACTAGTTGGGGCCCTAGCTTCTAGCTTTGCTCATACGTCGTATTATAAGACTAAAATACACAACAAGCTTCAGGTAATAACTAGGGGTGTCCTGATCCAATATTGATGTTGGGTATCGGTCCGATATCAGCAACAAAAACAATATCAGGTTACATCAGCCTGCATTTAAATTCTCCAATATAAAAACTCCTATACAAGAAGTCCACTCTAATTTATTTTTATTATTTATTTATTTCAGTTGTAGAATATACTTTCATTTAAATTAAACACAGTGGTTATTTACAATTAAAAAATATATTTTTGTTTTTATTGGATTTATTGAGGTAACTTATCAGGGTCTTTTAATTAATTTATTTATTTATTTTTATTTTATTGTAGTTTATTCTCATGTTTAAGGTTAAAATTTATTTAACCCACTGGTAAAAAAAAACAAAAGTGTTAGTTTTTTTCTCACCTAATATATACTACTGTTTTCTGTTTGAGTAATCTTGCTTGATCAAGCTTTTTCTTACCAGTCCTACATCAAAATAAGTTATAAAAATATATATGATTCCTGCTGATATCGGATCAATATCAGTTTTGGCCAGTACTCAATATCGATATTGTATCGGAGGTGAAAAAGTTGTAATGGGACACCCCTAGAATAACATAGTTAATTCAAAGCAGCTTGGAAGTTTTCTGTGCTATAGAATAAAGACTGAGCTGCACTCATGATACTTACATATTGACAGGAGCAGCGTGTAAATATCTTCTACTTAGATTTGTAGAGAAAAACTTTAAAAGAGGACCAGAGGGGATGTTTAAACTGTCACATTAGTTTTTCTGTTGTGTTATTAGGTCAATCCAAACCACAATCAACCCCCTTTTGTAGGGTTGGGCGATATGGCCTAGAAATAAAATCCCAGATTTTTTTCCACAACACTCAATTTACGGTTTTAATCGATTTTTCCCTCCCTAAAAGAAACAAAACTCCCAGTGACATAAAAATGAAACAAATCAAGTTTTGCCTTTATGTTGTCTAAATGTTTCCCTCTTAAAGTCAAAATCTGGGTCATAAAAGGTTGATTATGTAGTATAAATGTAGGCAGGTTTGTCTACATAAACACTAAAAGGCTGAGGTATTTTTACAGTATTAGCATGAAACTCTTTGATCAATATTTAATCTACTTAAATAACAAATACAAGCCTATAAAAGTGCTTGTGCAAACCCTACAAGGCCGACCATCATGAAAATGGTAATTTTTTTCAAAAATTGCAACTACTTACAATTGGACTAAGGTAAGAAAAAAAATCTTGATTTTTAATTTTTTTACATCTGCAGAAAATAATTCAAATTTATCGATTTAATTGATTTTTTGCCCAACTCTACCCTTTTGTTAGCTTGCCTTATCTATTTCCTGTTTGGTTCAGATTCTTTTCGAACCCAATAAAAAACCAAAGTATGGTCTGTTTGGAAGTGAACTGAGAGCTTTTTAAATTTGGCGGACCAGGGTTCTTGTGAGCTTCTGCAAATGAGCTTTCCATAATGTTAATTAGAGCTCATTTGGTGCGGACCACACATGGTAGGTGTGGAAGCACCTCTAGTGACCCTTGGATTCCCCATGTTCCCGCCATGATCAACAGGTGTGAGTGTGATCGGCCAGGTAAGCAATGCAAGTCCAAACTCTTTGTAGGCAGCACCAGACCTGCAGGAGCTGCTTTGAGAATTGACAATTGAAAAGGGGTCCTCGTGGGGCATCCTTAGCTTTTCGATCCAGCCCCATGTGGACATTGAGAGAACTGCATTACATTATCTTTCCATCGCCTGAAGTTGTTGCTTGATTTTGTCTTGCAGTCTGAACAAAGTGTCCCTTTAAAGATTTGGTCTGAGAGAAAACGTATACCTGTGACTGCAACAGCTTCAAGTAGTGCTGATCTCTGGCTACTCCTTATCCCATAGAGCTTTATTTGATACTCAGTCGATGCCTGGAGGCCCTGAACTCTCGAGCCAGTGACATCTCCAGGAAGATGAATCTCTCTGACACCTGATAATCGCTGACTGTCTGTGAACTCTACAGTAAAACTATCGAAGACAGTGTGAGCATTAAGGGTCCACGAGAGGTCAAATCCCTCAGGCGTGATGCCTGAAATCGTCAGCGTTCCCAGCTTGTCCTCAGGCTGCGTCTCAGTGCTCTGGGATTCAGAGGGGTCTAAATTTGAAAAGCTAATGACATTGTCCTCTGTGCCTGCTGGAGTCGTTATCTCTCGGTCGTCTGAGTCAGCTAAATAAAACGTGAAAGAAGCTACAAGAAAAACAAACAGGTATAAAGACAGCATGAGTTTGGACACATAGTTTCACATTGATGATTTTCACTTGTTGCAGGTTTTTTCCAGTCATGAAATTCCTCCTTCAAGAGACCAAAAGGCTAGTTCTTTAAAAATAAGTAAATGAAAGAGTGGAGGCTTGAAGTATACAGAGCAGCAAAATGAATAAACAGGAGTTTAAAGAGCAATTTGTAGGTTGGAGTCACCACTGAAATCTGTTTTGTATATTTCCTTTGGATCTTTTCATGTTCACGCAGCAGTAAAGAGAAAGGTCAAGTCCAGGCCGAGCTGCAGTAGCACCGGTTTGAGTTGCACAAATGACAAGAGAATAAACTACAGACTAAAGCAGAGATTAACCCTTTCATGCATGGTGTCCGCTAAGGTAGACAGATATTTGAAATAAATTTAATACCCTTTATGCTGCAGTACAACGCCCAACTATCAGGTGTTGAACCCCCAATCACTTGTCTTAAGTTTAAAAAAGAAAATTACTTTGAGTTTTTTTTGTGCCCTATTTAGGTATTGCATCATAAATCCAAAACAGCCAACCAAGGGCAAATTTGGCATCATACCTGTGTTCAGATTTAACACAATGTTTTATTTTTTATTTTAGATTTTAGTGTAATTTACAATTGTTTTGTGTCTAAAATAGATATCATTATGAAACTAGAAAAGCACTCGGAGAGCGCAGACCTCCGCCAGCGCCACAGTTCTCACCCATATTGTGATTTTTACCATAAATATTAGTCCAACCTTTATTCCATCTAAATTTTTAGATTCCTTGACCATGAATACATACCATTAGCAATTGGTTTCATAATGATATCTATTTTAGTTCAGTAGTTATTCACGAAAATCGCATTTTTCGTCTTGGCGGATCCAGACGGTGATCTGGACCAACACCAAAATTGAATCACTTCTTCCTTTTCCCATGCTCAACATTTCCTGAAAATTTAATCAAAATCCATCCATAACTTTTTGAGTTATTTCGTTCACAGACAGACAAACTCTCCCGAAAACATAACCTCCTTGGCGGAGGTAACCAGTTGCTAATGGTATGTTTTCATGGTCAAGAAATTTAAATATTTACATGAAATAAAGGTAGGATTAATATTTATGGTAAAAATCACAATACGGGGGAGGTCTGTGCTCTCCGAGTGCTTTTCTAGTTATTGTTTATATTTACGTCACGTCAGTCTCACATTGGAGATGGCTTCTGATTCACATTGGAGGAGCTGTTAGCTGGCTGAGAGTGGAGGACAGCAGCTGGACCCCTCTCAAAACCAAAGCAAAGAAGTCAGACATGTAATTATGGTAACAGGAGACGGAAGTCTGACGCTGTGGTAAATTTTGAGCTAAGCGACACAAACTACAAAACGTCCCTTTTGTCAGTCTGATTTTAAACAAGAATGGAAACACCAACAACTTGCAGTAGCATTTGTCCATTTAGCACTGCATTAAATATCAGGAATGTCATGTGTCAGACATTGTTGCCTCTGGAATCTGCTTAGGCCTACTTTTACTACACAGACAATCAAGTGGAATCAACAAAGACTTATGTCAATGCACAGAGTCCTAATGGCATTGTTACCTCCGCCAAGGAGGTTATGTTTTCGGGAGAGTTTGCCCGTCCGTCCGTCCGTGAACAAAATAACTCAAAAAGTAATGGATGGATTTGGATGAAATTTTCAGGAAATGTTCAGCATGGAAAAAGGAAGAACTGATTCGATTTTGGTGTTGATCGGGATCAGCGTCTGGCCGCCATGGCGAAAAATGTGATTTCTGTGAATAACTACTGAAGTAAAATAGATATCATTATGAATCCAGTTGCTAGTGGTGTGTTTTCATGGTCAAGGAATCTAAATATTTAGATGAAATAAAGGTAGGAGTAATATTTATGGTCAAAAGGACAATATGGCTGAGAACTGTGGCGCTGGCGGAGGTCTGTGCTCTCCGAGTGCTTTCTAGTTATGAATAAGATCTGATCAACTGCCATCCCTAGTTTTGCAATAATTTCAGAAGAAATTCAACCTGCAGATTGCTCTTTAAAATCAAGGAATGTAAAAATACTTCTTATTGTCTAGGACCAAAAACATTAAAATCTAGCTGTCTTTTGTTTTGCCTGTAAATATTCAATCTTATCCAAGCCCTGGAAAATGAAAATGTATATATGATGAAAACAAAAGCAGTTTTTTAGCATTAATTGTGAACATGCTGTGGTAAAGTTCTTCTCCACCCACCTGTGGAGGCAGACAGGGTTACAGGTAAGCTCCTCTTGTGACCTCGCTCCGCGGCCAAGGAGAGGGTGTAGCTCATCCCTGGAGTCAGGTTAGACAGGATGTGGCTCGTTGCTGCGGCCGGGATCTCTTCCTCCTCCACCTGTCCATCTCCGGAGGCGTACACTAACCTGTAGGCGCTGACCTTAGCCTCAGGTTTCTTCCACCTCACAGTGAGTGACGTCTCTGAGGACTCCACTTCCTCAAAATCTGTAGGAGGGTCGAGGTCTGACGGGATAGAAAAAAAAGTGTTCAACTGGCTGATTGTAAATTTTACAGTCTAATATTTTCTAAATCTGTCGTCACTTCTGTTGCACGCTGAACTCACAAATCACTTTCCCCTCATTAGCTGCATTTCATCACCTAATTTGTATCAACAAATTCTCCTCCTCCTGGTGTATTTATGGAGGGGCGTGAAGGACGACTGTTTGCACAGCTGCTCGCAGCATTTCTCACCAGTCGCTGCGTTGGTTGTTGTAGGGAGGCTCTCTCTCTCGTTCTTCACAGCTGTCACACCGATTCCATACTCCGTCCCTGGCTTAAGACCTACCATATGGACGAATAGACGGATTTTCACCCTAAAGCATGACTAATAAAATATTTGGAGATAAATTCTTTCGTGAATGCTTCGGCCCTTACCCGTGATAGTAGCTGTGGTTGTGTCCTCTGGTCCTCGTGGGAACAAATCCTCCCCGTGGCTGGCTCCAGACAGAGGGCTGTACTTCACTCGATAGCTGCTCACATCAGCCTCACTGTTGGTCCACTCCAGAGTGATGCTGTCATCTGTCTGGGACATCACCTGCAGGTCTTTGGGGGCATCCAGGGCTGATGGAAATACATTTTCAACCATTTTAGGAGACCGAACTTACTGTAGACAAACTGAAGATCAACACATTTTTTTATTAGGTTTAACCCTTTCATGCATAGTGTCCACTGGGGATGGGATGAAATATTGTTTGGCAATATATCGCGATACAGTACGTGACAAAATGCATCGAGTTTGAAAAAATTAGATCGCGAAATAAAGACGTCACGTCCGGTAATAGCGCATGTGACCAGAAGTGACGACAACAAACATTAGCACCAACTACCTTGTCTCCAAAAAGCCAAATGATGGAGTCGAATGAGGTTGAAATTGAGGACGCTCTGCCTGGATACAAGTCATCTGTCTGGCAGTATTTTGGCTTTCTCATTAAAAAAGATGAAGACGGCAAAAACTAGCCTACTTGTGTTTGGCCTTTTAGGCCTTGTCTTTTCCTGTGTGCAACTCAAAACAAAAACAAATTAGTTGTAATTACACAGTATTATTTTTTTCTTTTTTACTTTTTTGACATTGTATCGTGACGTATCGTATCGTGACCCGGGCATATTGAGGTGCAGCGTATCATGAGTTTAAGTGTATCGTCCCATCCCTAGTGTCCACTACAGTAGACAGATATTTGGAATAAATTAAGAAACTCTTGTCTTAAGATTCATAAAAATAATATCTTTACACATTTTTACCACATTGCAATATTGCATCAGAAATGCAAAACAGCAAACAGGGCAATGAGATATTATGCTTGTATACAGATTTTACATAGTTTTGTATTTTCATTTTAAAATTTGATCTAATTCACAAGTGAATAATTTGATTATTCAGCAATAATTCATATAGGCTACTTCAGATTTTGCTTTTCTTTTATGTACTCTTAATAAATGTTTGTCAAAAATGTGTTTGTGGACCTTTTTAACCCCTTTAAAGCCAATTGTATCATATTTCATACACACTATTACAATATCTCGGTTTAATCAATATGATCAAAAAACTCCTTTAAAAAATCTGAATACAATCAGATAAATGACAACTATGTCCTCAAGTGGATTTATCAGTTGCAAGAAAAACCTTATGTATCAAATGAGATACAAAAACTATACATGTTAAACTGTATAGTTTTTTAAAATGTCATTAGAAAGTGAAATAAACATTTCAGCTCCAACATTTTGTACTTATTTGTGTTTTCAGGCTTTATGGGGTTAAGTTACACCAAATTAATATTTATACAGTTGATACATGTTGTAATGCAGCGATGCATAACTCCCTCAAAATATAAGATTTAAAAAATGACCATGATTTTGAACTTGTTTGGAGCAAAAACAAACATTTTAACAATGTATTCCTTTGCGATTTGATAATTCATGCATGAAAGGGTTAATATTTGTCTTAAAACTGAAACTGACTTGCTGGTTAAAAGAAACTTTTCAAATTAGTTTTGACTTAAATATCTTTAAGTTTTGGTCATAATTAAGTCATCTAAATCGTATTAATTTTAGTCTAGTTTAAGTTGATGAAATTTCACCACATTTATTCGACAAAATCCGCTCTTAATTTAGTCGACTAAAATATGAAGAGTTAAGTGTAAGGCATTTTTTATGTTTCCTTAAATTTATGAAGTCACGTTTTATACTTGGAAAAAATGAAACATCTAATAACCTTTTCTCACTGCTTGTAAAGCTTGAATGTATAAACTAACAGAAACAAATTGAACTTTTGCGTGAAATGCAGTCACCTTGTTTTAGGCTACCCGGCAGAGCATCTCAGTTACAATACCAGAACTGACAACGAACAGTGAACCTGCTCTACATGAAAATAGTTAGTTAGTTAGTTAGTGATTCATTTCATTCATATATCTGAAATAAAACATTTTCATACAAGCATATAGGCATATAATTGAATGAAAAGGAACAGAAAGAAGAATAATCTTACATTATCTGCCACTTTTAGGCACTTAAAAAAATATTTCAAAACAACAAAACAACAACACAATGATCAAAATAATTTGCAACAATGATAATAGAATAAACAGTCGTCATCAACACTGCTAGTCTGAAATTCTTTTTGATTCTCAATGACAACAACCATCAAAACAATGCTAATAATTAATATATCAATTCATAAAGAGAGCAGCTCTGATTGGATCGCTCCACAACTTATCCCACCACCACCAAGTTAAGGCAGCTGTGATTGGATGTCCCTCTGAACTCATCCAACCTTTCCACACATCCAAAGCAGCTGTTATTGGATATATTCCTAACTTGTCTCTACTTTCTATATGTCCAATTTAAGTCTGATTGGATTAAGTCTCTGTCAAACTAGTTTTTATTTGTTGATGAAAATGTCAGTTAGTTTAGTTTTTGTCCATGTGCTCTTGTTTCTCTGAGCTTCTGTCTAGTTTTAGTTGGGGAAACAGGCTGCTGACCAAAATAATTAGTTAGTTAACACTTATGCCCACCCCTGGATTGTGGTTTTTGATTTAATTTTGCAGTAAATTTGAGAATGGGTGACATCGCGAAAGACTCTTTTAAACTGATAAAAAAGAAAGCATTATAAAAAATAATCTCTCCTGCTGACCCACCTGTTGTAAACGTAGTCGTTGCAGGATCGCTGCTGATGTCTCCGCTCCTGGATATGAGTGACACTTTATACTCAGAATCTGGCTTAAGACCACCAATGCTGTACTGTTTGTCTTGAGGAGGGACCTCCACGCTGACTTCATCTGAAGGGTCGGAGCTTGGCCCATAAAGCAAGGTGACTCTGTCCACAGGAGCGATAGGCTGAGACCAGCCAATCAGAGCAGAGGAGTCTGTGACGTCCTTCACCTCCATTTGGCCTGGGCCATCAATCTCTGGGAGAGGGATATAGAACAAGTGGTTATTAAAAACTCAGAAATACTATAAATCAAATAACATATAGAGCATGTATCAATAGCCTGGTGGTTAGATCAAAGCTGTTGTCAAATGCTATCTTGCAGCTTCTTTACTGTATATCTGTGAAGAACGATTTGACCTTTGTACATATTGTATATATATATATTTTTTTATTTAACCTTTATTTAACCAGGAAGTCCCATTGAGATTAAAAAATCTCTTTTACATTTATATAGTTTTTTTCATGTATTTGAAACATCTTTAACACTCTATTCTGAATCTCTGTATAATCAGTGCTTCGCAAATGCATTCTTCAGCCCCACACACACACACTACATGGCCTTGTGCAGGCTTCTCCTTGTTCCTTTCTTATCACCTCTCCGAAACTCTGTGCGAACCCCGCCCCCCCTCCCCCCCGTTACATACACACACTCTTATAAAAGAAAGAAGATCATCTCAGACTGTTTGACACTCTGTATTGTTGTACTCCTTGCTGCAAGCAAAATTCGCCTTGATTGCATCCAGCTGCTTCTTGTCATCTTTAATCTGAATTATGTCAGGTGTTGGTTATGAACATTGAAAGCACTACTGAGCAATCTCAGGACTGTAAGGGGAAAAATCCTGACAATATCATTCCCCACTCCCTCTCTTTTCTGGCTGTTTCCACTGTCGATGTTCCATTGTGAAAACTGCGTAGGTGTTTTATATGAAATTTTGCCACAGATTGAACCACAGTTCTCTGTAATGATCACATCTTTGATTTCTTTATTACCGTTTCAGCACAACGTCCTTGATTTTCAAGGCATGTTGAATAATGTGGAAGGAACTCATAAGAAAATTGAATACATGGTCCTTGAGGTAATTGTTACCGATTCTCTACTGGATTTGTTTTTTGATTCCCATCCCAGCTGATGCCAAAGGCAAGTTCAGCACAAGTGGTTACATCTCATTCTTAGCTGGCAGAGGCTTGTTCTTTTCTCAGGCTTGCACCATTCCCTTTTGATTTTAAAAAAGAAACGTCCACAAAATTCTCTCCAAATTTTCTGAAAATGTAATTATTCTCAGACACAAACGTCCAGATTTTAACATAATCCATAAAAAGCAACTTTTATTGATAGGAGACTGAAAATAAGCAGCGTTAGCTCTTTTCTTCGGATGTTTTTTGCTGATGAAAATAAAATATGCATGTGAGAGTGAAACTGGCTCTCTCGTAATACAAAACAGTAACTTGGAATGGCGTACAATCACAGTGTTTTATGTTTCCCTTGTTCACAAATTGTGTTTACTGCCTGACAAACTTCCAGAGTCATGCAGAGGACACATCTTTCTTTGTCACTGAAGTGCTGTAACACAATACCAGGGGTTAAAATAAGCACAAAAACTACAATCATACTGCCACGGTGCCTTCAGCCTATTAAAATAAATGACTTCAGACGTGAGATGGTGTGATACCCTCTGGGAGTCCACCAACAGAGACTTGTAAAGCAGATGGTTTTTCCATTCACTGAGAAAGTAGATTGGCCTGGCATGTTCCATCGATTGTATAAAGTAACTGGAAGCATTTCCCAAAGTAATGTATGGAGCAATACAGCAATAAAAGTTAAAGCGAGCGGAGGAAGAGCTAAGAGCAGGGCTGAGTGAAAGCTAAGACCAAGCTATTACACGGTCATGCTAGGCTGAGATTTAATGTGCCTCGGTGATTGCTCCTAAGCCTCGATGTGTTAGATGGAGGTACAGAGAGCCAGTCGGGATTTCCTGTTGTTACTCTCCTCTTAAATTTGGAATTTCTCTCTTGGACATTAAAGTATTTTTCACTCTCTGCTTCAGGAAAATGAAGGTTGCTGTTAGCTACTAAGCAGAGAAGGAAAATGAAAATCAAGCCAGAATAGAGATTTAGCAGCAGATGGATGCTTATAGTCACCTATAACCTCACACGTTCACGCTGAATTTGCTTGATTACAGATTAAAAACTCACTGGTTGTGAATGTCTTAGATGCCTGCGGTCCTCTGGTGTTGTTCTTTATGACGCTTAAGGAGACTTCGTACTCCTGTCCTGGTCCAAGGCCTGACTGGACAAACTGGGTCTGGGAGGATGGAAGGGTGCTCAAGATTTTTCCGTTTTCCTCTTTCTAGAAGGACAGAAAACATAAACTCAAGTAATACAATACTGTTCAATACAAACACATAAAAAACAGCAGTCTGAGACTAAGGTAGAAATCAGACTGTGGTAGCTGGAAATCAAAATGTGCCAGTAGTAATCAAAAAGTAATACCAGTGAAGACTTTAGACCAGGTTTTACATAAGCCAAGATAGGATCACACTGGCTTTGTACTTTCCTACTTCTTAATTTGAGGGGGTTTTCCCACCTATAGCTTGATTGTTTATTCCAGTAAAGTTGGAAAAACTTAATGGTAAAAATGTGGACATTTCCTTTTGATCAATTCGAGTTTTGAAGTAGGCCTGGTCCAGTCTAAAGGGCCTCAGGTCAGTACTAGGGCTGAAAGATACATTGTTATTGTATTTATATCCAGATATGAACTTTCAAGACATTAAATCGAAAAGCAACAATATAAACAATAGAGATTTCCCCCACACTTGCCGGGCATGTGCTGCTCTGGAAGTCACAACAAATGTACATTACAGACAGTGTTCTATGACTGTGAGTCGTGCTAAGCATTATGGGTAGAAAACCAGCTGCTATAACTACACCACAAAACTACAGTAAATAACTATAGCAAATCTAACATGTTGACTTTTCGCATAATGCCCTGACAATCACTTCACCTGAATCCTGATATTTGTTAGAATGGTGAGAAGGGCAGAGAGTTTGTGCGGTTAGCACAACCAAGATGAAATTATTATTTCATCTTATCTATGTGTTTGTTTTAATCCTCTTAATCTGTTTATTTCTCCATTTCAGTTCAGATTAATTGGTCATTATTTGTTCTGTTTATTGATTTTCTTGTCATTATCCTTCTTTGGCAGATTTTATTACACATTCGGTGTTTGGCTTTCTCATTTTACTACATTGTTATTTGAAGTTTTATTCTATTTATTTATTTTTCCCTATAGTATTTTTATCTAACTTCTTAGGATTCTTTTAATGTCATTTTAGTCTTCGCTCCTGTGTTTCCTCATTTTAATTGAAGTTGGTGTTTGCTCAGTCCTCTTATTCTGTTTCCAGTTAAAATCTGATCTTAAAGGTGCTATGAGGAGAATCTATTTCCGGCGACATAAAGACGTTAAGACGTGATCCAAGCCAAAGCGTGCGTTTGTTGTGATGCTAATTAATGCAGCTCGGACCTTCCTCAGAACTCTGCATTGCTTTACTACTTTTTTTTTCAAGGAGCGACGAGGTAATGTAGCTCTTTCTAGTTATGTAGTGGTAGTTTTTGATGTGTGACAACAAGCAATTTTCGGAGAACTTAGTATTGTAGTTTTGTAGCCGGCTATACATCGCTATTTACAACCCGGTGCTCTAAGACATGTCTGAGTAATATAAATTTGCTCTAGTTTTAATTGTCTTGTTCCCGAAGTTGAGTATCCAGTCCAGTCCAGCCCTGTCCGACCCGCCCGGAAGGCCAAGGAATAGCATTTATAGATAACCTATTTTGATGCTATAAAACTCATCTTAAAGTGTGTATTTCCATCAGGCATATATCTAACAGTGAGACTTTTTTGTAATTACTTAGAAACTCCTCATAGCATCTTTAAAGTCTTTGATTGTTTGCATAAGTGATTATGTGTGTTGTTGTATGTAGGGTCCCGTGCTGTAAAAGTGCTGTACAAACAATGTTTGATTGATTGGAAGAGAAATTTGTGTTTTACGCAACAACAACAAAAATAAACTGTCTAGGCAGCACTTTGCAGACAGCAGTTGTCTAATTATGTGTAAACTCCTTATAGTTTTGGAGATAACTCAACATTTAGAGTTTGGACAACCCTCCCGAGCATGTGAATTGGAATCAAAGGTGCAGAGTACATCATTGTCCAGTTTTGTGAAATCTTGCAGGCACCTCGAGAGACTTGATCTTAAAGTAAATGTGAATGGAGCCCAACTTGAAAGCACATCATCAAACTTGAGCAGAGTCTACAAGGCCCCCCTGCTGAGTACTTTTGGATAAAGACCAGTTGTTTCTTATTTCAGATACAAATAGGCACATTTATAAAGTCTGATTTGTTGCCCTTTGGATGAACTTTGTATTATTCTTCATAACTCATGTTAGTGTATTAAAATGCATGTCTCTCCAGCACTTGTGTTAATCTTTATTTTACTTTGAAGTTTAAAACCCGACTTCTTGTTTTGCTCATCACACACTTAACAATATCTGTACTTCAGTGACACTTCAGAATCAGGTCACAGAGTGCTTATAACTCAGCATGGTGCAAATTGAGCTTTGATTTTCATGACGCATCAGTATGCATTACGTAATAGTTGACACAGCAGAGAAAATGTGTCGGGGACTGATAACCACAACAACCAAACCCTGACAGAATAGTTGTCACACACAACCCATCATCAAAATTAAGTTGAAGTTCAAAAAAGGACAGCATATTGAAGAAGTTCCACAAACTCTTCAGCAACTTGAAAACTTATCAGCTGGCACAGTCATTAATTTTCACTCAGTTCCTGGCTCGGATTGGAGGCGGGAGATTTACCCTGCAGCTCCGGACTCGCTCTCGATGAGGTTTTTCCATACGTCAAACCAATTTAAATGGTCTGCAATGAAATAAATCCATGTTTTGCTGAGACTTCCAATAAGCAGGCACAGCTTATCACCTCTCACTTTTTCCCCTGTTGCTTAATAAAATCCCAGGCAAGCTTTCAAGCGGCAAACTGACCATGTTGCGGAAATAGATCTCCCAGCCATCAAAGGGGAAGCCCAGCTGGTCCCACACCACCTCCACCGACGTCTCTCGCACCGATTTGAATATTAGACCCTGTGGCTGCGGCAGAGCTGGATGGATGGAAACAAAAATAAATGAAAGCATTCATAGCTCTGCCAGATGTACTTTTCACTTTCAGTGTTGTTTTTACAAGTTAGAAGATTTTCGATCATAAGCAAAAGTAAAGTATTCATGGAGGTAATGTGTTTGCAGTTGATTAATCACTTTAAGCAAGATGCACAGAGGATGTCTGATTACAATGTTAAACAGGTTTGAACTTTTCTAAGTGCTTCTCATTGTCCCTCTTTCTATAAATAAGTTTGCACCACTGACAGAAGCTCATTTTCATTAGTCATCTCACCAAAAAGTTAGCATTATATTAGCAAACTAGATGGTTTATCCAAATTAAAACAGAGCAGAACACTGCCAGCATCAATTAAACAAACAGCATCAGGTTTAGCTCTACTGACAGCAGCTCAGAGTTTCTGTTTGAAAATGACTATCACTTTCAGCTTTATCAAGAAGTGTCCAAACCAGCTTCACATTCCCAACTCAAAGTTCATTTAAGGATCTCAAGGCCCTTAGGCCTTGAGATTGAAAAAACATTTTTTTAGGGTGCACCAGCACAAAAATTTGGTGCACCCGAATTTTTCATAGTCTCACCTTTAACGACATAAGTCACCATTTTATCACTCTCAATAACTTATATATATAATTTAAATTAGTAAAGAAATACTAGTCTTTATTTACTTTGTTTCACTTGTTTTTGTTGGTGTTTATTAATTATCTGACAGTCACTAAGACGAATTTGGCAGAGTTTCACTGCTTCTTCAGAGTTACCGCTCCCTGCTGAAACCTGACACCACAGTCAGGCTCCATCTGGGCTCATTTGCATAGTAACAGCTGATTGGATGATTACTGAGGGCTGTGTGTGTGTGTGTGTGTGTGTGTGCATGTGTTTGGGTGGGTCTACAGCCTGCAGTCTGTGAAGATGCAGCACAGGGAGAAACAGAGAAAAGAGAGGAAGCAGGTGCTGTGTCTTGTCCATTTTTGGCTGATTTTTCCATTATATCAGTTACTTTTGTCAAATTAAATTTTGAGGATGGGCCTAACATCTTCTCTTGGTGCACCAGTGCGCCCAAGAAAAATGTTAGGTGCACTCTCACAAATTTTGGGTGCATGTGCACCCAAAATGGAGGCACTCTGGAGCCCTGCATGACTCAGTCAATTGTGACATGGAATGTAGCCAATCAAGAAGCGAGCTGACTGAGGAACAAGGAAGCAGACGTGAATTAAAATCAGCATGGCCGACCTGAAACATAACATTTCAGTGGACCTCAAATGGAGGAACAGCTCACGTGTTCACGCTGTTCTGAGATTTTTCCAAAAGTTTCCTTTTTTTAGCTCGTAATTCACCTTCAAACACAGTCCCAGGACCATCATCATTCCCTCTTCTGGTATGTCCTCTTCCATGTTGTATGTTGTGCTGTGTTGAGATTATCGGAGCACACCACACACAGAACAATCAAAACTGTTCAATGCCTGATTTTTTATCCTCACGTGTGGGGTCTCTAACAGATAAAAAATCTCTTCAGATTTAGAAAATCCTTATGTGTGGACCCCGCTATAGTGCATGTTCATCAGGTGAGTCTAGGATCAATTCAACAGAAGAATGAGGTTATGGTCCGGTTATGACCGACATAAGTTTGCCAGGTAAGACTTCAAAACTAAAGCAAAATTTTAGCCTGACCAGACAGTCCCAGGACTTACGGACCAATCAGTCGGAAAAACTGCGTGTTTCATCTGTTCTTGTGTGTCCTAGTGAGCTACTGACACACTCACATTATTGATTTTGATTGCCTCCCACAGTATAACTTGTCGAGTTGGAGACTCCGATGAATGAGTGCATAGAGTGCTTTGCATGAGCGACAGTCAATCCCATTAAAACAGCTTCACAAGCATACGATGAAATGTTTGATTAATAATGGACTGTCAATGTAAACTTTCAACTGATGTCTTTTTATAGGGACCAGTCATTATGAGGAAACTGCAGAAGGGAAATGGAGTCTGATTGTCTATACGTCTCCTGTTTTTACCACTCAACGGTTTTTCCTGAGTGCACTAGTCTGCTGTTGCATGATTGATTTATTCACTTGGTCAACTCATACTACAAATAATACCTACAGTTCACTATTATTGGTTTGTCTTTGTGCCAATAATAAAGGCATGAAATTGACAAGCTTATTATTAGGCTTACCTTAGGTCTTTGTATAAGCATAAAACTTTGACTAATAAATGAGAGCTCTGGATTGTTTGACATATTCTAACCCTTCAAGATTCAAAGGATAAGTTCAGTTCCTGCAGCTTTAACATTGTTAATAGAATGAAGTAGAACAATATACTCACCCAGAAGGCTTTCCTGATCCAAACAGTGCTTCGGGAGATATTTAGATCCAAAATCGAGCGGCGGACATCCGTATAATGGTAGCACACGGGGCACGTAGCGCCACTCATACAACTGCTTTAATCGTCCAAAAACTCAGCAGTTTCACCAATATTCCATCATGGTCCGCTCGGGCTACTCCTCCACGACAGTCTGTGTCGCTCCAGACATGTCTTTGTGACTGTGCTGACCTCTGAACTGAAGAAGAAGGTTTGTCTCCACGCATACACAGTACTCCCTGGGGAGCTGTTCTCTTTGCCTCCGCGTCCTCCTTTCAGTGAGCTCCTCATCTGTAAACTCTGGCTTGAAACTGTGAGGACACCCATCATATTCAAAGTTCTCCTCCACAGCATCTTCATCCGATAGACATTCGTCCATTTTGCACAAAACTGGAAGAAGAAAGTCATGTAGCCGGCAGTCTTCCCCTGAAACAATGAGCCGTGCTGCGCATGCGCGGAGGCAAACATTCTTCTTCTTTAGTTCAGAGGTCAGCACAGTCACACAACATGTCTGGAGCAACACAGAATGTCTTGGAGGAGTAGCGTGAGCGGACCATGATGGAATATTGGTGAAACTAATGAGTTTTTGGACGATTAATGCAGTTTTAGGAGCGGCGCTGTATGCCCTATGTGCTACCATTATACGGATGTCCGCCGCTCGATTTTGGATCTAAATATCTCCTGAAGCACTGTTTGGATCAGGAAAGCCTTCTGGGTGAGTATATTGTTCTACTTCATTCTATAAACAATGTGAAAGCTGCAGAAACCAAACTTATCCTTTAAAGCTTTTCAGGAGGTGTAACATTTCCAACTACGTATCTCATTGATGCCTGATGTACCTGTGGCCACCCTGGCACTGACAGGGACGCTCCTCTTGTTGCTCAGAACAGCGTAGACACTGATCAGATACTCAAGTCCAGGTTCTAGCTCCCTCACAGTGGCAGCGGTTTTGTCTCCTGGCACAGTAAACTCCTGCAGAAGCCCACCGCGTTGAGTGGGCACGAACGTCACAAGGTACTCCGTCACCAGCATGTCGTTGTTCCAGGCCAGGTCCACGGTTTCGCTGGTGACCTCGCTGACTGTCAGGTCTTTTGGAGGAGACACTGGAAAGAAAGGAGAACCGTTGTGGGTGTTGTCTTGGACACTTTCACATGCCCTCGATCCACCATGCAGAGCTAATGCAAACTGCAGACACACATCTGGCGTGAAGAGCAGCCAAAAAAAGTGTGAAACACCGTAGACAACTGCAACACACAAATACTCAGATCCTTTTTATGTATGCTTTCTGTAATACGTTTGGTTTGCAAAACTGTGAGAATGGGAGGAAATTACATCACTCTATTTGCTTTTATAGGACATCTATTTTACACATGGAAACATTCAGGACTCAGAGGCTGCCAGTCTCTTTTTAATGTGAGTGTTTCAGCAGTGAATTGTACTATTTATGCAGAGAAGTCCTGCATGAGCCATCTGAAAGCCTCATTAAAATAAAAGGTGTTTTTAAAGGTTAACCTAGCCAAAAAAGAACAGCATAAATATTGTTAAACAAAGCACTGACACTGCACACTTAATTATGCACTATTCAGTATGCAGTGAAGATACGGTGCAATTAAATGCTGTCCTCAGAGAGGTCAAAGACAACTAATAGCTCTCCACTAACTTTATTTGGTTCAAAATGGACCTTTACTTTTTTAAGTAATGGAAAACCTTGTAATAACTGAATGTACTAACAACAGTCAAGTGTTCTGGACTTCTGCTTTCTCTGCTTTTGTAAATCTCAACAAAGAGTTCCAGTAAATTTCACTGTGCAACATGCTCACCTTTCATCAAATTAGTTGAATAAAAGCTTCTTGCTCAGAGTCAGATGGGATAGGCTCGAGCAGTATAGATAATGGACATGGACAGATCTAATCTGACAAATAACTAAGGGTTACTTTGAGATCTGATGCCATGAGGGAGGTCCTGTTATCATAATTGGCCAACCAGGAAAGTGTCTGAAATGTCAGGTTACCAGTCCACCTTTGGGACAAAGTCTGACTGGTTAAATCTTTATTTTTGAGGACTTGTGATGTCAGCCTTACATAAGCCTGGAGGACCTTTTACAAAATCTGCCATCCATTGGTGGCAGTAGAAATAAGTGAGTATTGTTAGCTCAACCAAGGAGGCCATGTTTTTGCCTGCTTGTTTGTTTGTTAGCAAGAGTACACAAAATTGAAGCTCTTACCTCGATTACGATTAATGAACAATTATTTTATGCTATGCTGGAACAAATTAGTGGTGATACCAACAGTCATCGAAACGGTCTTCCTGCAGTATTTACTCTTAACTTTTTTTCTGCTCTATGTCCTCTGCACGGAACCCAAAATGTGCCCAAACAATGGAGACAGCATTTTTCTTGACTAGAAGGTACACTGATGGATTGGCGCTTGTCTCCTCTATGTTGGCAGTGCGTCCTTCGGTCTTGGCTAAAGTAAATGCAGGTTGTATGGAGGAGGCGTGGTCATATGACTTACACAGGCCAAATAACAAAAATAATCGATATGAGTAAAATAACTTCGATTACAAGGTCGAAATGTCAATTTTGATTATTTTTCGATTAATTGTCCAGCCCTAACAAAAACTACTGGATGGATTTTGCTGAATTGATTTGTTGGTAATGGCCCACCGTTCAAATGATTCCCTTTTTGTGGTGATCAACATAACTGCCATTAGCAAACAATGATTTTTGCTCAACAACTGTCTAACAGGTAATAATATCAACATGACTCCAAGTGCTAGGTGTGGGTTTTCAGGGTCATGAATCATATTATGATGGTAACTTCATCATGGAACTATTGCTTAGAGACGTAACAGCAATACTCTGTCGTGACTAGCATTTCCCTCAGTTGCATAAAAGTGAAAAAGTAAATCCTGAAAAACAAGTTATTTCAAATTAATCCATATGAACACAAAAAGTCAGAAGGAAACAAACTGACCATGACTTCACACTTCTTCTCATATTTCAAAAAGACCTCTTTTTTAGGGATGCACGATATTGGATATTTGCGGATATCTTATTCATCGATATTTTTTAAGCCATTATTGCCGACACTGACATTTCTGATCAAGAGCACAAGCTTTCCTTCACAAAAATTGTTTTTTTTCTTTCAGTGTGACAGTACATTTTTTAGAGGAGCAGGTGTAAAATGAGAAAAACAGCACTGAAGTCTTTGCAAAAATGGAACTCTGATTCTTAAATGTACCCATGCAGAGATAAGAAGGTGCATCAATATTGTACATTAGTGTAATTTACCTATATTCCAGTTAATATGTGTATCCAATATATTGTCTGAAAATATCGAGGGCGTCTTACCCTCTGAGCAGTCTTCTCCGATGTATCCCTCGTCACAGACACACTGTCCGTTCTCACAGCGGCCCCGGTCCTGGCAGTTGTTGAGGCAGCTCAGCTCTGAGCAGCTCTCTCCCTCATATCCACTCTCACATGCACACTTTCCGTTGATGCAGCGCCCCCTGTTGTTGCAGTTGGCCGGGCATGAGAGCACGGAGCAGTCATCTCCTGAGTATCCTTCCTGACAGGTGCACTTCCCATCGTCGCAGTAACCCCGGCCGAGACAGTCGTTTGGACACTTCTTCAGGCTGCAGTCCTCCCCTGTGAAGCCTTCATCGCAGACGCACTGTCCGTCGATGCAGCGCCCGCGGTCCTGACAGTTGTTGGGACAGCTCAGCTCGCTGCAGTCGTTACCTATGAACACAGATGTTTTGATATAAAAGTTTCTTTGGGACTAGCATAAATTGAGAATGCTATCTTACCTGTGAAGCCTGTGTGGCATACACAACGTCCATCGATGCACTCGCCCCGGCCATAACAGTTTGAAGGACAAGTTCTGATGCTGCAGTCTTCTCCAGCAAAGCCTTCCTCGCACACGCACTGCCCATTAACGCACCTGCCCCTGTTCAGGCAGTTACTCGGGCAGGAAAGCTCCGAACAATCCTCTCCCACAAAGCCGACGTCGCAGGAGCACTGTCCGTTTATGCACTGGCCTCTGTGGTTGCAGTTGTTCAGACACGCTAGCTGGCTGCAGTCCTCACCTTGGTACCCGGTGTCACAGATGCACACCCCGTTGAAGCATGATCCTCTGCCGTTACAATCGTTGATGCAGGTGAGCTGGGCGCAGTCAGTTCCGCTGAAGCCGGCGATGCAGACGCAGCTGCCGTCCACGCAAAAACCGTTGCCGTTGCAGTTGTTCGGACAGGTGCGTTCCCCGCAGTCCTCGCCGGTGTATCCGCTGTCGCAGTAGCAGGTACCGTTCACGCACCGGCCTCGGTCGTAGCAGTCTTTAGGGCAGATGAGCTCAGTGCAGTCAGGGCCGGTCCAGGGCTCATCACACACACATTCTCCGTCCACACAGCGGCCGCGGCCTTGGCAATTGTTGAGGCACTTGGTTTGAGAGCAGTCCTCACCGAAGTAACCGTCCGTGCAGATGCAAATGCCGCCCACGCACTGGCCTTGTTCTCCACAGTCCACAAGGCAGACCTCGAGGGAGCAGTCCTCTCCGCTGAAGCCTTTGAAGCACACACACTTTCCGTCCACGCAGCGGCCCTTGTTCTGGCAGTTGTCAGGACAATCAGCTTCAGTGCAGTTGGGCCCCTTCCAGCCAGGCTCACACACACAGCCACAGGTTTCGATGCTGTAGTTTCCACGACCGCTGCAGTAAGGTTTAGTTCCCAGATCACCTAATATAAGAGGAGAAAGTCAATTTCACGTCATTCTGTTAAACCATCTTGACTTTAAAACCATGTGAAAAGAATTACAGTGGTGGTGGTGAGGATGATGGATTGGACTTGGCAACACATGTTTCAAAACCATCATCTGAGCCTTCTGATATTGTATTTGAGTCTTTTTAGTACCAAAATGTGACATTATATTTAAATGAATGACATTCCAAAACCAATTTAGTGGTTTAGAAACATGCTTTGCTTGTCTCATAAGATCTAAGTTCTAGCAAAAGTTGGGTTTTTTTGGTCTAAAATCAACAAAAGAACAGGAAGGAAACTGTCCCTCAGGTGCCACTCCCCATTCCTCACCTAAAAGTGTTCACTCAAAGAAGCAGCGTGTTTAACGAAGTTGTCATTTTGATTTTATTTCCATATGTTTAGTTATCAAAGTGAAAATCATAAAAAATCCCCTGTTGTCCAGTTAGGCCAATGTGGCTTGTACTATAGTGGTGCCAAAGCAAAGCAGCTTGATAACAGAAAAAGTAAGTTGTTGTAAATGTGTTCAGTAAGGGGTGCAATCACCTGTTTATGTGGCTTATTTCACCTAAAACTCTTTAAATGATTAAGTGAACGGGTGGCTCCATCCATCATGTAATACATATTGTCCTATCAGGCCTATTGTTATGAAACTAAATTTAGCAGGTGCTTTTGACTAACTATAAAAGTAAGGTCCACAGTTCCTTGTAAACATGGAATGAACTGTTTAGTAGTGTTGTGTTACTCGAGGGCGGTCTCAAGATCACATATTGAAGGTCTTGGTAGGGCGGTCTCAAGATTTTTTTTTTTTTTTTTTTTACCAGCACTGATCTGCTGTTCTTCAACTTCCTTATTGTGAATAAGGAGGAACACTTGGTAAAACAACAAAAAGATTCAATTCATGTTATTTCCCCCTATGATGATTGCAACAACATGACTGTTGTGACTAAGGGACACCCCCCCTTAAAGGTGTAGTCAGCGATCTTCTAATCTCATGCAGTATTTGTTAAAATCTCCGTATTTCTCCTCTCCGTCCACAAGATGTCACCACCAGAAAAAAGTCTGGTTTCAATACACAGCGTTGGCTCTGAATTTCAGCAGGTAACAAGACTGATCAAGACCAGCACTGATGGGGGAGTAGCAGGTTGCGTAGCGTGCGCAGTTAGCGTACAGTAAGAGAGAGATACAAAAGGTGCAGTAGCAATGGCTGAAAAACAGCCCAAAAGAAAAAGGTCAGAGGAGTGAAAAGTGAAACAGAAGGGCTATGACCATGAAAGAGCGAAGACCCGGGTCAACATTGGTGTTGCTTTCTGATGGTGGAGGGAACTCTGTGATTTGAAAGACCTGCAAACGGACACGGATGTGGCCGTCTTTCTGCTGGATAGGTAAGCAACATTAACTTTGTGGTGCTTCACATAACAGTAACAGCCTTTGGGCATTTATCTTATTGTCTAATCTGCCAAAATGTACTGTTGTTGTGATGTTTTCAATAACGACAGTCAAGTTGTGGCTACTATTGTCTGACGAGTCAAGGTTACCTTAGCTACGTTGGTCAGTTACGCAGTTTCTACGGCCGTTTCCACCTGTTTTCTCCCACATCGCTAACTACACCTTTAACTGTTCAACCTTGTCATGGTTTTAAAAACTGATTTTGGTGGTCTTGGTCTTGTCTAGGTCTCGGCTTATCTCGGTCTTGGTCTCGACTCGGTCTCAACTCCCAAAGTCTTGGTCTTGTCTTGGTCTCTGTGCATTCTGGTCTTGGTCTTGGAGAGTGTGGTCTTGAGCACAACACTGCTGTTTAGGATTTTTTGCTTTTCTCTGTCTGCATTTTTCAACACTGACGGTTCTTTGAATCAAGAAACTTGCATGTAAACTCTTTTCAAAGACTCAATCAACAGACTTTAACATTTAAATCCATAAAAATGACTCCTTCAGTTAGTTTCTTCATGATTCATTTAGTCCAGTACAGCTGTGGGAGTGTGGATCAAACAAACGTCTGTAAAGGTCAGCAAGGATGAGAGGAAACTTCTCGCTGTCACTGATATTCAGACACTGCACGTCATTTTAACGACACAAAGCCCCATTCAAAAGGTAACAGAGACATTAGCTGTATCAATCCCACACACTGCATTCCAAAGGACTCTGCAGATGAGTGAAACAGATGTCCTTCATACTTAAGAAGGCTCACAGTATTCTCTGGTGATGATTGTTTTACTCTACAGGCTGCATAACATTCAGATCAGACCTACCTGTAGCCTGTGCACTGCAGCAACCCCCGTCACCACCGCACTGGTCCCTCAGAGCTGAAACTTCTCCCTCCAGCATCTCCAGCCGGCTGATGAGGTCTTTCAGGCCTGGCAGGTCGGCTGTACACCCACAGGCCCGCCGTGGGATGTTGATACGATGTGTGAAGACGATTTGGTTCTCTCCATCTACTGTGTGTTCGGTGGCTTGATGGCTCAGAGAAGATGGAGAGTCTTTTGGAAGCAGCTGCGTGCTCTCCGGAGCATCCAGATCCACGGAGCATAGAGAACTGGCCGGGACGTTGATGTTATAAACATGATTAAAAACCACTGGATGGTCCGTGCTGGGGAGGCTGATGTTATGTTCATCAGAGGGTGTCAGAGTCTGTCGGCGATGTCGGAGGATTTTCTTCACAAGCCCAGCATGTGATGAGCAGAGTAAAGCAGTGATAAGGAAGCAGCCCAGAAGGCCTCTTGTACCCATGCTAGACGTGGAGATAGTTGAGTAGATTCAGCTCAAACCTTTGATTGAAGGCCCGTCTTGGTTGATAGTTCTGGGCCTGAAAAAGAAAGGAAAAGCTATTTTATAGAAAAACTGTTTTGCTTCAGTCTGAGGTTGTGCACAGACGAGTTTCTTCTAGTGGTCCCCTACAGACTTTTCCTTGGAGCTCCTCATAGTTATGGCATTCAAGGGCCCACACTTGTTCAAGTCGCTCTCTAAAGTTCACATTAGGATTGTTGGAAAATATCACTGACCAATATATCATGATGTTTTGCGGCACAATATCGGCATGGAAATCGAAAACCAATTTCAGTTGAGAATTGTTAAATCATTAAAGTTTTTTACAAAAGGCACCTACTGCACAACTTTACGTGAGTGGAAACAGCAGTAACTTGCAGAAGCAGTTATCTATGCTGTGACGTGTGTTTGACATTGTTGACACTGAAAATTTACAGGCCAAAATTTGCCCACGTTGAAATCTGCATGAATCAATAAGGGAACTGTTAAAGAATTGGTTCGATTAGCAGGATCATTAATAGCACCGGTAGCAATAAAATTCTATCAATTCCCATCCCCATCTACAAATTTTCTACATTTATCAGGTCTGTATTAGAGCTAAAGTCGAGACATAGAGCTGATTTACTCAACTTTAAACTGTGTAATATGTGTAACACGTCACTTGTAAAAGCTGGTGTTCAGAATCCAAAAGGATTAGCTCGCATAGCACAGTAGGGCATTTTCCCAACATTCTTCAGTACAACTCTATAAGTTCTCAACAGATTTTTTTCGACTTTTTCAGGGAATGTTGGTCATGCAACAAGTGAGAATTTACAAAATGTTGGTGGTGATCTGGATATCCATTTAGGAATTTTTCAACAGCGTGAAGTAGAGCAGTTTTCCAAAACTTTAACAATGACTGTGCAATGTTGAAAATGAACTGGCTATCACACAAGACGTGGATGGACATCACAATTAACATTCACAAATGGAAGACTACAGCATGTGTTAATCATAGCTCAGAACTATTTGCCTCACACTTGAAAAATTGGGTTAATTATACAAAGCCTCTCAGGCAAGATTTTTCTTTTTCTGAAGCTTTGATTCCTCAAAGACATGATCTCTCCCCACTGTTCTATTCATCTGCTTAATTGTTTTTCTGACTCTTTAATTAATTTAAAAATATTAATAAAAAAAAAAGAAAATGTCTTGGCAGAGGTTTGTGCTCTAAAAGCACCTCTGGTCATTTAGTAATTTATTTCACTGTCGGTCATTTTTTTTGTTTTTATTTGTGCCACTGGGATGGACAATAGAGTTTTATTTATAAATCAACCTTTAATGAAACAGGATTTTCTGTGCCTAAAATATTGAAGGCCCCCTTCCAATACATTTCTAACACTGTTCGCAGAGTTTTATTAAAAATGTGAAAAAATGCCAGATCCCAAAATGTTAATGAATCCTTAAAAAAAAACCTAGATCAACATCTGTATTTGATCACCACCAACATACAATTACTTCTTCCATGTGCAATGTGTACTCCCAGTTGACACCAGTTATAAAAGGTTCTTAATATATGAATATATATGCAAAACAAACAAGCATGATTTTATTCATAAATGTAATTTTGTCCAACCTTTCACTGTCTGCCAATCTAAAACTGAAAGTTTCCTGCTGACAGGTCATTTTCTACATTTTCTACATTTATCAGGTCTGTATTAGAGCAAAAGTCTAGACATACAGCTGATTTACTCAACTTTAAACTGTGTAACATGTGTAACACGTCACTTATAAAAGCTGCAAAGCCAGTGGAAAATCTTGTTCTTAGCTTACATTTTACTTATACAGTTGTCCTTGAAAAGAGAGCTTAAGAAAAGGTTTCAACAGCAGTATCTACAGTTGTCTTGGCACACCAAGCTCCCTCCCTGCAGCTCCACACATTGTTGAGAGGTATCAGCTGTTTTAAATGTAATGGCCTATATAACATAAGAAAAGCTGCAGTATATATCCCATTCACTGGGATTTCCTTTGCCCTGGGCTCTCTGGTGATTTCATCAGCTGGACACTGACACACTATAATTTGTGGGAGCAAAACTAGAACTAATGACAAGCTTCTTCCTCAGCGTGGGAAAGCCTGCTTGGACCACTCAGCGCTGACTTTCCGAAGGATCTGAGTAAGCAGTGCATGCGAGAACAATCAATAGAAAAAGAACCACGATGACTGTACGGGCTGCTTCACATCTGCACGTCCTCACTTTGAAGACACTGTGGCTGTAAGTGTTCACATGAAACTGCCTGAATATGGAGTGGATTTTGTAAAGAGAGGGCCAGGTTGCTGTCCCTCTGGATTTGTCACTCTTAGCTCTGTGTCAACAGTCATTACACCATGTTAAGCACAGTATGATAATTCAATCAGAGGCTTCAACAGGTTTCATACATTGTTTTAATATGAGCCACCATCACTTCTCTATCATTTAGCCCCGCCACTTCACTGAAGAAAAAAGATGATCAGAACACTGCACTATGGCTGCAAGAGTACAACAGAAGAATTAACCTCCTTTCCAAACCAAGCACACAGTTATACTACAGAAAAATGACAACCAAAGCATCATTGGGCTGCATTTTCTCTCTTTAAACTAATCAAACAATCTTGTTTTCAGCTGTGTATTAGTAACCTGACAAACCGGATGGACAGCTCAATATATCTGCCACAGAAATATTTCACTAGTCCAGTTCACGAGCCCTTTAAATTTGTTTTCAGCGGCAGAACGTTAAAAAAACAAAAAACACAAGCTTGTGATTGGATTGCATGCTTAATGGAAAAATGCTCCAGCAAGACACAGACACTGGAGGTCCAGCTAGATTTGCTTTTCTAAAACTGATCCACAGTTTTGACCGCTTCTGTTTCCTGCCAAATCACATCTTTGACTTCTCTGCTTTTGTTCTGTTGTTTCTGATGATTTCTAAGGTATGTAGAGCAAGGTAGAAAATGTTAGAGGGATTGCAACACATAAAGACAAATGAGATTAATTCCATAAGCAAGTAATCAATTCTCAACTGGATTCGATTTTTTACATGATCTATTATTCCCAATACACATTATTTTTCTGCAGATGATGTTTTATATTTCCCTGCTCATGCAACTTACTGGGTTGATTGTATTTTACAAAGTTGGCCTCTACTGCGATACAGGACACTGGGTAACTAAAGCTGGATTTAAATTGGATTAAACACGAGTCATGGTCTTCACAAATCACACACTTAAACAGAAAAGAAAATGCCACCAAACCTGTCTCTAAAACATCTTTGAATACCTTGAATTCTTGATCCATAATCTGATGTTTGTCAAGCTTTATATTTTTGGTGACAGTCTTGTTTTTCTTTGTTTGCATATTGATTTTATAAGATCAGATTTGACCTGCTTCCCTTTTATCAGTGTAATGCTTTTCATGTTTAAAGTGCTGGAGGCTAGAGTCTTCGCTCTATGACTCAGTCACACTTATTCTTGCTGTATTGTTTATTCGTGATGATGTATTTTATGTCTTTAACTTTGTAAAAAACTGCATCTTCCTGTATATCTGCTAGGATACTTGTAGAGATTTGAAATCTCTACAGAGTCCATCTCATTTAATACATGTTTAAGATATAGTACTGTCAAGAAGTCTGAAATTCCCCACTAGTTTGAGGCTTAAGTTTCGTTTTTTATGCTTTTCTAATAAACTATTCTTGCATACACCTCAGTATCTTGTGTTCAATCTTCACCACTGCAAATCTAAACCAGACAGGATGTATGCTCTGGATTTACATACATGTCTGGGAGGCTCTGCTCCTATGAAGGATTGTATCTCTGTGATGGAGGGCTGTGTCCTCAGATTTTGATTGTTCTCAGTGTGTACACATGCAAACCTGTGATAAATGACTTCCAGGACAGAATTTATCATACAGGGAAGGCTGTGAAAAGACACGTGAAGCACCTGGATCTAGGATGTCATGCAGGCCTCTGGTGATTTTCTATGAAGATTCTGTTATTGGACTGTTCAGTTATAGGATAACAAAAGGCCAATGATGGTCAGGATTTACAAGGAAAGTTTAAGACACAGCTTGCTGTTTGTTGCAGATTAGAGTAACCATGACCACAGTTATAAAACACAAGGTTATATTCTAAGTGGGACACATTTCATTTTCCAAAATACTACCTCAAAACAGGACATCTTCTCATTAATCAACCCTTCAACTGCAGTACAATTCTCCAAATCTGGAACAGAAATGCCAAAATATAAATAAAACCAGAAGAAGAAGAAGTAAAAAAATCCTTTTGGATTTGCAGATTAGAGTAACCATGACCACACTTACAAAAACACAAGGTATATTTGCAATTTGTGACAAGTTAGTTAAAGGTGCTATGAGGAGAATCTATTTCCGGCGACATAAAGACTCTGCTACCCATGAGCACGTGCGGCAACTGAAGTAAAGACGTGACCCAAGCTAAAGCGTGTGTTTGTTGTGATGCTAATGAATGCAGCTCAGACCTTCCTCAGAACTCTGCATTGCTTTGCATCTTCTTTCATCAACAACTTACAGGATCCAAAGTGATTAGGAAATGTATCTCTTTCTAGTTACGTAGCGCTAGTTTTTGATGTGTGAAAAAGCAATTTTTGGAAAACTTAGTATCGTAATTTGTAGCCGGCTATATATTGCTACTTACAGCCCGGTGTTCTAAGACGTGTCCGAATAATATAAATTTGCTCTAGTTTTAATTGTCTTGTTCCTGAAGTTGAGTATCCAGGCCAGTCCAGCCCTGTCTGACCGCGAAGCTTAGGAATAACATTTATAGATAACCTGTTTTGATGCTATAAAACTCATCTTAAAATGTGTATTTCAAACAGACATATATCTAAAAGTGAGGCTTTTTTGTAATTACTAAGAAACTCCTCATAGCCTTTTTACAGTAAGCAACATAATTAGTTGAAAAGAAAGTTTCTTAAGTGGAAACATGCCTCTCCTCCAACACATAATAAATGGATATAGGAGATTTTAAGTTGCCTTAAACTTGAGAAGACGCGATATTCATTAAAGGGGTCCCTCAAGACTTTTTATGAAATCTGGAAACCTTCTATGGAGTATGTGGATAGTCTCGATCTACTTCCTGAAGATGATAATACCGCTACTTGGGGAACTTTTGTTTTTCTTATTATTTAGCTATTTGTCTTGATGGTTGCTTCTAATTATGTGTGTGTGTGTTTTGTTTGTGTGTGTATGTGTGGTGTTGTGACCAACACAGGGTGAGGGTGGGAGTGGGGTGGGAAAGGGAGCAGGGGGGATAGTTAAATCCACTTTACAAACATTGTTTTATTTAATGATGATATATTTGCCATGTTATTTCTGCTTCTTTCACTCTGTGACCGCACTGAAACAACAAGAAATAGTGACTTTTGTTTGTATTGTTGCTTAAGAAAATTATTAAAAAGGCTAAAAAAAAAGAAAGTTTCCACCGATGCCTTAAATGCCCTTTGAAACACAGTTTAAAGTCATTTGCTCAGTGCTCAATGTTTTATTTCTATTATCATCTTGATAATAGAAATATTATCTCTGAAATCTTTTCAGAGAAAATGCAGAGGACAACTGCGTAAAACTTAGTTTGATGTATTCAGTGTCATTTGAAATATGGAGCTCCTGGCAGGTTTTAGTGTGAGAAAGTCAAGAACTTTAACAGGGGAAAAAACAGTAAAACTGTTTTGAAGAAGAGATAATAAACAGACTTCAAAAAGAATGCAGTTGTGTTAACAGTTGGTGTCAAGTAAGAGGGGAAAATGTCCTTAAGTTTCTATTAATTTTTCCAGTAAGTGTTTATAATAGAATGAAGGCAGCATTATGTACTCCTTGAATCTGATTATTGTGAAAGACAAACATTTTCCACGACTGTAACCACAGAGCCATTAAAGTGTTTAAACCTGGGGTATCACTGTGAAAAAGATGGCTCCCTGTCATCCATCCTCCTTCCTCTCTTTTATTATCCTGACCTCTAACCTGACCATTGACCCGACCTCTCTTTCTTCATGTGCCCCTGAGCAGCGTGTTTTTCTTCTGCTAAAGACACAGATATAAAAATCAGCTTGGGTTTCACAAGCTCCCGAACATCTGGTGGTTGCTTGGATAAAGGCAGGTTACCGCTGCTGTTGTAAATCTAAAAAGTAGGTCTTCGAAAATGTCTCTGACCTGCTTGGAGAAAAATTTACAAGATAATTTGTGATCTTAGGGGTGAAGAAAGAATCCCTTAAAATCCTGAGAAGGCCTCTTACAGCTTAAAATCCGGAGCTCAGTCGTCTGTTCTTGCGGCGATTCGTAGGAATTTGGATTGGTGCGTTGTGTTGCCCACCCTAAGGTCTCCATATGAAAACATGAAAACATAAGATTTTGATTTCTTCCCCTTTAAGACAACTTACATTTGTTTACCAACAGCGATTTGGAAGCAGGCAAAGATGTTTTGAGAGGCCACAGAAACATGTTGACTGATGAGGTACAACAAAAACTTTGCAGAATATGGCTCTGCTACTGTCTACTGCCTGTTGTTTGCAAACTCTTTGCATATGGTCTATTTGCGTGAATAAATGATTGTCCCATTTGAACCCAGGACTATATTGGTCTGAAAATGAGGGGTGGTCAGGCGCAGAGCTTGCATGTTCCTAACTTGAGGATGTAGAAACTTAAAGCCCTTTAAAATTTCCTTCTACCCGGTCCAAAGTCTAAAGTCTGAGGGGGAATGGGTTTCTGCTATTTTGAGGATACATTAGACAGATTTTCAGATTAAAACACAGATTTCAATAAGTTTGTTTCACACAGGATGCATTATCAGAGCATTTGTTGAAAACTTCAGCTTAAATTCCGTAACAGGACAGAGAGCTGTTAGACAGAGGGGCTTTTTTGCCCTGCTTCACTGTTCGCACCCTTTGTGCTCCATCGCGTGTAATACTCCCAGAAACAAGAAACAAAACACAGAATTTTCTAAAAACGAGCTACATTTAGACTGTTATATTTTTATATAATGAATCTTACGGATTATCATGCTTACAGATAATAAAACAGGCTGTCCAGAGTGTTTTACACAAGCAACAGAGATCAGAGGTAAGGATTCCTGCAGGAAAATCAGAAAAAATTTGCTTAAAGCCAACAGACAATATAAAGTGAACAGGTCTATCATAAACATAAACCTGCCTTATTCTGTCAGTTTAGACAAGAGATTTTTATAACTCATCAGGTTTTACTCAATGCAGAAGTGTCTGACTCCTCCTTTTCATCGTTTCTCATGCTAATAATGCTTCAATGGGTAAAAAAATTCTTTCATCTTAGTATTAACATATATTACAGCGCTATGTGCATTATTTGAGTGTAGTGGCACAATAAAAGGAGACAAATTGTATATCCCATCAAAAATTCATCCTGGCAAACCCCCTGGGGAATAGTGATTTAATGGGCGTACAAGTTGAAACTCTGATGGTCTGACCAACATGGCCCCTTAAAAGCAAGCATTTCTAATCAGGGCACATTATCAATCCCCTTTATGCCCCGCGCCGAGAACATGTGTCCTTAGATTAGCAAAATAAAGGACTTCTGTACTCCATGTTTAAAGTGATTGTATAACTAGATTAACTTTTAAAGTGTGAAAGCCACATACTGTTGTTTCTTGACATTTAAAACAATATACAGCACACTTGACTGGTTGGTTTTACTAGTAACTGTTTCATATATGTTTCAGGGTTTCAATACCATGCACTTGTTCTGCTTGTTTTGTTTCTTTTGGCCACGTCTTTAATATTGTTGAGCACTTCTTAATTGCTACATCTGCAAATATCATAATAATTCTGGGTAAGGTTTCAGTTTTACCTTTAGATGTGTCTCCATGTGCCTGTTTCATGCTTGAAAATTAAACCTGATATGATTTTTATGTAGAATGTATGATATTATTGCTACCTATCTATATTAACAATATTGGACAGTTATATTATGGGTCTAATAGTCTTTGCGGTTAGCATAAGCCAGAAATACATCATTCAAAGCAGCCCACGGGTTGACCGAGGACATTTCATTTGATGATTTTACATGGGAAGACAATTTGGAGAGAAAATTGAAATAAATATAACCTGTTCACTAAGCTATAATCCAGAATTGCTGTAGCTTTAGAGCTCTCCCCCAATGCTGGCAATGAGAAGGGAACTTTCCCGCGTGGAAAAGAGAAACTGGGAATGTTGGCCCCGGACTGAAGACATCTGTTTTGCCTAGTCAAGGAAAAAAAAGGCACTAAAATACTTGTCTACACACTGTCTAAGCTACATTTGCATTGACTGAAAATGCTCCAGCATGAAAGATTTAATGTCTCTTTTGTTGTCTCTGGTCATTCCTACAGTGCAGATGTCTTCTGGTGATGAAACACAGAGAGTCCGTTCTGATTTAAACATTTTACATCAATAAGAAAGTATTTAAGCGAAGCCTGTCTGGATCACTTCTTATGGAAAGCATTTATGTCTGACTGCAGCGTGTCAGCAATGAAAATCAATCCTGTGCATCAGCTTTGTTTGTTCATGCAGGATATTTTCTAGCTTTTTAAATTTCCATGAATTGTAGGGCCCCATTCTGATGGCATCTGGAAAACATCTCAAGTGTGAAAATTGTGTCAATTATGGTGAAAAATACAGCAACAATACAAACTAAAACACCTTGTTAAGAAGAAGTAATATCCTGAATGCTGCATAATTACTACAACGTTGAGTAAATAATAAAATACAAGTTTTATGTGTCCCGAGATAGGGGGGTGTCATTTATCCACACAATAGTCCCTCTCTTTAAATGTGATGCAGCAGAATTTTAGCTTTAAGACTTTAAAGACAGTAATAAAGTACTAATAAAAGAGAAACCAAAGATTTATGTTGACATCATTATGATAGAAATGCAACATCATAAACACAAACAATAAAGGCTACAACATGTTATTAGGAAATTTAAAGTAGACCTTTAGCTGTGAGATGCCATAGAGTAGAGCTGTTAATATAATACGTCTCCTGTTGAGCATAATGGGATGGATAATTTTGTGATAATTTTCAATGATTGAGTCTCGTTTGAGTAAAAACTAATTGCAGGTAAGTAAAACAGGTCTTTGTTTGTAACTGAAAATGACAGTGTCCCAACAGATGCTGCCTTGCATCATCTGTTTGACATCAACTCTTTGCCATGCAAACATCCATTTTACCACTGAACAGAATGATAACCAGAGCTCATACACTCAGTTTCATGAACTGAAGGGCACTGCTTAAACTTACAAGAGTCAAATAATGTGGGTCCTTTGAAAACACAAGTTAGAGTTAAAGCTGTCACCATGCCTGAGAAGTAAGCTTTGTTTCGATGCCTGTCAAGATATTCAACATTTATACCTGTTTCATTACCAAGGTAAAAATTATAAAGTAAGATAATGAAGTTTCCAAGACAAAGATCAAATCTTTCCTTTTAAAGGTCAACCAGCTAAAATGGATCATCCCGCATATGACCCCAGTAGACCTACTAGTGTACAGTGTTGGGGGAGTTACTTTTGAAAAGTAATGTTTGCTTGTTACTCGTTGCTTCTGAAAAAAGTAACTCGTTACTTTACTTAGTTACCCTCTATGAAAAGTAACTTCACGTTACTCGTTACTTTTACATTGCTTGACTTTGGACAGAACCCCATATCTGTTCCTAAATGTGAAGGCCTACAGAAAGTTCTACTACAGAGAACATAACAGTTATTTCTTTTGTGCTCTTTATTTTACAAGATGTCACAAACCCTGTGGAATGAGAGCTCCTGCCCAGTGTTTCCACATTTTACTTCTGAAATAAGTGACCAGGTCGATAAAAACAAGCCCAAAATAAGCAACCTCCAGCTATTTCCTTTCCTAATGTGATATACTACTATTTTAAAAAGTTAAATCTTCATACAGTGTGTTAATTTTGGTCTACATTACATTTCAATATCACTGTGCCAAGCAACTATTCCAGAAAAGAATGTCGCTCATAATAAGCAGACCTGGCAGCATTGGCTCTGACGCATGCGCAATGTGCATGAGTGTGTTTGGGGGCGTGCATGATAACCAGGAAATGAGGAAGTGAAACTGCATATTGCAGCCGTGGTTTGCTTCATGATAGGAGCTGGAAAGTAATCAGGGGATTCACGCAGACAGAAAGGTCCCAAGAAGCAACCTCACATTTAGAAACAAGCCCAAAAATCCAAGACCCGCAGCTCACGAGAATTGCGGCCCTTGGACGCTTATAACGAGCCGTCTTGGCAACGCTGCTCATGTCTAATGCGGGCTGCTGGGAAGGCAGCCTCGGGAAAAGTAATGTCGCGCCGCTTTATAAAAGGAACTACATTTCGTTACTAAATTTTCAGAAGTGCATTACTTTACTTTTTACCCGTAAAAGTAGTTACGTTACTGTAATGCGTTACACACAACACTGCTCCTGTAACATTCTGGTTTTCAAAGACAGTTTAAGCCCAGCAAGTCAAAGGCAGAGCAGAGACTGAATCAATCAATCTTTATTTGTATAGTTCATAATGAGCAATATCTCAACGCACTTTACAATAGAGCAGGCTGAAGCCCTACTCTTCACTTTATATATAGACACATAAATGCATATACACAGTATGTAAATATAAAATCTTCATATGTACATGCACATACATCCAGAGATGAATCCATACAGGCAAAGAAACTAAGACAAGAATGTAAGACTGTAGAATAAATGCAGAGATGTTGACAATATGGTGAACTGACCACCTCTTAGCACAGTTTTGACCTGTCAACCGATCAGAGCAACATGAGTACGGGGGTGCTCAAAGAGGCTGGAGCTCCCACAGAGCATCTCAGACAAATTAATAATACATCTGGTCCAGGGGTAGTTAGGAAATGAAAACCTTTTTTGAACGTTAGTGATTCTGATCATACTGCAACAGTCATCAAAAATGAAAACATGAACTGAAAATGGTGCAAAATTTTGAATCATTAAATAATTTGTCATATATGGAATTGAGCAGGAAACATCTAAGCAAGCGTACATTTTAGTATTTTTGGTTCCAACAATCCAAAGTCTATGGGATTTTAGAATAGCTTTGCTTAAATACATTTCTGACATCAGGTCTGTAGTGAACATACAAACAAGATTTGAACATGTCATGGTTCAACATAAGATGAGTCTATTGTAGCCCAACTTCAGTTGTAGCTAGGTCAACATGCTCCTTGTAGGTCAACAATAGAACCAACATTAATAAATAAATTTGCAGCACTTACACTGAGGATAACATAAAGCTGGGATGAGTCATTTTCAAATGGTATTAGTGTGGGTAACACGTTCAACTGCTGTTTAAAAAAGCATTCCTCATTTGAATAGAGTAAATCTTCATCTGAACTGCAATTCATTAAGATTTTAACAGTGTTTATTGCTTCACTCATTTACTGATACAACAAAATCTGTGATTGTATTGCACTGTGTCGGCCCGATGAACAGAATTTAGCGGCTCTACAATATCTGTCCTTTCCTACATAATGTTTTTCACTGGATAGACTGGATATCTGAAGATATCCCCTCACTGCTGGCAAAAGCAGCTCTGAATCAGCTGCATTATCATCCACTTTTAAAGGGACCATCTGTGCAGATTCCCCCTCATAACCAACACACCTGGTTCTAGACATCCTGGCAGATTTACAATCTCAAACGCTTAACAACACGGTTGGAGCAAACACCGAACAATCCTACTTACATGAACATATACCAACATTTATTTGAGGATTCTGAGCTGTGAATGACCTAAGCAATGATTTAATTTCTCCATCTTGGAAGAAGAAACACCATGACCTATGTGGCAAATAAACCCCACACAATGCCGTCATTACACTTTTGGTGTCACCATGCCACACCTTTGTTTCCTTTCTGACCATGGAAATGGGCACACAGAAACAATCTGACACATTTTGATATGAAACTCGAGAGGCGAGTGATGCTGAGTTACGATCAACCCCTGGCTCTGCGAGTCGAGGTCACGCAGAGGGAAACAGTGCAGCACGAGCCCTGGGGGAGCTCCAGCTACTAAACCAGCTGTCCCTCTGCCCTGACAGAGGTTTGTTCACTGAGATGCTGTCCTCACTCTGCTGCACAGACACATCCCAGGGCACGGTGCATAGCAGAGAGGCTGTAAAACATCCAAGAGTGCAGACACATGGATGGGAGGAAAAATTGAGGGGCAAAACCAAAAGTTATTGGGCCCAATTGTATGTCTGGTGCAAAGTATTCTGACATGCTGTGCACGTCTTCTTTATTTCTATATGACGTAGCTGTCATTTCTATGCTGATGAATTTACCCTCCTGGTGTGTGTTCCTAACAATCAGTGGTCAGGCACAAAGCTTGTCCATTTCTAACTTGACAACAGAAAACAACTGCTCTTAAGACAGCAACAACCCATGTTAGGCTATGTTTACACAGAGACTGTGACTTAAAACGCAAAGATTTTTCCTTGACATATTCAAAATCGATCCGCATTCAGACAGACACGCTAAAATAGAAAGAAACCGCTTTAGTATGCATGCTGGTTCAGTAGGTGGCGATGTAGGTTTGCAGAGAGGCAGCACTGCTACAGCACAAGTACAAAGAAGAAAATGGTGAGTGGACGCACAGAGAGACAGAAGTTTCTTTTCTGGACAACAAATCAGTTCAGACTACAAATCTGACTGGATAGTTTTGTCTGGATAACAAACCGATACACGGTAAGAGGCACACACGTTACTCAGTAGACGGCCTGAGCTGTTGTTGTTCCTGGTATGCACACAGCCTTCATGTGAAAGAGTACTGCTGATGCGGTGATGTAAGCGTTTCACCCTGAAACGCTCTGATTGTAGTTTACACGGTGCTGCATTGAGGAGTGTACTGAAACCTTTCCACTCTGGACACTGGTTTCAAAAGTTTCCGGATTTGGGCACTCTGTATAGAGTTACCATGTAAACGCAATGAAAACTTGTCAGATTTGACCGTATTTGGCCTTGTATGAACAGAACCTTAGTGGCCTGGTGTGTTACAGACACTTCAGGGATGTATAAGTGTTATGACCCTGGTCGTATTCTGCAGTGTATTGTTTTTTTTTTTCCATGTTTGATTGCGAGGGTTCTTCTGCGCCCTCAGAATGTGTGTGTCCGTCAGTGTGAGCCCTTAATCAGGTGTGCTGCCCCTGCCTCCCAGTGGACAAAGAACATCTGCAGAGCACCTGTGATTGACTGTGGAGGAGGGAAACAGCCCAGTGACATCATCCCGGCGAGGAGGGAACCCCCGGCTCGACCGTGTTCCAATCGGCCACGTCAGCATTAGAGATTGAGAAATGTGTTTTGTATTAGCTTTAAGTTTGTTAGAGTACAGGTAGTATCACGCCTTATGCATCTTTTTAAGTTGTTTGGATTGTTGTTCTGAATATTGTTTGTAAAATAAATTGTACCGCTTGACGGTTAAACCTTCAGAAAGACTCCCGTGGCTGCTTGGGATTCGGTGGAAACGGGGACTTTTCATGTTGTGTCTTGACCAACCCTAGACGGGGCATAACAATGAGTAAGACAGACAAACACGTACTGAACTTGTTTCGCACTTACAAGTACAAAAAAACCCTTTCGATAGTTTAAAAGGATAGTTTGTTTTTATTAAGTGGGTTTGCTTGGGGCCCACAACAATAATAAATATAAATGCCAATAAAGCTGTGCCCCCACAAGACAATAGCTGAGTACTGACACTGGGCATCCAAAATCCTCACAATTACCCCACTTTTACTTAACTACACAATAAACAATTACAGGCGCTACAATAAGCTTCTATACAGTGTTTTCCTCGACAAAGCCCCTGTGATTGGAACATGTTTCTGATGTGATACAAAGGTAAGATATCCTTTGGCCAGCAAAATGTTTTTCTCCTGTCGCAGTAATATTAAAACTGATAATACACAGCAAAATTGCAAGTAATACGAGATACTTTATCAGTGCCTTCCTGCTGAAATGATCCTCATTAACAGAAAACAACAGTGTAAAGCCAGAAAATCATCATATGTTTCTGATTGATGTAATCTATCATGAAGAAACCAACTGCTGACACTAAACAGCCGCAAACACCCCCTGCTTCTTCTCATCCTCCACGTTATTCAACCTTTATTAATGATACATCTTGGCAATGGAATTTTACAGAAGACTTGAGACATATTAGGAAGTAAGAAAAAGATTCAAATTGTAACTGAAGCCTTCGTTTGAACTATTTCAGCTAATACAACACCTCAGTACAGTGTCAGCTTATCTGTAAGTTAATACCTGGGCTCAAACTTGGGTACATTTTAATTCTAAGCTAAATCAGACTTTGTCTGTAAAAAAGTATCAAAGCCAGTACATTGAGTAAATACAGGCAAAATGTCTTAATCAAACTCTTGCTATGTTTGTTTTGTGGCAAAATGGGAATTAATGTGGTCCTTCTGGTCTATTTGTTTTTGAAAATAAGAAAATGAAATGTAAAAAGGCATGTTGGCCTGCAGCTGTATCATGTGTTTAGTTAATAACTTGTGAGAGAGGGGCAGAGTATAAGATATCTCTTCTCTCTGCTCCTTTTCATTCACATACTTGATTTTTTTTTTGTTTGTTTGTTAAATGATTTATTTAATATAAGAAAGAAATAATGTCCTAAAGTCTTACTTAACTTTTGCAGAGCTGGTGCAACAAAGCAGGGCACTGCATATAATTTAACAACAGGATGTCAAAGCAAACTTGTTTTTATAAAAAAGGAAGAGACTTAGAGAGTTCATGCATACACGTGGACAGAAAACTTCTTACTGCTTATTGTAACAGCAGCATGTTGCTGCCAGTTATTTTCTGGCATTTCCTAAAGCAGCTGTTAAATTGTCACAAACTGTTTTATTAAGGACACTCAACATGCCATCTAAAATTTAGGACCAAAACGTAAGACTTTTCCTGTAAGAGAACTGTCTTCAGCGACATTAGAGCTAAATCATATCATTCATTTTAAGCTCAAAACAAACCTACTTGAATGTGTATGCAGCAACTTAGTCAAGCAACCTCGTTGCACTGCATATGTGCTCCATATATAAAAATGTAAACAGACACACCCCAAACAACATGTGCTACCTGCTTCAGACAGCATGCTTCAATCTGTTAAAAAGGGCCCATACCTCCCCTCAAATAAAGTATTTATGTAAACCTACAGTAAGACAGGCTAAATATCAATTAAGCAGATTTAATGGACTGAATGGACAAAGTATTTTTTCTCCTTGCACACACCGGCAAAGCCTGCCACCCACTTTTCCCTTTAATTCAATCTCCAAGATGGAAAAATGACACACAGTGAAAGCTGAATAGCATCGCCCCGGGTAATGTGATGAATCATCCGGGTGCACAAACCTCACCAGACAGAGTTACACGCACACACATGCATGTATTTGGATTTATTTTAGGAGTATTGATCCTCAACCGGAAAATATGAGGGAATATTTCTGGCATGACAAAGTTCTGCCTCGATCGTTGACCTTTCTAAGAGTGAGATCAAATATGAGGACAACCTCTGCACATGTTCGCTCCCTCTTGAAGTCATCACCTCTGATCTCTACATCGGCTCCTGGGAAAGTCTGAGAGGGGAAGAAGTTGCAGAATACACCAAGAATGCACGTCCAATAAACTGTAATCGATGCCTTCTGGTGTTGGAGTAACTCAATGCTAGACGGAGGTGTGCAACTAAAAAGGTAAAATAAGGTGCATGTTACGACTGTTAAACATGCCTCCGTTTTCCACTGAGTAATTTTACACCAGCTAAAGAAAAAATCTGTTATCAAAAGAGCATTAAAAACACCACATCAGGGTAAAAAACAAGTATAAGGCTGAGAAATATCAGACAAATCTCACAATGTACTACATATCTTAATAAATATAATTTGTGGGCACTGACTGAAAAGATCCTAAATTCCTATCAATCTTTTTTTCTGCCTTATCAACTCTGTAAAATCTGTATCAATGCATGTAACAGCAAGACGTATGTAACATTATATATTTCCATACTAATCTCTTCAGAAAAGCTCTACAACAAACTCATTTACCATCACAACAACAAAAATAAACACCACAGAAACCAACATTTTGTTTGGATTCTTGGCAGCAAAACGCACTGTCTAAGGGCTTTCCACAAGCACCTGCTGCCAGCCAAACAGCTAACTGCTCAGTTTCTGCTGGTTACTTTTTCCACTATGACTAAACTCTTAAACGGGGGTGTGCCTGTTTATCATCTGTATTGGCCCTTTGTTTTGAACAGTGGCCAAAGGAAAATGGATATGGAATAATCAGATTACACTTTCAGATGCTAATTTGTTGTGTCATATCAGTTTAATGCTAGCATCAAGCACAGCTAACTGCTCATAAATTCACAGAAAATTTTGAAGGACTAATGTGTGGCATTTTCAGTGATTTATGAGCTAAAAACGATGTCTACATTCATAAATATGTCCTAATTTGTGTCAAATTGCCGCTGACTTGTCCTCCTGAGCGAAGAAGTTCTTGTCTGTATTTACACAGAGCAGGTAAGTCCATGTCCCTCTGGTCTATAAAACTATGAACAGCTTAGAGGGACACACAGCACTACGTAGTACTACTGGCTAAGGCTAAACTCACTTTTTGCTCAGAGCCACCATGACTCAAATGGAGAAGGAGCACAGCGAGACACGCTTGTCCCTGTCCCGCCAAATTTGAAAGCCTAACAGTAATGATCCAATGCAGCCTGCAGTTTGTTTGATTTAATGTACCTCCTCACCTAACCTGGCATGTCAGATGGACAGTTCCATATTGGAAATATTTCACAAATCCATCTGGGGAGGAGCCCTGCGAAATCGTTTTCAGGGGCAGAACCTTCAAAAACAACAGCAGCTTTTGATTCGATGACCATTTGGCACATCACACTCATCACCAACCAATTCATATCAAGCAGCACTGCTATGACTAGCATATGTAGCAGCTAAAAGTAGCGGCTAACGGCCATCAGCTGATAGCTAAACTGCCTTAAGACAATTGTTTCACATTAAATTACACCACACAGATGTATCATTTAACACTTATATCTGACATGAACCTCTTCAATGACAATCCCTACGAAGTAAACTTATGAGGAGAGCGGATTACGCCAAGTATCACTGAGTAACCATGATGACCACGGGCTAACCAACATTAGCCGTCATTATTTGTACAACAGGAAGTGACGCCACTTCCTGTTAAGTCACTTCCTGCATTTAGCCGAGTGAAACTGTTGGACAATGGAGGTTGACAAGACGGAGATACATGATTTCAGAATCAGACAGGTCCTTCTGCTCTGCAAGGCTACTCCTCACCAGAGAGAAAACCCAAAATGTTGGATATAATGCTGACGTAGCTTCTCGGCACATATTGGTCACCGTAGAATACAGAAGTCGCAACGTACAATTTGAAAAAGGGAGGCGCTAGTGAGCACTATCACCATACTGACTGAGCACATTTGATGCAAAATGCAGTTTCACATTAGAACAAAACACACAGTGTGATTTTAATTTATCCATTTGACTGGTATATGTGCTCATCTATAGATAATTCAACATTCAGACTTCACATATCAAGTAGATAACTTTACAATCATTTTGCTGTTAGTGTCCTTTGACAGAGCATTTATCACCAGGAACTTTTTAAATCTGCCAACACTGATGATGAACTTTAAAACTGTGCTGATAATAATGTGCAACACTGATTTCAAGCAAGAAATCACCCAGTATTTGGTATTAAGGGCTTTAAATTTGCTTCAAAGGTAAAAAAAAAAAAACCCCAAAAAAACACAGGTATCAAGATCACTTTATTTTAAATAAACCAGAAAAGAAAAGCTCCTTAAAAAACTCTACAATAGGGCTGGGTGACATGGCCCAGTATTTTCACAAAAAATTCACTTATAATTTTGATGGATTTTCTTACATCTTTAAGTAAAAACTGCAGATGATGACATGATTATACAAAAAAAGTATTGCACAGGGGTGCTGGTTTGATGGAGTGGTTAGCAACCATGTACAAACCAACATCCCATGTACATACTTCTGCCGGTCCAGGTTCGAATCCAGCCTGTGCCCACTTTGCAGAGTGTCTTCCCCTACTCTCTCATCCCCTTTTACAAGCCTATCCACTGTTTGTCTCCTATCAATAAAGGTACAAAATGCCCCAAAAATACATTTAAAAGAAAGAAAAAATTGGACAAAACTCTCTAATTCTATTTAATTTCACTTAAGAAAAAAACATGAAGCTACAATAGTGCCTGCACAAAAATGTCAGACCACGCCAACAAGAACACAGACAAAGTTGTCAGTATTTCCATCTTTAAACAACAACACAACTTCAAAGTTGTTGTGTCACTGTTGAAAGAGAATTTGGGAACTGGTGTGAACTACAGAGGTGCAGCACGGGCAAAATATGCAGCAGGATAGAATTTTTAATCACATTTTTTAAACCTGCAACAAAAAATTGGAATAAGATTTGCTAAATTTGTGTATTGCCTAACATGTAGATAATTCTCATTCAGACTTCACATCTCACATGGGTTATTTTACAGTCATACTGCTGTCACTGGTTTTTACAGTAAGTAACTTTCTTGTCATTTTGTAAAATCAATGTCAACATAAACAATTCCAATGTAACACAAAATGTCTGACCTTCAATCTCACTTGAAAATAGGGCTGAAGGATTTATTGATTTTAGATCAAAATCATGATTTTAGACAAAAGCTGCATTTTTTTACTCTTTTACTGGCTGATGCAGGATCTGTTGTGTCAACTATTTACACATTTGCAAGCAGTCTGCATTTACAGAAGTGCTGGTAACCAGGTCAACAACACAAAGCCTCTGTTTAGGAGTAGAAGTTGGAGTATCCCTTAAATAATAGATCTTTTATTTATCATCAATATTAGATGATGAATAATGTGTTATGCTGATTTTCTTACTGTTGTTTATACTGTAAGCAAAGTGAATATTGCACTGAAGCCTGTTTTGAAGAATGAATTGAATTGAAATCGCAGCCACAAATTATCTGCCAGAAAAATCACAATTAGATCTTTTCCTAAAATCTTTTGGGCCTACTTGAAAATATCTATTTGACTTAGAAGCCAAAATATACTTGGATACAGAAGCTATCTGGGAAAATTTTTAAAGGGTGAGAGTTATACTTGCGAGCACACTTGCACGTGCCTCAACTGTTGTAAAAATGCTCTGCAGATCTGTCAGTGAAGCTATCACAGCCTGAATACTGTGTAAGTTTATCCGGGCTTCTCTTTAAATATTGTATTCTCAATAACAGCTGCTTTTAAATGGTTTAAATAATTTTTAAGGGAATTCTTACCTGTACTTATGAAATTCACAAGTCCCTGGAGACAAGATGAGACCTTCCTCTGAGTCTTCACACTTTCATCGGAGCCAAGAAAATGATGCTTCGCTCCGTCTCGCAGCCTCTCCAGCAAGGTGGCAGCTCTGTCAGTCCTCCCTCAGCCGGCTCCTTATCTCCCCTCTGTGCTCACAGCTCGGGCTGGAGTTCAGCTCATTCACTGACAGAGAGGAAAAGAGAGGGAGCGTCACAGCCAGACAGAGAGAGAAAGAGAGGGAGGGGGAGCAAGAGAGGGGGGAAAATGACTTAAAAAGTGTGAGGAGGGTTTAGGTCAGACCCCCATTGCTTCAACTCCAACCCTTTAAATAGCCGTCATTCTCTCTCCCTCCCTCTCTCTGCAGCCGTCTTCCCTCCCTCCGCTGGAACTAATGGATGCGGAGCCGGACCTTAAAATGAGATGCCAGTGTTACTGGGAGTCATGACAGGGCGAGCGGAGCATGTGGTTGTGCAGGAAAATTAGAGGGGAGAGCCGGGACTTAGACAAAAAGTGAAGTCAGAGGGCAGACTGTCGTTTCTCTTCATGTGATGCTTTGTGAAGTTTTCCTGCTCGATGAAAGCTGCAGGAATAAACAAGTATATTACAGCTTGGCAAAAAAAATAATTCAGGCCATGGCATGGAATTGTCATCCTGCGTCCTGTGAATGTGGACAACAAATGAAATGCTGGTGGAGGTAAAATTCGGGTAATAGTTTCACTTTGAGACGAGGGTCACAGTATTTACATTGTCGTGTTTTTACCTCATCTGCTTTTATTTTTTATCTTGTTTTATCTTGCTCTACAATTTGTATAGGTAGGCTACTCATGGTGTTGAGACATCTCCCTCTGCCTCATGCTTAAAGGGACTGTGAGGAGTTTCTAAGTAATTACAAAAAAGTCTCACTTTTAGATATATGCCTGATGGAAATACACACTTTAAGATGAGTTTTATAGCATCAAAATAAGTTATCTATAAATGCTATTCCTTAGCTTCACGGTCGGGTCGGACAGGACTGGACTGGCCTGGATACGCAACTTCGGGAATAAGACAATTAAAACTAGAGCTAATTTATATTATTCGGACACGTCTTAGAGCACCAGGCTGTAAACAGCGATATATAGCCAGCTACAAAACTACAATACTAAGTTTTTCAAAAATTGCTTGTTGTCACATATCAAAAACTACCACTACGTAACTAGAAAGAGATACATTACTATGTATCTATATCATTACTATATTGTTAGACTTATATTTACAAAAATGCTGCCATAGTGATAATCACATTCTTCATGTGATATTTGTGAACAACAACGCAGGGCGTGCTAACAACAGCTAACAATAGCCTGGTAGATCGGCATGTTTTTTTCCAACTTCAACTGGAACGCCGATAAGTCGGAGATGATGTCACTCCCATTTCCGAGGTTATTTGAACGCAGCATTACGGCAGTCGCCGCGCGTGCTCATGGGTAGCAGAGTCTTAATGTCGCCGGTAATAGATTCTCCTCATAGCACCTTTAAAAATGTTTCCTTGACAGATTGATTATTAATTTATTTTGTTGCCTGACTGTATGCATAAAAGTACACTGGAAAACTACAAATGAATTGCCCCTTGTGGGATAATAAAGTTATATGAACTAAATTCAATTGAATGATATATGAAAAGATGCGATGTGCATCAAAAATGTAATATTATGAAGATGGCAATATTTACATTTACTAAACTTGTATATAGCATACATTTAAAGCTAGGGTTGGTAATTTTGGAAAACTAGCATTAATTTAAATGTAGCATCTTTTCAGGGCTTCACCTAGCCCCTCCCACCCCTCCTCCAAAATGACCCCCTCCCCTCCGCTCACATGCACGAGCGCCGCTGATTCACAACCCGAAGACTGATTCAACTCCAAACCGGCCCCCAGCACAACGTTTTTGTTTTACACTACACCAAGTCATGTCTCAGTTAGTACTCAGAGCCAGATGTTGATCGGGGTATAGGTAGTTCCTCTGCTATTCTCCACATAGCTGTCAAGTCTCCCATTTTGGCCATGAAACTACCGTATTTTATGTATTGTATCTTTTTCCCGACGTCCTCCCGTGTTAGTATTTATATCCCCTAAATCTCCTGTGTGACTGTCGTAAAGACATGACCCAAACTAAAGCGTGTGTTTGTTGTGATGCTAATGAATGCAGCTTGGACCTTCCTCAGAACTCTGCATTGCTTTACAACTTCTTTTTTCAACAACTTACAGGATGCAAAGCGACAAGGTAATGTAGCTTTCTAGTTACTTGGCGGTAGTTTTTGATGTGTGACAACAAGCGATATTTGGAAAACTTAGTATTGTAGTTTTGTAGCCGGCTATATATCCCTATTTACAGCCCGGTGCTCCAAGACGTGTCCGAATAATATAAATTTGCTCTAGTTTTAATTGTCTTGTTCCTGAAGTTGAGTATCCAGGCCAGTCCAGGCCAGTCCAGCCCTGTCCGACCCAACCGTGAAGGCTAAGGAATAACATTTATAGATAACCTATTTTGATGCGATAAAACTCATCTTAAAGTGTGTATTAGGATCAGGCAAATATCTAAAAGTGAGACTTTTTTGTAATTACTTAGAAACTCTTCATAGCATCTTTAATATCGAAAAAGTAACAAGATTAAACAATATAGATTGCCCCCGCGCTCACTTAAATTTCATTTTACATTTGCCCTTGAATGCACCACTTGGTTTTCACCAAACTTGTAGTCATATCGAATCATAACAATATTGAGATATCTGGCATGAATATCAAGATATGACATTTTGTCCACATCGTTCAGCCCTACTGCAAACTCTGACCTATGTGCTGAACATCGTGTCTGCTGAGGTGCTCCTACCCATCAAACTGATGTTTGATTAATATTATTGAAGAATTAACAAGCAGCGTTTCCCACACATGGACTTTATCTGGACCTCACTTTAAGGCATTTTGCAGTTAGTATATCAAATAATTTTCTGATAAATTAGGAGATTCACGGTCAATCAATAAAAAAAACACAGTGCCTTATGCTGCACACACAACGCTGCCTGTATGCAAACGTGTCATGGTTTTAAAAGTACAGCAGTTTGTACACAGTGTAGTTTTATACACATCAGATTAGGGCTGAACGATATGAACAAAATTTCATATCTCAATATTCATGCCAGATATCCCGGTATCGATACAATACGATATGACTGTGGGTTTGGTGAAAACTGAGCATTTTTCAGAAAAATAAATTCATTATACAAAAGAATGTGGAAAGTTCAGCTTTATTTAAAAGAAATGTATATTGTTTATATCATTGCTTTTTCAAAATTTAAATCTTGAATGTTCATATCTCGACATCGATACGATAACGATATATCTTTCAGCCATACATCATACAATGAAATGAGATCATGCTCTTTATGATGCTGCAGGTCTGGAGAGAAACAGACGGAGCTGTTTAAAGATCATGTTGAGCTTCAAGGAAAAACAGAATCGTTTTAATCAAGATCACTGTTATGGTGTCACAATGTTTAAAAAGATTAACAAACTAAGATCATATATTTTGATGTATAAATCCCTAGGGGTGTCCCAATCCCATATTTAATATCGAATATCGGTTCGATATGAGAAAAAAGAAAAATATCGGATTATATCAGCCTACACCTAAAATATCCGATATCAGCACTCTGATACAAGTCGTCCATTCTAATTAATTTTGCATTTATTTACTTTAGTTGTACAATATTCTCATGTTTAAGTTAAAGCTGGGGTTGGCGATTTTGGAAAACTAGCATGAATTTGAAAGTAGCATCTCCTCAGGGCTCCGCCTAGCCCCACCCCCCGCTCACATGCACGCGCGCAGCTGCTATATCCAGAAGACTGATTCAACTCCAAACCCTCAGCACAACATGTTTGTTTCACACTACACCAAGTCATGTCTCAGTCAGCACGAAGAAAACACCAAACAAACATGTAAAGTCAGTTAGTACTCACAGCCGATGTTGATCGGGGTATAGGTAGTTCCTCTGACATTCTCCACATAGCTGTCAAATCTCCTGTTTTGGCCATGAAACTACCGTATTCTCCGTATTTTCTCCTCTTTTCTCCCTTCCTCCTGTATCAGTACTCTCCTGTAAATCTCCCGTGTGACGATATAATAATAAAAACATTCCTCTGCCTCTCCAAATTGAGCTCCGTCTCTAGCCTGAATGGGGCGGTAATGCTCCAAAATGATGGATGCCAACCACCGAAGAAGAAGAAGTCTCGCGAGAACTGCCACCTGCAGTAGCATGGATGGCAGTTCTCGCGAGATTAGAGCCAACAGCGGAACAAACGTGGAAAAATAAAGACTTCATTTTAGATTTCTTGTAAATCTGTCTTAAAATGTGAGGGATACTGGAGCTTGGTTGGTGTTGTGGGACAGCTCACAGCGGACTTCCCTTATTTTCAAAGACAAAACTTGAAAGGTGAGCATTCTCCAGCAGAGTCTGTTCCCTACACGCTACATGCTACATGCTACACGCACTGTCTGTGCACGCCGGGAAAATGCACGCGCAGCAGGCATGCAGAATGGCGACGGGATTTGATTGTTGTAAAAAAAGGTATCCCTGCAAGATTATTGGTTGGTGTTTTCCCTGTTTTACTCCTGCCGTAGATTGCGGATATTTTTCGCTCTATTCTAAGAACACATTATGAGTTGATTACCATCGAGTCATAAAGACCATTTTAACCAGTATTACAAAAAGTGTATCTAAATCAGATCGCCAACCCTAGCTTTAAACACAGTGGTTATTTTGCAATTTAAAAATATATATATTTTTTTTTACTGGATTTCTTGAGGTTACTTTTCAGGGGCTTCTAATTTATTGTTCATTTATTTTGCTTAATTGTACTACATTCCTATGTTTAAGGATAAACTTTATTGAACCCATTGGTTAATAACAAATGCGTCAGTTTTTCTCAAGCCTACCATTGCTGACCACTGTTCTCTGTTAGAGTAATCTCACTTGATCAAGCCTTTTCTTACAGTCTATACTACAAAATAAGTAATAAAAGTATGTATGATTCCTGCTGATATCGTATCGGATTAATATCGATATCAGCCAATACTCAAGGCTGCAATATCGGTATGGTATCAGAGGTTGGGACACCCCTATAAGTTACACCGGACTATAAGTTGCAGGACCAGTCAAACCATGAAAAAAGTGTGACTTATAGTCCTGAAAATACGGTAACTGGATAGAAAAGGAGGCTCATGAAAGAGGCCTCATAACATACAGCATCAAAAAAGGAAAACTGACACTTAGGTAATTGTGGTAAGTAAAAACTAAATCCTGCCCCTTTATCTTTCAAGAGGCACAATGTTTGACTTGATCATATATCCTGATCATTATTTGTTTTATACTGGCCAAAACTCCACCAGTGCATAAAATGTGAGTCTTCCCCTGACTCTGTGAAAGTCAGAGATAGACGTCTACACTGGCTAAAACCACATTTTATTACACATGTGGGCACATCTGAGTGAACAAATCTGCTCCAAAATCCATGATTATAGGTATATTTCCAGTTATTGCCCCGTGGGTGATAAATTAGTAAAAGCTGAAGTCAAACAGTGAGTCCAGTGTCTGATTTCAAGAGAAAATATTTCCTTGCTTTGATACTCACTCTTTCTGGACAGACACGGTTACATATTAATAAATTTAACAGATGGTGCAGGCATGTTTTTTTCACTGTTGTGTACAGCCGTTATGGAAAAGAGTGAAAGTGAGCTGCCACTGGAGATGTCAAAACAGAGGTACTTTGTTAAAATTCTGGATGTAAAGAAAAGATACAACTAGGGGAAGCAGGCAACATGCCACCATACGGACTCAGCCTCCACACAGTTTAGCCTTAATATGATTAAATGAGGATAAAGCAAGCATCAGCTTAAGTCTTTAAACTGAGTCTGTAAGGATGGGTAAGGGGGTCAAGACATGCTGGTTTGTTACCAATATAATGCGTGGATCGACAAGGACTCACATAGGGCTTTTTTTTTTACATTGCAAAGAGTAGACATTGCTAAAATTAAGGGTCCATAAAATGTCAAACAGTAATTTAAATGCATATCCCAGGATCTTACATGACAGTTTAATTATTAGAAGAATGTGGGAATGGCTATTATTTGATAAACTGTTCTTCAAAATAAATTAAAATGATCAAGAAATAAACGAAACCATATTTGTGTATCTAACACATTAACTGTATTATATTAATGTACAAACATGAAAAACGACTTCCAAACAAGATGTATGTTTTAGGTCAGTGACTGAGCCTTTTAACTGGCTTCTTTCCTTTAGACTGTCCCGATTGTTTTAATTTTAACCTTGTACTTGTGCCAAGGCTGCAAAATCAGGGCAAAAACCATACACGTGTTTTGTTTTTTTTTTCTTTGATGGATACTGAGATCAGGATTACGATTACTCACTGATTTTACCAACCACAACACATGCAGTCGTTTAGCTTAATGCTCTATACACTGTTATTTTGAGCATCAACGAACAAGCTATAGCTAAAAATATGTGTAAAAAAAGTACTTGAATTAAATCCTACGAAATAAAAAAATAGAAAAAAAGACAAAACAAGTGCATCACGTCCTTTGGCACATTAATCTTTAATATCAATTATTCAGTTTTCATAATTGTGAAAGGCTGCAAAGTAATTGTAGGGACGGGAATCATTAACAGTGCCATCAAAGAATCGATATCATGAGTCTTTTTACTAATCAGTTCCCTTATTGATTCCTTCCTCTGACAGGGTTCAGAAGTGGTCAGAATTGTGGCTTAGTTATCTATGCTGTGACATGTGTTTGACATTGTTGCCACTGAAAATCTACATGCCAACATTTGCCCACGCGGAAAATCTGGAGGAATCAATAAGGGAATCGTTAAAGAATGGGATCGATTAACAGGATTGTTAATAGCACTGGTATTAATAAAATTGTATCAATTTCCATCCCTTTGTTATTGTGTTAAAAACTGGATTAATTGACCAGCTCCAACATGGTCACTAAACCACCGGTGCTCTGAATGAAGTCATGAATATATTAGAAGTATCAGGCCAACACAAACAGTTGTTACAAAACTTTCCTTCGTGCTTGGGAAGTGTTATTTAACTAGCTACCATGTCAAAAGGTTCTTTGCAGCCCACTGTGTCCCTAAATGCCCTTATTAATCAGTTTATGTAAACAGAATGAGCCCTCGCTAATGTCTTTTGTTCAGGTTAATAACAAGTCCATGGCGCCCTCTGATACGGAGTTATAGTGGGTTTAAGTAGGCACAACACAAACTGTATGTTTACCCCCCTCTCATTCACATACCCTCTAAGTGACAACAGGTGAATGCCAATATTTTCATTTTAAAAAGTTGGCCATAGTAAAAAAATTAAAAAAATAAGAATCACTGCTGTAAAAGATGCTATAAACGAGGATCCATAACAAGGAGAGGAGCTGAATTTCCACTGTTTCTGATGTCCAGGAAGCTAACAGCTAGTCAGAATTAGCTTCTGCTCTCTTGCTCATTGCCCAACATGATACCCAGTTTGTAGGTGAGTGAGTCTGTTGGTGTGTTCTGATGATTAACTTGCTGCATGCCACACACTATAGAAACGTAACTGTTAAATTAGTTTACGCTCATTGTTTGAAATTTAGTTTTGATTTAAAAGTTATTTTATGTGTACTAGGCTCAAGCAGACAAGAGACAAAACATTGGGCAGGATTGCCAAAATAAAACCTCATGGATGTTTATTCAGACTTTTGTTTGTAGCAAGCAAGAAGGCTCTGACCAGAAAATGGCTGAAAAGAGACATACCGACTATAAATGACTGGATTGATGTTGTTTACAATATATACGATATGGTAAGGCTGGGTGATATGACCTAGAAATAAATCCCCGATTTTTTTCCACAACACTCGATTTATGATTTTGATCAATTTTTCCCTCCTTAAAAGAAACAAAACTTTCAGTGACATAAAAATGAAACAAATCAAGTTTTGCATTTATGTTGTCTAAATGTTTCCCTCTTGAAGTCAAAGTCTGGGTCATAAAAGGTTGATTATGTAGTACAAACGTAGCCAGGTTTGTCTACAGAAACACTAAAAGGCTGAGGGGTCTTTACAGTATTAGCATTAAACTCTTTGATCAATATTTAATCTACATAAATAACAAATACAAGCCTATAAAAGTGCTTGTGCAAACCCTACAAGGCCGACCATCATGAAAAATTGTAATTTTTTTCAAAAATTTTCTGGACTAAGGCCAGAAAAAAATCTCACTTTTTAATTTTTTAAATCTTCCCCAGAAAATAATTCAAATTAATCGATTTAATCGATTTTTTGGCCAGCTCTACATTATGGAGAGAATCACTTTTAAACTGAGATGTAAAATTGATATCTTTGCTGAAATTTGGTCAAAATGGCTCACTTATGTTTTAACAGTAAGACCTGATTTTGTTTAGCAACAACATGCCCCATATGGGAGGCATACCTTCAAGCTCAATCGCAAAGAAAGAAACTAATATGGTTATATGGGCATGGTGTCATACGAGTGGTTTAAAAGTTGCTTGTGCGATGAATCCTCCCCCTGCCAGTTGTTTCTTTATTGTTTGTAACTATGTTATGTTTTCACAAAAATAACAATAAAAAGTAAATTAAAAAAAACTCGTGGATTGTTGTCTTGTATGTCATTTAAACTCCATCATCAGGAAGTCGTATGTGGCCTGAGCTCTCTCATGTAACTTCACAGGTATCCTCCAGCATTATCAAGTGCATTTCAAATTACACTCATTATTTAACTAGACGGACATGTGAATGCAATGTTTAATAGGAAGTATGATTCTGATCTAAGAGTTTTCTTTACAGTTGTGTAAATACAAGCCAAAAAAATATCAAATAAGAATCCTTCATTAATGTAAAGATTTAGCTTGCTCTGTAGTAGGCCAAAAAGCTATTGTGTCTTTGGCTGTGCTGCCATAAAGGGGCTGAAAGGAAGAGCACATATCTCGAATCTCAGAGCACAACAGGGCTAAGGAGATTTGTCACTTTTCATTGCAGCGTGGTCGTGTTCAGGTAAACAATGCAACAAGGACAACAAAATATCTGTGCCCCTGTAGAATTGAACAGGATATAAGTTCATGTCTGAAATGGAGTTCATGCATGTGCTGAAGAAGGTCCACTCACAGACAGAGGATAAACTAATAAAATCTGCCTCCATCCATTAAATCAAATCCGCTCCTAGTCTTTAGAAGACCCCAGGGATCCAGTCAGAGGGGGAGCCCTAAAAACTGAGAAAATGTGTGTAAACCCCAGAAAATACGTCACACCGTGGCCCCTTTTAATTTAAGACTCCACATGTGTTTCACATGTACTGCACGTCACTTTCCAGCACATGTGGCTCGGACACAAACCAGAGACCATTTGCAAGATATTGCTACTGCAGCTATAAACAACATGTTAGCTTTGATTACAACAAGACGATCTGCCAACAGTGGAACATAAACATCAGGTTATGTATCTCTGCTACAAAAGAGAAATGCAGCCGAGGTCACAGCTCTGGAAAGGAAATAGGAATCAGCTAAATGTTAACATCAACATGCTCCACATGGGAATGCAGATCAGCTGTTTTAGGAAAATAGTGATGTTTCCAAACAAGATATAAGATGATACAGCATTGCCTAAGTTGATTTTGTTGTCCCCGAGGAGATCAGACTTCTTTGTCCCCTTTTAAATCGGTTTTAAAAACACATTTTGATCGATGTGCTTTTACAAGAAATACCACTTGAGTATGCTTTTAATCCTCAGAGGCTGCTTTTATTTCCAGTTTTACAGTTTCACAGGCAGCATCTTTGATTTTTTCATTTTTATCTTTCATTTTAACTCAATATCCTTGTTTGGTTTTATTTCTTTTTCATGATTTTGTTTCCTATTTTCTTTAATCTAATGGTAGTTTAGGCCTTTTTAATTTGCTTCCTCCTGCTTATCTTTGGTGATATTAATCTTTTATTTTTTTTGCTGTTGTAACGCTAACGCTTTTGGTCATTGAATTCCTCACATTCTCTTCTACTTCTCTTTTATGCTTTTGTTTATGTTGCATTTTTGTCTGTTAAGTACTTTGCAACCCAGTTTTGAAAAGTGCTATATAAATAAAGTTTTTTATTATCATTATTGAGTGAGCCACCATTTTGGGTGGATCCCTGGACAGTGTGTTAAGTCTCTGCCAGTTTTTACTCCACAAATAAAAATTTTACAACAACACAACAGGGCACCCGATTCCCTGCTCACTCAGACCTTTAAGAAGCACCAACATGGAGGAAAAGAAAGATGCGAGTATTGTAGCAGAGCACTTCAATGCACACGACAAAAAGGACAACTCAACTTCTCCTTCTCCTCTTGTTTACAGCACAAGTAGGTGCCTGAAATGGCCCCTTCCTCTTGCCTCACCAAGCAAACCTACCACTGTTACATCATGCTGTTGTTTTATCAGCTGTTCAAGCCTGTATGTTTAGGATGATAAGCCCTGTGCAGAGTATAGACAATTAAAGAATGCAGAGCAACTAAAAGGAAACAAGCGGAGCAGCACTGAACTGACCAGTTAACAAAGAGGAGATCAGTCAGCCAATCAGAACAGACTAGGCCAGCATGTAGAGGGGCGCACTGAAGTGACAGGAGCTTATCATTTTAAGAATGCTCTCTGAAAAGACGGCATTAGCTGTGTTCAAAATCCTTCCCTATCACGGATTTAGTGCACTATATAGTGCGTGTTCATCATTTTGTAGTCTGGATCCAAGTCTCAGCAGTAAATTTCATTCACTATATAGTGCACAACAAAATACCCACAATGCACAGCAAATGTGAGTGTACATATGATGTGGCCTATATTGTACTCCTGTATACCACAATGCAATGCAGTCATGTGTTTCCAGAGAAGAAGAAGAGAAAGAAGGCTGCTAAGGCACAAATTAACTCTGCTTTCATTTATAATGTAAGAAACGTTAAAGTATCTTTAACACGTTCGTAGCGTAGCTTTCTTACATCTTTTAACAGCAATAAACAGCTGCAAAATTTGCTACTTATCCTCCTTAGGGCCCAGTTTGTCTACATGATTCATGGTGCATTCCTTTTCACAATTTGATCAGGTTAAAACAGAAAACTGCTGTCAGTATTATTGTGACTAATCCACCATCTTCCAAACACGGACAAAAATTAATATATAACTTAATATAAGAAGAAACTGGGTTTAAACTGGCATTTAAACGTTTCCTAGAAAAGCACATTCATGAATAAATGTGCAGAGCAGATGTGCAGAGACTCAGACCAAAACCATCGTCTGTTGAAATAACACAGGTGCGCTTGTGTTGGAGATTAAAGTGAGTGTTACAGATTCAGATCATTCTTTACAATAAAACATCCAATTCTTCATTCACACCGTTGACTTCACAGTTGGCCATAACAAGATAAAGAAAATATAAGTCCATTTAAATAATGGGGCAAGAGCAAGAATTTTAGTGTCACCGTAAATGACGAGAGAAATTCAAGACCATGAAATGGTTACATTTCAGCAAACGCTCAGGCTAAATTGATCCAAACAAAACAAAGATGTCAATAATTAAGTAACTCTGTTTTACAATCGAGCACATGCTGAGTGCCAGCCACCAGCCAAGTTGGCCGATAGATACAAAACTACAGCCAAGAAGAATTTAACTGACCAAAATAAAAGTTGTATTTTTGTGAGCAAAACATTTGTGTATCTGATTGAGTTGTGGTTTAATGTTTTACAGATATAATTGCCCTTTTCCATTAGCCCTACTCTACTCTACTCGACTCTACCCGGCTCTACTCTACTCGTCTTTTGATGCTTTTTCATTAGCCCCAGTTGCCTCCCCAACGCAGTGCAGTGTCGCTGTAAACAGCTGAGTGGCACTGCGGTGACGTCATTTTGAGCGCAACACAACAATCTGTGGCTTTTTGTCACAAACCGAGTGAAAAAGGAAAGCAGAAGAAGGCTGCAGGTGGTAAGAAGAAATACCCCTTGAGAAGCACAGGAGAGTTTTGGAAGCTATACAACAGAATGAAGCCGAAGACAAGAGCAATCGAGCTGCAAAGAAAAGACGTATGAGGGTAAGCTAATGGTAGCTACCGATAGCATGCTAGGTCAACGCTTCTCGCTGTCTGACCAATCAGTAGCCGTCAGTCGGTGACGTCATCTTTTAGTATCGACTCTGCTCGCTTGGAACCAGAGCGGAGTAGGTACTAAAACTAGCTTGTTTTAGGAGGTACCAGGCTAGTGGAAACACGCTGCAAATTGAGTAGAGTAGGGCCAAGGCGTGCTAGTGGAAAAGGGCCATAACAGGGTTTTTTCTGTAAAACTATAACATTAAAAAAGAGAAATCTATATGCTTGCTTACATCTGTCATAACTTGTCTAGTAAGGGTTATGTATATCTATACTAAATGCTAAATTTAAACAACTAAACAGAATCCTCGCTAATTGAAACTATTTTCAATATTGCAAAAATATTTACTGATGGTACCAACACATGTCAAATAACACTATGGATCTGATTATTTTTAGAAAAGCACAGTGAATCTAAATGGTTTTACAGAAGAAAATATCAGTTTTTGACAGTTTTGATTTATATAATCTATAAATATCAATTATCAAAGAATATTATTTAATAGGGATGTACAACATTGGATCTGTTGCTGATATTTGATATTTCCAAACTCATTCATCAACAATACCAATGTTACATTTTTTTGTCTATAGCACAAAGCCTCCACTTAGCCATAAAAGAAAAAAGAAACAGATATAGAGCAAAAAATAACTTTTTAATATTAATTAATAACACTTTTGATTTATCAAAGTTGACTATGAATGGTGGATTTGTATCATTCTGCCAATATCACAGGACGTACTTGGGATACAGTAATCTGCCAATATGTATGGTCAAAATATTGGCTGTAAAAATCTCCTTAATTATTTCTATCTGCCAATAAGGATACTGTCCCAAAAATATAAAGCAATCAATTATTTATATTTGTCACATTTTATGGTAGACTTTGTCTTTTTCTTTACTCCATGGGTATAGTTAGTTGATATTAAAATGAACCGATGATCCACAATCCATGAGCAGGGCTGACTCTTAAGCTGAAAAACTCATTAATGACCAAGTTTTTGGCATAACGACTTATTTACAACACAAACATAATTTACAGGTTAATTTCCTTTTCAGTGGCCTGTCCTAATAAATCTCAAGCTCTTTGTTTCCTGTAGAATTTGAGTAAAGTGTTGATATATGACAGAGACTTTAAAGGTTTCTTTTTTATGAATCAACATGATTTGCAGTCTCCTGAGCACTCTGCAGTTGAGCAGAGACTAAACATTTATTGGCAGTTTACAAAGTGAGATTCCATCTTAAAAATTACGGTTAATTCATCCATGTTACCCCATCCCGTGCTCTGTAATTTCACCAGGATAAAACAGCCACAAGAGAAAGTCAAACTGCCTCTTGTGACCTTTTAACCATGCTGTAATTACAGAGCTCAGTGGTTTAAGGGTTGTTTGGGCTCAACAGCTCACCTAAACTGAACCAAAGGAAGTTGTAGTTTTTTCCACAAACTTAAGGGGAGACAACTAAAAAGAAGGGATGCACATTATTACTGGAACAATCAGAATTCATAGATGATGACCAATGTTTTAGCAGGACATTTGGGCAAAAATGTTAGCTATACTTGCTGTTATGTTGGTAGAAATACAAATGTACCACAATGGATTCATCTTATTAACACAAAATGTCCACTTTCATTAATCAGAAGTAAAATCTGTTCAAGATTAAATGTTGTTTTTCTCATGTCACATCTGCCACCATGACAGAAAATAGCAGATTGGGTTAGGGTTGGGGGGGAAAAAAAGATTTTTGAACAAAAAAATTGATTTAAAAATCATCAAACAAAAATCCTGATACTTATATGAATCTATTTTTTCTCCCACACCTACTTATCACCATAAAGAAATCAAACAACACTGATTAATGATTTATTTTGCTGTTGCTAATTTCAATGCATTACCTCAAGGCATAAACCAAAACATTTTCTTATAATCAGGCCACAGCCTTTGCTCTCTTAACACCTGGTCTGACTGTCTTGACTCCAAAGACAATGACATTTTTCTAGAATGTTTTACAAGATTTATTATCCACAAACTGACATTAACACAAACACAGACACACTGCATAGCTCTGTCTCTTATAAGCTCTCTTTCATTTTAATGAGCCACTAAAACGTCAGCAGAGCAGTGACACTTGCAAGACTCTTTTGTTGTTTTAACAGGTAATAACAAGAAACTCCATCAGCCCACATTGTGTGTCATTATTACAGCTGGACTATGGCTGGTAAATGTCAGAAGAACCATAAAACTGATGGGACAAGAATTTGTGGTGAGAAAAGGCAGGGAAATATTAAACAAGCTTGTATTTAACTGAGGAATAAACACTTGAATGACAAAACACTGTCAGCGAAAGGTGACTAATGAGGTCTAGTTTGTCAAGAACCTTTTAAAATATTCCAAACAACTCATCTTCTCATAAATCTGGTTATTAGTGGCTAAATAACAAGAATCGGTTGAGAAAAAGAAGTGAGATGAAGAGGCCTGCATCCTCAGATGTGCTGTTGTGTCCTCATCAGTCTCACTCTGAGTCAGCTAACAGCCTTCAGCAGACGCAGAGCAGACCAGAGATGTCACAGCGCGCACAAACATGAACTAATATGGCCCTGAATGCATCACAAATCCCTCTCAGGTCACTCCTAAGGCCCGCCAGCGTGGTGACTGAGAGACTCTGATTGCAGTTGGTACTAAGAGTCAGTTTAACAAATCTACAAACAGCCTCATGTCGTCTCAGTGTGGGAGCTCTAATGAGCTTTTGCTCCACACAGATAAGAGGATCTGCACCCCAGCATTAGTTTGGGGATTAGTGTGACACTGATGAATGAACTGTACTGAATTTGACCCTCTGTTTGCGTCTGTGTACGACTCAATATCCTTAATAAGATCAGCGATCAGTCATTAATCACTGACCTTTATGATCATGCATTTTAGAGCTGTCAGGAGATTTAAAACAATGAGAGATTAATTATGACCTGTAATTAATGAATCACTTTTTTGATCTCACTTTTAAAAAATGCTGAAAAAAAGCCCCCAACTTCAAGTATTTTCATTGAAATTCATTAGATTTAGGGGTGCACCGATCACATTTTTTGTTTTTATTTTGCTTTTACAAATAAAGAAAATCACAAGGTCTGAGATAGTTATTAAAATAATCTACAGGACAAACTAACAACACAACTTAAACCACTAATATAGTGTCCAGAGTGTTAGGTTTCCTTGTAGTGCAAAAAGAAAAAAATGCCCAAATGCAGTAAAACAACGGGTGATTAATTATGACCTATAATTAATAAATCTTTTTTTTAATCTCACTAAAAAGTGCAACAAAAAAAAAGCCCTCAACTTGAGGTATTTTCATTGAAATTCATTAGATTTAGGGGTGCACAGATCACAATTTTCTGATCAACAGCCAAAAATAAAGTGCACAGCAGTTTTTTGCTTTTACAAATAAGGAAAATTGCAAGGTTTGAGGTAGTTATTAAAATAATCTACAGAACAAACTAACAACACAACTTAAACCACTAATAAAGAGTCCAGAGTTTTAAGTTTAATTCCAATGGCATGTATCACAGACTTTTGCACTTCTAATTAAAAGTAAAGTTTACTGTAGTCCACTGAAGAACACAGATATCTACACAGAATGTAATAATATAATAAACTGCATTTTATTTTAGCATTGTTCTACCTCATTCTCTCTGTTTTAGTAGATACATTTTATTTCATTTCATTTTTTTGCTGATTTTTTTTCAGAGTTGGTTGTATTGTGCTCTCATTATGATCTATTGTCCTTTTCTATGTCCTGCTTTTGTGTGTGTGGTGTCTTTGCCACAATGTTTATGTGTTACCTGCCTAGGGACTACGGATGTAAATTAGCATTGATGCTATAATCCGGCATATTTACCTCTATTGTTTTTTGAATAGATGTTCATTAATGTGTACTGTTCCTATTAAATAAATAAATAAATAAAATAAATAAATAGTCGCAATGACTTGCGCGTGCTGGCATATTGCTCAGTAGCAGCTATCTGTGTGCGTGTTATATGTTTGTTATGTCACTTCATGTCTTATGCCTAAGTCACACATTCCCGTTTCTAATTGTAATTGTGCACGACTGTACACGATTGACGAGGCTGGTGTGATCGCTATGATACGGGATGAAATGACTGTCTCACCCCTGGGCACACCCCCTAAATACACCGTCAGTAGCGCTTCTACAGCGCTTCAGCGGTGTTCGTCCCGCTCCAGCTAGGTTAATACAACTATGTGACGAGGATTCCATGAATTGTCATCCTGCTGACATGACGTCAGCCCCGCTCGAGCTCAGTTCGCGTCACGTAAGCCCCGACTGAGCCCCGTTGCTTGCGCCGTCTTGAACGGGACACAGTCGGGGCACAAACGGATATGTCCTTGTCAGTCGTCCTCATAAAGCTTTCAGGATTGAGCCACGATCAGCCCAACTGAGCTCCGTACATGCCACGCTAATACCGTTCACATTAGGACTGCATTAGGCTTCCACCCCGCTAAACTGAGAGCGGTGATTCTCCAAGACAGTTTTGAACAGTTCAAAACCGTCGGGACCCTTCCACATTCCTCGCGGTTCATCCACGATTATACAACGCTGATCCAGACCAAGTAGCGCATGCACCACGACCAAAGCACGTTTCATCAGAATTATGACAATCGTGCACAATCGCCATGAGAAACAGGAATGTGTGACTGGGGCTTTAAGAGTTTTTGGTGCCTCTCGCTGCAACCCAATTTGCCCTCTGGGACACTAACATGCATTCTTCATACAATCATTTGAAAACATTAAAACATTCCCCCAGCATTGAGACTTACGAGTTAAACACATCTGTCATTCAGACTGATTCAGCCTCAAGTTTTTCCAAAAAGAACCTTGGCATTCCCATTCTCTCTTTTGATAGGTTCATTCTGCTCTGATAATGGTCCTCTTGAGTCAGAAATGGAATTATCACTGTCAATTAAAACAGACAAAGAAATCTCAGACATGCGTTGACTTCATTAGTAGAGCCTTTTGTCAGTGCTACATGCCCCAGTGCACTCAGAGATGTAAAGTGTGCAGAGTTATTAATGAAACAAAGTCGACTGAAATCCAGAGAGAAAATTCATCCTGAGATACCATCAGCCTCTGTCATAGTTCTATAATAAAGTCATAATTCTGGACTGCTGACCTTATTTGACTCTAAAAAGTTATAACTTAACTGAAGAGGATGATGAAGATTTTTCTGGTTGTCCTTACACATGTACTGTACTTTTGTAGATCACCAATTTTTCTCCTTAAAATCTTATCTGGCTTTCAGGAATACGCTAAATGAATGTGCCAAAACACAAAACAAGAACATCGTTGTGAATACGCTGACTCAGATGGCATGCTCAAGCTCTCTGTTCGTGTTCATCTCCCAGCTTTTAACAGAAATCCAGCTTCATGTGTTTAAGAGATTCATCCAAATGCAATCCAGTTGGGTCTCAGTGGTCTGATGCAAATCTGAGGTATTAGTTTGTACACAAGACATCTTAAAATGCTTATTTCATTCTTGTTCCCAGCAAAATTAGCTCATGCAGGCTAAAATCAAATCATGTGTGCTAGGACCATGTTTTAGTTGTTTGTTGAGCACTGGGAAGAATGTAGTCTTTTCTTTGTGTCAATGAAAGTGTATAAGTGAATGTCATTGATGCTATCAAAGCAGCAGAACCTACCTTATCATCAGCCAATAAACAAGTTTTATGAGACAAAGTTTGTTATAACTGGAGGTAGGGATTAGGGATGGGATGAATTATCATTTGGCAATATATAGCGATACAGTACGTGACGAAATGCATCAAGTTTGAAAAAAATGGATCGCGAAATAAAAAGGTCACGTCCGGTAATAGCGCATGTGACCAGAAGTGATGACAACAAACATTAGCGTTATGATGGAGTCGAATGAGGTCAAAATTGAGGATGCTCCATCTGGATTCAAGTCATCTGTCTGGCAGTATCTTGGCTTTCTCATAAAATTACCAAAGACATCGCTTGATCACCACACTGCCTCAGTAATGATGCTGCTCTTTATTGTTTGGCCTCTGAGTCTGACACATTTATTGACAAAAAAGACAAAAGAACTGTTATGAATATAACAATAAAGGGGTTAAATGATTTCAATTCTATGTAAAAGTACTTTTAGAACATTTTGAGCACACTGCAACAATACCGCGATACTAATGATAACCATGATAATTTTGGTTACAATAACCGTGATACAAAATTTCCATATCGTTACATCCCTACGTCCGGTAATAGCGCATGTGACCAGAAGTGATGACAACAAACATTAGCATTATGATGGAGTCGAATGAGGTTGAAATTGAGGATGCTCCACCTGGATTCAAGTCATCTGTCTGGCAGTTTCTTGGCTTTCTCATAAAAAAAGACAAAGACAGCGAAAACGAGCCTACCACTCATTAGTATACACATTCTCTAACCTCTCTAGGGTTAGAGAGAGTGTAATTGTTTGTGTTTGGCCTGTTAGGCCTTGTGTTTTCCTGTGTGCAACTCAAACAAAAATAAATAAGTTGTAATTACACAGTAATATTTTTTCTTTTTTACTTTTTTGATATTGTATCGTGACGTATTGTATCGTGACCCGGGCATATCGAGGTGCAGTGTATCGTGAGTTTAAGTGTATTGTCCCATCCCTAGTAGGGATGTATACTGTGAATACCTGATTGGGTTGGTACTGGAATACCGTTAAGAATCTGGAAAAATGGTACTGTTATCGGTACTTGAACGTCTCTTCAACTGTCACGTAGTTATGACACTCCCGCCGTCGACAGGTGATGACGCAGCTGGCTCAAGCATGTCGATGAGGGCTAACATCACCAAACACTTGGACTGCGCACACAGTATAAAGCTAATGGAGTGTCAAGTCAAGTCAAGTCAAGTTTATTTATATAGCACTTTTCCTACAACACATGTAACTCAAAGTGCTTACAGCAGAGAAACAATAGGAAAGAGAGGAGTAAAAAAACAATTCCAAACTAGGCACCTATCAGAGGAGCACAGTGTGGGATTGGAAAAAAAACACCTCAACACATGAGACAACAAACACAGAGACAAGCACATGGGGTGGGGGGGTGGGGGGAGCCAGCGGGGGCGTTGATTCAAAGGGTCCAGCGACCTTGTCCTAGCTCAGACCTCACATAGTCTCTATTGTCCGATAAGATGACTGTACTTGATAGAGAGAGTTTCTGATCCAGAGTAAAGTTCACAGGATGAGGGAGTGGAGGGGGGATCGAGTCTCTGTTAGCAAAACATTCCAGGAGAGTACCTCTGCTCAAGGGCAGATAGATAGATGATGCGGGCTGTTTCATTGCTATAGCAACACGAGTAAAGTTAGCAGGCCAGCTAACACTAAAGACTGCAGCATCGTGGTGGCGGCATCCGGTTTTGTTTCTGCTATGTCAAGTCACGGTAAGTTTTTTGTCTAGTTTGTAGTCATCATTACAGCATCGATTTTAGCACCACTGGTATATTACGTTAATCCTGTAGGCAGCATTAACCAGGCAGCCGCAACCACAGCCCTGCTAACATTGCAGACGACCCCATTCACAATCGCCAGGCAAATGAAGATGACAGCAGAAAAAGTGCAGGAATGCCATAGGGTCATCACATAGTTCATTGTGAAGTATCTCCAGCCATTTGCTACAGTCGAATCCAAGTGGTTTAGGTAAATAGTTAGTACATGCAGTCTGTTGGGCGGCTTGAAGGGGTTTTGCCATCTCCTTAGCTTTCTTTTTGCCTCTGAGAAGCATTTGTAATGCATTACTTCTATTCTGCTGAAGCTTTATTATTACCTTGTGGTAATAAAAAAAGGTTGAATCTTTTAATATCTTGTAAAGTCTTTATTTTTTACACAAAAGTACGTGTTGTAGTATCGATAAATGTATCGATAAGTATCAATACCGATAAGGAGTATCGGTATCTGTGTTGGTATCGATAAAATCATAACAATATACATCCCTAGGTATGAGACAAAGTTTGTTATAACTGGAGGGCTACAAACTAGAGTCTACTGAGGTGTACAACTTCTTTGAGATTGAAAACAGCTTAGGATGATTTGGACTAAATATGCCAGACAAACATTGGAACGGCTTGGCAGAGCAGGATGACACCTCCACAACCAAGAGGATAAGCCCATGACCAGCTCTAAGGGCCAACACAAGCCCAACAGATGGAAGCACTGGACTGAGTTTGTGGTTTTGAACAACTATCACAACACCACATGCGTACTGAACAAGTCAGCAGCTTTTTTTGTAGTCTGCATGAAGACAGACTACAGGTTTGACCAACTTTTTGGCTGTGCAGAAGTTTTGCCGCAGAGTGAGCTGGTGGCACAGGGAGCAGTCAAACAAACCTCGCACTTCTCAAATGAGGATATTTTGTACCACCTCAGCAACCTACGCCATGGATGCTAGTGAAGCTTTTTCAGTGTATTCAAACTCCGATTTATTAAAGAATTTGTACGTTTGGTTCAGAAGATTTTTTCTACTTTCTTCCTAAATCATCATCAATAAGTACCTCTTCTCTGCTTGGGGAATATCAAAGTGAGCCTAGTACGGAGGTTTGCTGATTGAAGACTCAATGACAGCCATGAAACTACAAAGAAGGAGTGGTGCTACTTTGCCAAGAGAGGAGAAAATCAGGGCTCTCTTCTGAAGTAAGACCTGGAGGGGAAGTTTTCTGACCAGCATCTGGTGGATAGGCCCTGACCTTTGGGGCCTACAGGGCACTGCACACAAAAGTTATATGAAGCCCTCGCCCTGCAGGCCCACCATGCACTCCAAGGGTCTCAAATTACTTATAAAATCATCTACACAGTCTTGAGGTAAGATGTAAAGGAAATCACTCTTCGATATCTCAGTTTAGTAGAAGCTGTGGCTCAAAAGCAGCCACTAACTGGCCACTTGTAAATCAGAGATTATGTCTCTGAGGTCATGAATACCTCAGTTAAACCAAAGCCTTGCTCACTGTTCTTGGAACATCTCTGACCTTCAGAGAACTTATGACATCACAGCGGTACTTTCTCTCTTAAGCCTCTTTCACAATGCAGCACGGCAACCACCCCAAAACCACCCCTCTGCTGGTGGAGTCCCTCGGAATGCAGAGCATTTTTAAATTGGCTGCTGCTACGGCGGTACAAGCATAGAGTCCAAGGCGGCAGTGACGCAGAGGTGATTTGACAAACATCACAGCGGAGCCCACCCAAAAGTCCTTCACAACACTACCAACCCGAACACTCTTTAGCAGAAATTAGAACTGAACGATATGGACAAAATTTAATATCTCGATATCGATACATTACGACACCATACGATAAAACGACCGACCACGACCACGACCGCGACCGCGACCGCGACCGACCGCGACCGACCGACACGACACGACACAACACAACACAACACAACACAACACAACGCAACACTACACAACACAACACAACACAACACGATACGATTCGATATGATACAATATGACTCCAGGTTTGGTGAAAACCAAGCGGTGCATTCAAGGGCAATCCTAAAAATTACATTTGTTGTGACTTCCAGAGCTGTAAATCTATAACGTTTATATCTTTGCTTTTTCTATATTAATATCTTGAATGTTCATATCTCAATATCAATACAATAATGATATATCTTTCAGCCCTAGTAGAAATGCTGTCCCATGCTCAGTTTTCCTCCTGGTTATCTATTTATGCAAGCAGAGCCGTGTTGTAGGGCTCCTCCATTGTTTGCTTTGACCTGCAAAGCCTGCTGTTTCTGGGTTCTCTCCCTCCTTTGATGTAGTGGCTGCTGCCGGGCAGCTACCACCAGAAAGTTTAACACACTGGACTTTGAGTGGCAGGGCAAAATCTGCACGTTCACGTGGGTGGTAACCATTTCTGGGTCATACCGCTGCGGCTAAATCCGCTTCCTGTTTGCCGTCCGTCCCTCATTAAAATTACCGTTGGCGGCACATAGCTGCACGGCCGCGTGAAGGGGGCTTTATTGTCTTACAACAGCAAAAACAATTAGTCCTTACTTTGTGGAAAAGCACAACGGGTCTGACCTCTAAAATGTGGTTAGAAAATTTAACCAACACTCTACATTTGGAAAGGATAAGATATGTTCTGAAGCACAGACATCAACACTTTGATAAAACCTGGAAACTCCTCATATCATATCTTGCATCTGCTGGCCAAACACAACAGTCCTCGCCTTAGTATACACTGTACAATAACTGAGATGGTTAAAGAGTGAATGTCTTCAAGGGTGGGTTAATTTCACACTAGTTGTATTCTGTCTACTTTTCTGTTCTTGAAACTGTATCTTTATTTCTTAACTACCTGATATAGGTATTGTGTGTGCCTTTTGTATATATCCGTGTTTCATATGACTCCAAGGTTACAAACACATTTTTAAAAACTAAAAAATGAGTCTGAATGATGTCATTGATTTTATGTCGGATCTAATTGCTCAATAAAAAAATTAAAAGAAGAACATTAAGAACATTTGTAAATCAGAAAGTCAGTGTTTCATCTCTGCATTTATCACAGAGTCCTTGGCTAAGACAGTGAGTTCCCAAATGTGGGATTCAATGTATTTAAATAACATCGAAGCTCTGTCATCAGTATATGAAAGAGTGTGCAAAAAAATGATGAGGAGATGAGAAAAGTGCTATTTAAGTTCAGTCCATTTACTTTTATTCACACGTCTCTAAACTACAGTTATGTCAAAAGAATCTTGTGGCTTCACACGTGTCACTTTGACAAGTTTCCCTTCAAAAGTTACGGCAGACATCTAAACCTCAGCCTGCATAAGTTATTACTCTGCAGCTACTCTCTGCTGAGCTGCAGGGCCTCCAGGTTTCCAGGCAGGCCTCATTCCATCGAGCTGACATTTACCCATGGTGGGAGATGGCTGGTCTTCACAGGGGCGACTCAGTCTGGCCTTTGTTAGCAGATACTCAGCACTTTTACTCACGCAGCTGCAGGGCTTGGAAATGGACACATGGAAAATGTGTGGGACCGTGAAGTCATTGTTCTCTGTTCTGTGACGCTGCTCACTGTGAGGGCCTTTCTTCATCCATGTCAGAAGAATCCTAATGAACTTTCTCAAGTGAATCTTTGTTGTTTGGTCGTTCTATAAATGATAAAACTTAAAGAACAATTTGCAGGTTGGACACCCTTATGAGCACTGTGTTGGAGAATAATAGAGAAAAAAATATTAAACAGGAAATTTACAAATCAATACACTACGGTGAGCTCTGGAGTCCCTTCTGTACATTATTGTTTTCTTCTGCATTAAAAGGACTGTGAGGAGTTTCTAAGTAATTACAAAAAAGTCTCACTTTTAGATATATTCCTGATCGAAATACACACTTTAAGATGAGTTTTATAGCATCAAAATAGGTTATCTATAAATGCTATTCTTTAGCCTTCGCGGTCGGATCAGACAGGGCTGGACTGGCCTGGATACTCAACTTCGGGAACAAGACAATTAAACCTAGAGCAAATTTATATTATTCTGACACGTCTTAGAGCACCGGGCTGTAAGTAGCGATATATAGCCGGCTACAAAACTACAATTCTAAGTTTTCCAAAAACTGCTTGTTGTCTTACATCAAAAACTACCGCTACATAACTAGAAGGAGATACATTACCTCGTCGCTTTGCATCCTGTAAGTTGTTGAAAAAATAAGTTGTAAAGCAATGCAGAGTTCTGAGGAAGGTCTGAGCTGCATTTATTAGCATCACAACAAACACACGCTTTGGCTTGTGGTGTGTTCAAGTTGTAGTCACAAGTAGGAATTTCCGAGTTCCGAGTAGGAAACTGCGACTGGAACGTCCCCCTGAATTTCCTACTGGGAACTCGGTGAAACCTCGCCACCCCTGAGTTGACAATCTAAGATGGATGCCCCCAGTGTGAACAGTTATTTAGCTCCTGTAATAATCTATTTAGTATTGTTAGACTTATACTTACAAAAATGTTGCCATAGTGTTAATCACATTCTTCATACAACAACACAGGGCGTGCTAACAACAGCTAACAATAGCCTGGTAGCTCGGCATGTTTTTTTCTGACTTCAACTGGAAGGCCGATAAGTCGGAGATGATGTCGCTCCCAATTCCGAGGTTACTGGAACGCAGCATTACGACAGACGCCGCGCGTGCTCATGGGTAGTAGAGTCTTAATGTCGCCGGAAACAGATTCTCCTCACAGTCCCTTTAAAAAGGCTAACTAGGTGTGATATACTATGATGGAGGATTGGTGAGTTCGCCTATGCTTTTCATTAATAAGTAACATGTGAATCATCAATCAACAGTCTTCTCAATGATGAAGAATATGTTACTGATGACTTATAACGGATTTTTGATGATGAGTGTTTAAGGTTTCAAAGAGAGCAGAGACAGGCAGAGGACTGATGAGGGGGAATTCAGTTTTGTGAACCACCATAAGTTGTGTTGAGGTTATGCTGCTATAAACGTCCACACATCCTGATACACCCCTTCATCTTAAAAGCCCTCAAATAAACTTACAATTAGACTTTTATTTTTGAAGGATATAAATGTAACAAAACGTTATCACTGTCTAACTTGACTGCTTTAGTTGAGCTGCAGTACAAATTGAAACACAGCATTAACATGTCAGGAGATACAGCATGAGTAACGAGCTTTAAAAACGTTGGACGAAATGTCCTCTCAAACTAGAATTCATGCAACAGACACAAACAGAATAAAAAGCCATATCATCAGGAAAAATGTAGTGTAAGAATGCAAAATAATATAATAAATATATAAACAAGTGATCAACTTCTAAAAAGACGTCGACTGTGCACTGATTTATATCAGTGACAGTGTCAAAATAAAAGTCTCTCGTTGTAAATTTATTTTAGGGCTTTTAAAATGAAGGGATCTAGCAGGATGTAGGGATGCTAATAGCAGCATCACCTCAACACAACTTGACAAATGGCATAATATGACATAATATTACAAAACAATTACAAAAAAGGCATTTTAAAAACTGGTGCTTCTACACCACATATGTGTGTTTTCTTTTATTTTGAAAATCATTTTAACCTAGAGGTGCTACCAGAGCACAAACTTCCACCAAGGCATTTTCTACATTGTCAAATCCTTGAAAAATCTTTAATCCACATCCAGATTTAGGTCCCCACCAAAATCTAAACACTTTTTCCTTTTGCTGTGACCAATATCCCCTGAAAATGAAATCTCTGGAGAACTTATTAAGTTCTTAGCCAAAATGTGAAAATAGCCCTATCTTGCGATGTTAAAAAATCATTTGAAAACGTCCTGGACCTTGATCCTGGTTTGGATCTTCTCCAAATGGTGCTATAATCAACATAAAACTCTGTTGAGAATTTTTCAAGTTATTCTGTTTACAAACGTAAATATGAGCTCTTTAGTGGAGGTAACATTAAGTACAAAGTTTTGTGATGATGAGAAAATAACTTTAACCTGCAAATTGTTCTTGAAAAGTTTAAATGGAAAGCTGTTCATTTCTAACTTGACACATCAGGCAGTTCCATATTTGAACTAGAAAAGCACTCGGAGAGTGCAGACCTCTGTCTGTACCACAGTCCTCTCCCATATTGTGATTTTAACCATAAATATTAGTCCTACCTTTATTTAATCTATATATTTAGATTCCTTGACCAATAAAACATACCACTGGCAATTGGTTTCATCATGATATCTATTTGAGTTCAGTAGTCATTCACGCAAAATCACATTTTTCACCATGGCGGCCAGACGCTGATCCGGATCAACACCAAAATTGAATCACTTCTTCCTTTTCCCATGCTGAACATTTCCTGAAAATTTCATCAAAATCCATCCATAACTTTTTAAGTTATTTTGTTCACAGACAGACAGACAAACAGACAGACAGACAAACATACTCCCCCGAAAACATAACCTCCTGGCAGAGGTTAATATTTCACTAATCCACCTGGAAAGGAGTCGTTCGCAAACTGCTTTCAGGAACAGAACCTCAAAAACAACAGGAACTTGTGATTGGACGATCGTTCAGCTAATCATACTCATCACAGGCCAATCCATATCAGGCAACGCTGATACGTAACATACATAGTGGCTACACGTAGCAACTAATGGCTAGCCGCTACTGCCATTAGCTTAAACTACCTGAAGACTATCATTTCACATTAAATTATACCACACAGATGTACAAGTTGACACTTAAACATGACATGAACCTCATCAAAGACAATCCCTACCAAGTTTACCCGGTAAACATAAGCAGATTTTGCCAAGTATCACTGAGGAACCATGATGACCATAGATATAGGCATGAAGGATTTGCACATTCTCCCCACTTTCCAAGCAGTGATCCCCAGAGAAGAGCAAAAACGTGATTTCCTGAAAGACAAGCTTCAAGTGACGTCCTTTCCTCCTCTTTCTAAGAAAAAATTGAGTCCATTTCTGACCAAAAAAAAAAAAAATCTCAGATATTGAGACCACTTCATAAGCCGCTATTCTTTTCAAACATGCATTCTCTGATTGGGCCATTACATTTTGACGAGTGAAGTCATTGGTCCGTCTGCTCTGCAAGGGTTATTCATCTCCAGAATGGTTTCAAAGACTTGATGAAGACTGATGCTTTTGTGACACCTCGAGGTGTTTTAGCATGAACATATTAGCACGGACTAAGTATCATTATTAAAGTCTTCGGTGCAGCAGTAAATACTTCTCAGCGGAGTGATATATGGCAGCGCTAACATACAACAAATGGCATTCAAGCGGGAACGGACAAGGGGCAAATTCTTTTCTCTAAAGCTCAGTGATGTGCAGATGAGCCCAGCTGGCCATCAATTACCGTCATCTCTAATGCTCTACTGCTGGGAGGGTATACAGAGTACACCCCTGTCTGATAAAACACATCATGTGCATACTGTGTTATTCGGAGTAACTGTCAGGCTAAAGAGGGGGGTGCAGCACACCATTCTCTCTGTGGTTTCAGCAGGGCGGACAATAATTTGCAGTAGACATTCTTCTTCGGGAGCAATAACGATTATCCCAGTTACACTATATTGCCAAAAGTATTTGCTCACCCATCCAAATAATCAGAATCCAGTGTTCCAATCGCTTCCATGGCCACAGGTGTATAAAATCAAGCACCTAGGCATGCAGACTGCCTTTACAAACATTTGTGAAAGAATGGGTCGCTCTCAGGAGCTCAGTGAATTCCAGCGTGGAACTGTGATAGGATGCCACCTGTGCAACAAATCCAGTCATGAAATTTCCTCACTCCTAAATATTCCACAGTCAACTGTCAGCTGGATTATAAGAACGTGGAAGTGTTTGGGAACGACAGCAACTCAGACACGAAGTGTTAGGCCACGTAAACTGACGGAGTGGGGTCAGCAGATGCTGAGGCGCATAGTGAGAAGAGGTCGCCAACTTTCTGCAGAGTCAATCGCTACAGACCTCCAAACTTCATGTGGCCTTCAGATTAGCTCAAGAACGGCGCAGAGAGCTTCATGGATGGGTTTCCATGGCCGAGCAGCTGCATCCAAGCCTCACATCACCAAGTGCAATGCAAAGTGTCGGATGCAGTGGTGTAAAGCACGCCTAGAGCAGTGGAGACGTGTTCTCTGGAGTGACGAAACGCGCTTCTCCATCAGGCAGTCTGATGGACGAGTCTGGGTTTGAAAGATGCTTGTCCGACTGCATTGTGCCAAGTGTAAAGTTTGGTGGAGGGGGGATTATGTTGCGGGGGTGTTTTTCAGTAACTGGGCTTGGCCCCTTAGTTCCAGTCAAAGGAACTCTGAATGCTTCAGCACACCAAGACATTTTGGACAATTCCATGCTTCAACTTTGTGGGAACAGTTTGGAGCTGGCCCCTTCCTCTTCCAACATGACTGCGCACCAGTGTACGAAGCAGGTCCATAAAGACATGGATGACAGAGTCTGCTGTGGATGAACTTGACTGGCCTGCACAGAGTCCTGACCTCAACCCGATAGAACACCTTTGGGATGAATTCCAGTGGAGACTGAGAGCCAGGACTTCTTGCCCAACATCAGGTTGCGACCTCACAAATGTGTTTCTGTAAGAATGGTCAAAAATTCCCATAAACACTCCTAAACCTTGTGGACAGCCTTCCCAGAAGAGTTGAAGCTGTCATAGCTGCAAAGGCTGGGCTGACATCATATTAAACCCTATGGATTAGGAATAAGATGTCACTTAAGTTCATATGTGAGTCAAGGCAGGTGAGAGAATACTTTTGGCAATTTAATGTGTTAATGAAATATGGAAAACAAGCCAAAACACAAATCTATGGGTCTGCAAATGCCTAATCTGACACAGTTGGCATCACCCAAAACCAGACTGTATTGCTGGACCTCAGCGCAAGACAAAGTTGACAAAATCCATGGCAAGAAGTTAAGATTTGATCTGAGCCAGTTTACAGCTTCAGTACTTTGTCTGTGTCTCTTTTAGACATTTTATTAATTCCCTGTCTGATTTGCATAATGTATAATGTTCAGAGAGGGGAAAATTTACACTTCAGTGTCTTCAAATTCGGAGAAATCTTTGGCAGAAGGTCTAAGTGAACCATTACAGCCTCATTTAAGCTTGAGCTCTACTTTAGATTCCATTAATGTACATCTGGGCGAGCAATTTGTTTTAAAATCGAAGACTAACGACTGGAGCCAGGCCTTTAAGTATCAAAAACCCTCATGTTCCTTTTTTTCATCTGTGTGTGAAATCAAGTGATGTTAAAAGGAGGAAAAGCAGCCGACCACGCTCAGTGAACATGCCATGGACTGTGAGGAGCACCAAACCATTCAGTCATCCTGCTGCACACCAGTGAACTTCTGCCAACTGTGAAGTCACAAAATTTGTGGTCCCTGTGGGAGATATCCGGACTTAGAGATGAACTATAACCACTTCATATTCAGCAGGGGATACTTGAAACCTTAATACTGCTGATCAATCAGTGCCATGAATATTTGGAAACATTACTAGATTTAAAAAAGGAAAATCTGACAAAGACATAAAGTAAAACAAATCTAGCACACATAATAACATAACTTTGTTTATATAGTCTGCAGATGGTCCAAAGAAAATACTTGTTTCATTTGACCCAAGATTTGTCATTGATGGAGCTGTAGTCTGTGTTTCTGATGACAAAGTGGAGAAGAGTCCCTCATCAAAAGCCTCAGGCTCATCCGCCCTAAACCAACCAAAACAAACTGCAGTTACCAAGACAACTGTACTGTCTGCTTTTTGATGTGGCAGACTGGAGGAGGTGTTACTTTTCCATACAGTGATAATCTAAGATGATTTTCAGATGAAATGACTCATAAGCCTTCTTTGGAGAAGACTGCAGTGAAACTGATCTGAACAAAGTCTTTTGGGTGCATTGTCACAGGACTATGCGGCTTTTACAGTGATGGGTGTTGGAAACTGGTGTTTATGTGGTTTTGGTGTCAACACATCTGATTCCTACCAAGCCAAATTACAAGAGACTTGGGTTCTGCGTTTAAGTACCAGTCACCAAAAGATGCTGAACTGTCTCTGGCTTTGCATGGCAGGATGTCCAATATTTCACTCTGGCTTTAGAAAGAAATCCATCAGTCAACATAGAACAGTGAACATGAATCCTGAATCCATTTAAAGGTGCAGTGTGTAGAAACTGGCATTTTAGGGACATCTAGCGTTCAGAATTTGGAATGAGCCCGTCCGTTACATCACTAAAGCCCCAGTCACACATTCCCGTTTCTTGTGGCGATTGTGCTCGATTGTCATAATCCTGATGAAACGTGCTTTGGTCGTGGTGCATGCGCTGCTTGGACTGGATCAGCGTTGTATAATCGTGGACGAACGGCGGGGAATGTGGAAGGGTCCCGACTGTTTTGAACTGCTCAAAACCGTTGTGTACAATCGCTGCTCTCAGTACAGCGGGGTGGAAGACTGATGCAATCCTAATGTGAACGGTATTAGCGTGGCATGTATGGAGCTCAATCAGACCGATCGTGGCTCAATCCTGAAAGCTTTATGAGGACGACTGACAAGGGTGTATCCGTTTGTGCCCCGACTGTGTCCCGTTCAAGACGGCGCAAGCAATGGGGCTCAGTCGGGGCTTACGTAACGCAAACTGAGCTTGAGCGGGGCTGACGTCGTGCCAGCGGATGGAAATTCAAGGAATCCTTGTCATAACATTGTATTAACCTAACTGGAGCAGGACCAACCCCCCAAAGACAGTATACTTCTGATAGATGTCAGACATGTCTTGGTCTAAGTGCAATCTCAAATTCGAAAGTTCTCAAAGGCAAGAACAAAACAGCTTTAGAAGACACTCTGGGATCTTAAATCTGATTAAAATCAGATGCATGAGCCCTGAGAAAACCAAGTGCAGGTCAGGAAGCTACAACCAACTTTGAATTAACAACAGACTGAAAAAAACAATGTTGATTTTGGAATTACATTAATTATAAGTAACTGTACAGCTACAAAACGAATGTCTTTCCTGTACATCTCTAACCAGCTTTATCTGTGACATTATACTTTAGTAACCAAGGTTTTGAAGATAAACCAAACACACGAGGACATAAAAAAGACAGCCCTTTCAACTTTGGAAAAAATAGGTTGGGCATATTTCAAAACAATATTGTAACCTACAAACAAAAAATATATTTCTAGGAAACAAAATCTGTCCCAGTTATTTTATGCAAAAGAAAATACCACTGATATATTTTCTTTGTTGAATCCACATCATCTACCCTCTTTCCATTTGAGGCTATGGTTTCTATTTTTATATACAGAAGATGAAAAACACAACAACCAGTCATCATATCATCATTTCAAAAAGTCACCATGACAAACTTCCATCTGCTCTCATAATACAAACATTACTTGATGTTTGAACATTTGACCCCTCAGGTTCACATTTCCATATACGCTCCAGGTTGCTTTTAGAATTCATTTGTGTCCGCCTCAAACCGCCATCCATCTCCAAAAGAACGTGACTGCTGTCTCTAAAACCATGGTGAGGAAAACACAAACATCCCAACAGGGAGACTGATGGGAGGGAAAGCTCTGCGAGGCAGGGAGTCTGAACATTGGATAGCTTCTGTCCAAACCAGATGTGCAGACAAATCGTCCAGCTGCTGTTTTTTAAACCTCTAAAAATAGACAAAGCTACACTACAGTTCAGCCACTCTCTACTGTTGTGCTGGAGCACTCAAAGCTTCCTCTTATTTACACAAGACTTTCAGTAATTCAAGAGTGCTGCAGAATCTAGATAAATGTAATGGATAGTGGTTTTACTTGAGTCATTTTTCACACTTTTTCTATTTTAATATACAGTCATCAATCACTTTGATCTGTTTATTAGTGTCTGAACGGCTACTTAAAAGAAAAACTTTAGTAATTAATTTAACTGGCACATAACCCCAACAATCCAGAGCCTCTGTCTCTTCTGTTAGCTGCCAAGCTTCACAGTCATAGATCAAGAATTTAACTAAAAATGCTGGAGGGTGATATCTAAACTGGTCATTTATTAGGTATTTCCAGAAATTAGAGGAAATGCCTGACATTGAATTTTTGCTTAAGTCTGATATGCCCATATTTCCACACTCATTATCATTACTCATCATTGCTATAGTTGCTCATGTTGGTGCAATAGGGATTTGTGAAATATAAACAGGTGCAATAATATTCAGTGCAATAAGGATTTGTGCAATATAAACTGGGTCTGTGTAATAGAAATTGGTGCAATAACATTCAGTGCAATAGGGGTTGGTGCAATAGAAGTTGCATTTGCTAAATGCTTGATGGACTCTGTGATGGGAGGATGTGCAATATATCTGTTTCTGTTTCTTTTTATACTTGTCTACTGTCCTTGGGTTTGTCCTTCTGTATTTAGTGTCTTGTATGTATATGTTACCATCAACCTGCCAGGGGGTCTGCAGATGGAAATTAGCCCAAGGCTATAATCTGGCATGTTTACATTTGTAAAAATGTTAATTAAAATGCGCTGTTCCCTCTTTAAAATCAATCAATCAATCAATCAATAAATCACTCATACTGATATCAATTTCAATATATTTTGTCAGAAGCACAGAGCCTACATTTAACAAAAACTGGCCTCTTCCTTTCATGGTGTTCATTTGTGCAAGAAACAGCTACGGGCTGCACCAGCTGGGCCAAAGCTCAAACGTGGCCAAGCTCAAACACAAAATCTTATTTTACTTATGTTTGAGATGTTCCACCACCTTCGATAGTTTCAACATGGGCTTGTAGAATAACTTAAATCTAACACCTGCCTCCAAGTAGGTGTCAAGTCCTCCATAACATACAGAATTGTTTATGAAACTGGAATAACTTAACGGCTGAGGGGGAGCAGAGGGTCCATAGTGCCTGGTGGAAACTCACCATTAAGAGGCTGTCTGGTGTCTGCAGTGTGTTCTCCCTGATAGATACCATCCCTCAGAAATAGATGATGACTGTCTTGCTCTCACTTCAGTTTTTCCGTCAGATTAGATCATTTCAGCTGTCAGCAAAATTCAAGTATGTCATGCTATTAGCAACTTCATGTTGTCACTGTTTTGTCTTCATCTGTGGACAGAGGCTGTCAGCATTAGTGAAGTCCTCATCATGATATTTGACTGAATTTATTCACAATTTGTCACTGCACATCCATTTCCAGTCTGTACCGAGGTACAGGGCTCGACAGTGGGAGGAGATACTCGCATTTGCTCCTAAAAGTATTACAGTACCAGTTGTGATTTGCATTTGGTAGCACCCGTGCGACTACGAAAAATGACCGTTCAAAACATGTTTTATCTTGTGTTGAATACGTTGGAAGTTGTGGCTGGTGGTATTCCTGAACGCAGCCTCAGCTGGAAACATGTTAAGCTTTGAAATGTTTGCTTTATTGACCTAACTGCGCCGCTAGCTAGTCTTCGGTACACCGGACATGCCTGCACCGTCCTGCGGGAGGTACAGACGAACATAAGCAGATGCTCCCAAAGCCTCATCTCGACCAATCAGCGCATCAGTGGGACTGGTTGCCGGGCAACATACACCGACGGAACAGCGAGCGAAATTTTAAAATATTTTAGAAGAAAGACCAAACGAGCAATAACCAAATAACTATGAAGTCCATCAGTTATTATTTCAAAAGACCAACGAAACCAGAACATGTGGACTCTGAATTGAGGCAAGAGGACGAAATGGAGCAAGGAGGCAAAATTGACGGCGAGGAAGAGTTAGTGTTAGCTTCAGACGCTGTGTCTCAAGACGCCAGAGAGACATTAATGACGCCGCTGCCGTTCCCAGTCGTAAGAGGTACAAGTTAGTTTCCTCGTTGACCGCATATCTTTGTATTAAAGAAAAACACACTACTTGGTAACTTTTCATCATGCTACTAAAAATATTTGCGTGCTACTAGATTTTACAACTTGGTAGCACCCCTGCTACTTGGGAAAATGCTAAGCGCCAAGGCGAGGTATGGAGGGTTCAATTTGCCTTTGTAAAAAAAAAAAAAAAAAGAGGGAGGGTTAGGGGAGGGGTTAACGGATTAGACTACCTTGATCTAACATGCCAGAGGCTGTTCACCTTGGAGACCTGCAGCGGATATGGGTACGGCCTGGTGCGAGATTTACACCTTCTCCCAAAACGTCACAATGAAGTCAAAACGTCACATCTGCGACAATGTTTTGTTTAGTCTTTACATTCAACTAGACGAGACAAACCCTGTCATGGAACCAAACTAAGAAACACATTAAAGGTGTAGTCTGTAGAAGTTGGCAGTATTTCGCCAAACAGAAACGGTAAATATAGGATATAATGTTTCTATTTGTATTCAAAGTCCGTCAAAACAAGTGTACAATCATCCTCATAAAACTTTGGTTTTCTTTTTATTTAGTTTGAAAAAGCTTTTTATATCTATGTACCATGGGTCTCCCCTTTGTTGAGGCTGACATGATGACCGGCCATGTTGTCTATTGGTAGGATTTGGGGACAAAAAGGGCGAAACGTGATATTTGAATATGAGTCTCCAAAATCTTACAAAGCCTATAATCATCACCTCAACTGACTTATAAGCTTTAAAAAAGAATGAATGAAAAAACCCTCACCTAGTAACTGTTGTAAATGATGCCCCGCTCACGATCCTTTTTGGTCATCACCTGCTCTCATCACTTAGTGATGTGATGTTTCAGAAATGGACGGCCTCATTCTAAAATCTGAGCGCTAGATGTTGCTAAAATGCCAATTTCTACACACTGCACCTTTAAGTTACTACTTAACTAGTTTCAGCATAGGGCTAAGTCAGGACTTTACACCATAACTTCAGAACTTACTCATAGCTGGTGCAACAGGCTACAGATGTTATGCAAGAAAAACAACTCCCTTTATTGATAAATTACTTATTTGATTTTAAAGAATTGGACACTCTGGGATGATAAGGTGAATCGTTATGGTACATTTATACATTTTGCCCATATTACAGCCAATAAATTAAGTATTTGAGGTCAATTTGTTCGGCTACAATATCTTGTATTTTCTTTGCCAATACTGATATTCACAGTAATAGGCAATTATTTGCTGATACCAATATTATTCCAACAATATTGCCTACAAATAAGTTCAACTTTCTTGCTTTTTCACCACATTGTAAATTATCTTACACCATATCTATCAAAAATTGACTGAGCAATAGCATCATCAATTTGAGAGATTTGGTCACGACTGGTGTTCATGTACTTTTTTAGTTTATCCAAAATATTACAAGTAAAAACAAGTTAAGTATTATCTTCACACTTACAGTAAGAGTTGGCTTCTCTGCTTCAGCGCACATTCAACTGAAGCACACGAAATGAATCCTCGAGAAGAAATCTGACTGCACAAATCTGCACACCCTTACAAAAACAAATCCCAGAGTTTCAGTCGTGATCCATCACCATTAGAGATGTTCTGGTGCAGCGCTCAGTCCACGCTGTGATGTTTCTGAAATTAAAACATTTTGTTTAAACAGACTGAACTACCCTGAGCAGAACTCACAAGTTATGTTTGTTAGTGTTGACAGCTGCAAACAGTAGCTGATATGTGCATGGGTCATCTGCCGCCCCGCAGGAAGTCCGTGAAAATAAGGGAGCCAAAATCAATACCGGTAATAAGCCATCAAGTGAACAAAAGAGGTCAGTGCTTCCAGACAGAGAGAGATTAGAGCTGGCACGCTCGTCTGGGAATAACACACTTTACTAGCATGAATGTTTGACCACTGAACATCTCTGTTATTAAAGGACAGACAGGATCATCTACTGTCTCTGTGATTTACAAAAGAGAAGTAGAAACAGTTACTCACTAATGTATTTACTCAAGTATTTTTCAAACAAGAATTTGCAAAACAAAGTTTGAATTACGTCAGTGTGGTTTATTTTCACAAAGACATGGGCATTCACTCAAATGCTCAAATTGAATGCTTTTTAATGCCACTTTAATGCTACAATACAAACTTTTTTATGCCATTTCCACGAACAAAAGAAAAATTGTACAGGTTTGTTTTGTTTTTGGTAAAAGAAATATTTTGTATGAAAACTGTCCCTGCAAATATCTCATCTTAAACATTTAAGAACTTATGGAGCTGAGGGAGAACTTACACGTTTATGTGTACGTACATATCTGGCAAATCACAGTTTACAAGAATATATTATTATCATTATTATTATCACCATATATAACTAAACTAAACTAAAGGAAGTATTTTTAAAGCAACTGAGTATACAATTTAACGATTTTCACAAAACTAGTTTATTGACTATTAATGTTTTGGTAACACTTTAGAATAATGATCATTTGTAAGACATTTATAAGCTTTTAATAGATGTTGGTGAAACAAACCACTTATACATATTTGTAAATGATTATTAAATAATTTGTTAATGATGATTAGATCATATATAACTTAAGTTACAAGACATGCAAAAGCTATTAATAGATATTGAACTAGTTATGAATTAACTACATGTATACATTTGTAAGTGTTTCTTAAATCATTTATGAATTATTATGAAATCATTAGGGTTAGGGTTAGTTAACCAATCATTTTTTCATGATTTGTTAACTATCAACTAATACTAGGGGTGTGACAGTACACAAATATGACAGTTCGGTACGTACCTCGGTTTTGGGGTCACGGTTCGGTACATTTTCGGTACAGTATGGGAACAACGCAAGACCATTTGCTTGTTTAGCACGTTTATTAAACCAAAAATGTGACATTAAACAAACTTAAAACCAAAATATATTCAATGTGCTGCATGATAATACTAATAAGTTAAATAAAATAAACAACAAATGTAGGACATTAAAAATAATGATTTCTTTTTAAATTCCTGTGGACGTCTGGGTACTTTATACCAGGGCTTAATCACCTTTAGCATTTGTTTAAAACCAGCATTTTCCACAACTGAATATGGTCTTAGGTCTGATGCTATAAAAACGCAGATGGATGCTGTTATCACTTTGGTCCGATCTAAACTGTCTGGAAGAGGCTGCTTGAATGCAGACGTTGAATTTGCACTAGTGTTTTTTTTCCTTACCGCTGAAATCTTTACACTTGAGTGGTGCAGTTTCAGGTGAGTTGGCGTGTTTGATGTGCTGCTGGAAAATATTCAACCTCAGTTGAACAGTATCGGCACACCGCAGTCGTTTTATCCACCTGTCTTTCTCCGTAGCAGTATTTCACAATGAAGCCAAAGTGTTCCCAAACAGGAGATTTCAGCGACGGGGGAGGGTCTCCAAGCTCTGGTTGCTCGCTAGCACTATCCATTATGCACAATTCAGACACAAATTTTTGTGGTTACGGAAGCTCTTTGATATTCGTCTTCTGATTGGCTCGCCGTGAGACGTCAGTCCACATTATATGCACATGATCGCAAGAGCACGAATCACAAACCACTTTCTTCATGACTATATAAAAGCCTTCCCTAACCACGCCAATCGTAGATAAGAACCCCCGTGAATATTAAAGAGCCATGTGCAGCGGCTAACGTAAACTTACTGTACTCGTTCGAATACAGCACTGCACCGAACCGAACGTCCTTTTCGAGCAGTTCAGCACAGATACATGTAACGTTACACCCCTAACTAATACCTATTAAAAGCTTAAAGATGTCTTGCAATTGAAGTTATTATTTAGTAACCATTAACAAATGATTTAATAATCATATACAAATGTATTCAGTTTGTTCATGATTGATTAACTATCTACGAATAGCTTATAAATGGCTTACTAATGATCGTTATTCTAAAGTGTTACCGATACTTTTTATGGCCCCACAGAAAATCCTGTAAAAAGATAACTCAAAAAATTCTGGATGAATTCTGATGTTGACAATTTCAGGGAACGTTGGTCAGAATCAGAATCAGAATGCTGTTTAATGTCATTTTACAAAATGTACAATGAGATTGGAAAGCTTCTCCCTTTTCAGTGCAGCAGAGAGTTACGCAGAAAAACAAACAAAGTTAAGTGTAAAGATGTAATAAGAGGTATAGGTACAGAATATATACAAGATAAAATCCTAAAGAACAGTGCAATTGAAAACTCTGTATACAAATTCAGGACAGAAGGATAAATATTAAGAATGAAAATAAATGTTTCTTTGTATATATGAAAATGAATTGCACAAGACAGCTGAATATTTACTCTTGGCACAGGGAAGAAGAGATTAGATTTTGGTAGTGATCCGAATATGGATGCAGATCCAGGATTTTTTTTTTTAAATGAATTTGCCAACATTACGCAATAGGGCAGTTTTCCACTTTTTCCATAATACCTCAGCTAACAATGTCAGAAATGCTTTGGCTGTGGGCTGTGCTCTTGGAGCACTTCGAGTTTCTGTCTTTTATTGAATCATCATCTAAAATTTGATGTTTTTCAGGTGAGCTGGGAAATATGGCTCCTCATTTTAAGGCATCTTATACCTCTAGACTTCATGACCAAAATCATACAATTGATGCATGCTGTGGCTGCATCATCTCATCATTACTGTATGGTCTGACACTGAAACGGTTTGATCCCGAGCCTTTCTGTGTCGACTTTGCACATTCTCCTTGTACATGTGTGGATTCTAACTTGGCTAACTGTTGCCGTTCGAGGGCAGATGCAGCCTTCTTCATCAGCTTCTTCACAGATGTGGACATGGTGGTGATATTTCCGCTGTTACTGAAAATATTACCCCAGTCCAGTACGAACACAACCTTCATACTCCGCTCTGTCCTCTATTCTAACGTATACAGCAGTGCTGAAGCACAAGAGCAGCTGCTGACATCACTCTCCTGCGCCACTTTGAATTGCCAATTCAGATTGAACTATGGACCACTTTTTGCAGGGCGGGCATGAAAGCGAAAAAGCAATGTCCTCTTTGTTTTCTTTTTAGTTGTGTCATAAAATGTGCAGCCTAACGTAGAAAATGAAAATGCAGTTTGGATTATTTAGTGTTCATTTTAGTTATGAGTCAAGAATTGTAGCCAAATCCTTGAAATGAAAAAGCATTACTGCTAATGCTTTTTAATTTTCAAATTTGACAATTCAGATTAAATTTTGGTAACTATTTACTGGGGCACCTTTTAAAAAATAATTCTTAAAAATCTTTTTCTTTTTCATTTTAATTAAGTCACAAAATGAGCAGTCTTAAACAAGAAAATGAAAATGTAGTTTGGATTACTTATTATTAATTTTGTTTATGAGTCAGAAATTCTGGCCATTACCTTGAAGTGAAAAAGCATTAGCTCTAATACTTTTTAATTTTTAAATTTGACACTTAAGATTGAATTTTGGGGCACCTTTTGAAAAGTTAAATCTTAAAGGGACTGTGAGGAGTTTCTAAGTAATTGCAAAAAAGTCTCACTTTTAGATATATGCCTGATCCAAATACACACTTTAAGATGAGTTTTATAGCATCAAAATAGGTTATCCATAAATGCTATTCCTTAGCTTTGTGGTTGGGTCGGACAGGGCTGGACTGGCCTGGATACTCAAATTCGGGAACAAGACAATTAAAACTAGAGCAAATTTATATTATTCGGACACGTCTTAGAGCGCCGGGCTGTAAGTAGCGATATACAGCCGGCTACAAAACTACGATACTAAGTTTTTCAAAAACTGCTTGTTGTCACACATCAAAAACCACCGCTACGTAACTAGAAAGAGATACATTACCTCGTTGCTTTGCATCCTGTAAGTTGTTGAAAAAAGAAGTTGTAAAGCAATGCAGAGTTCTGAGGAAGGTCTGAGCTGCATTCATTAGCATCACAACAAACACACGCTTTGGCTTGGGTAACGTCTTGTGGTGCGTTCCAGTTGTAGTCAGAAGTAGGAATTTCCGGCCAGGAACTCGGTGAAACCTCGCCACCCCCGAGTTGACAATCAAAGATGGATGCCCCCAGTGTGAACAGTTATTTAGCTCCTGTAATAATCAATTTATTTGCACTTCTGACTGGGGTGTGTCGCTCTAGATCAGCTGTATACATAGTATTGTTAGACTTATATATACAAAAATGCTGCCATAGTGATAATCACATTCTTCATTTGATATTTGTGAACAACAACGCAGGGTGTGCTAACAACAGCTAACAATAGCCTGGTAGATCGGCATGTTTTTTTCCGACTTCAACTGGAACTCCGATAAGTTGGAGATGATGTCACTCCCAGTTCCGAGGTTACTGGAATGCAACACTACGACAGTCGCCGCGCATGCTCATGGGTAGCAGAGTCTTTATGTCGCCAGTAATAGATTCTCCTCACAGTCCCTCTAAATATCTTTTTCTTTTTCATTTTAATTAAGTCACAGAATGAACAGTCTTAAACAAGAAAATGAAAATGCATTTCTGTTAATCCATTTTAATTTGGATTTTGGTACTTCTTCACTTCCATACTAACTGGGCGTACTGGCTTCTCCACACAGACCAATAATGTGTTCATTAGGTTTATCGGTGACTCTAAATTGCCTTTAGATATGAGTGTGACTGATCATGCGTCACAAGTATGGATAAGTATATTTATCTATATTAGAAGAAAAAGACTGGCACCCTCCTCCACCAGATCTCTGTGTTTCTATGCAGCCAAAAACAACTTGAAGTTAGACTATCTTGCATTGCTGGAGGGAGAGAGCTCAGTTATAAATGAATGAGGTCTCGTGTTAAAACTGCTGTAAATTACCAGAGCTGGAGGTTTGAACCGGTCAGAGGTAAAGGTGAGATGGATGCTCTCTTGGCCTCTTTGATCTTTTTCCTTCACCTGCTGTCAGGGAGGAATGTTTGGGAACAGAAAATGCCTGACTCGCTGATTTATGTAGGTCCTGACATAAGAACAGCATCGGGGGATCCTTTTTGGTTATGTAATGACCAGGACTGAAACGAGAAATCCCCTCTCTCATAGTAAACGCTGGATGTTATTCCACCCCAAGTGTAACCTGGAGACAGTGAAGTGGAGATTAAATCAGAATGTTTCATCAGTTTTTCCTTCTCCGTCTGTCTGTCTTGGAGTGTGCAGACAATAAATATACCTCTGAGTGTCATCAGTCAAATTTTTGTTCCTAAAATGAACATATGGAAGCGGTTGGGCTTATATCCAAGCATTAATCACAACAATAAAGTCTAAACAGTGTGATCTTAGCAATAAAATTTCTGAATGATCACTCAATCAGCAAACCTCAGACTGAAGGGGGGCTTGAATGGTCCAAAACCTTGGGTGGTGTTAAATTACATGTACGTCTGTTGATCTCTTGGATAGGGTAATTTGTGCTTTGTAGCTGTAGTGCTAGAAATTAACACAAACACATGAATGCTGAACAGTACTTATAAAACTCTTGTGTTGTAGCATTTTCCCTCCTCCTATAAATTACAGTTCCCAAAGGAAATCACTCTACAGAACTGCAGTTTTTTTTAAAGACTTTAATAAAAACCTGATTAGGGCTCAAAATATTGTTGTTTGAATCTTTAGGTCACTTTCTGAGTAGTCCACAACTAGGCCTGTCACGATAATCAATAAATCAATTAACCAAACAATAAATAAAAACGTCCTCGGTAAGTTTACTGGCCTCGATAAACTGACACGTGCATGCATGTTGGTTTTCCTCCTCTCTTTCTACCAAAGAGGTTGAATGAGAAGATGGCTCACTCTGTCCATCTTTCTTAACACTGGGTGCACCGGTTCTATAGCAGATTTATGGCGGAGTGAGCATCTGTCCCTCATGCAATCTTTGGGGGGGAGTCGGGGCCGCTGAAGTGAGTGTCCTGAGGAATAACGAGGAAACAAACACTAATATGAATGATGGCACGAAAGATACGGTTCCTAAGCAGGCTGCCACAGCCCCAGTGTGGGAATATTTTGGATTTAAACAGAATGAACAAGGTGTTAGCTCCTGAACACCGATGAACAGATACGTCGTATTTGTTAGAAACTAGTGACGACGAAGAAGGTGAGGTGCAGCGGAGCCTTCGTCCTGACAGTCAGCACTTACTGAGGCACTTGGTCGGCAAAAGCAAATCTAAATAAAACAGCGCAAAATGGTGCACACTCACAGACAGTGTCGTTCACTACATTGCAAAAGAAATGCAGCCCTTCAGTACAATAGGAAAGCCAGAAATGTTACAAACGTTTGACAGACAGTACGAATTGACTGGGAGAAAGTACATGTCACAAACAATTCAGGAACTGTATAAACTTCATTTTATTTATTGTTTTTATTGCTGTCTATGTTTTTATTGGAGTTTTATTTTTTCTTGACAGAGACAGGGTCTATTTTTCATTGTTTTTGATTAGTATGATTTTTATTTACATGCAATTTTTGTTGAAAGAGAGGCCATTTCATTTTCATCGTTTTTTTTTCTCTTTTTTTGTTTGTTAAGTATATTATATTATTTGTTTAATTTATTTTATTTAAAAGATCTTGACCTTCCACTTACAGTTAAATACTCTTAAGAAATTAAGAGTTGCTTGCTTTTGATAATGTGTACTCACTTTATTATGACAGATATTTTAATTGCATTAATGAAAAAATGAAAAAAAATTCAAAATAATATTGATGATAATATCATTTATCGTCAATAGTTTTTTGGACAATTATCGTCGAGCAAAATTTGTTATCGTGACAGGCCTTTCCACCACTCAAGCAACCTGTTATAAAAACCGTTGGTGTGTGAACATCTGGGACAAAATGAGTGATGGCAGAAAATTTAATTTGGAATACCAGAATAGCATTTAATAAAGAACAGCCTCATTCACACCAAAGCGACTTAACGACCATTATCACATCATCCACTGAATCCACTGTCGCATGTCCATACCATACATACAGTACTTCATTTTGATCACTGTCGCACGTCACCAATTCTCGGTGACATCACATCTGCTCTTGTTTCACCACAATCATATCATACGTATATGTGTATAAACTGACATTATCACCTCTGCCAAGGAGGCTATGTCATTGCCAGCATCTGTTTGTTTTCTTGTTTGTTTATTTGTTTCTCTGTTAGCAACATAACTCAAGAAGTTATAGACGGATTTTGATGAAATTTTCAGGAAATATCAGGATTGGGACAAGGAACAAATGATTAGAATTTGGAACTGATCCAGATCACCGTCTGGATCTTGGAATTTTTTTAAAGGAATCTTTAACATTCGATTTAAATCACATGTACTGTATCTTGTCAAAAAGTTGAGACTGAAACTAGGTTTTTATTTTAGAAACAAGTTGTGTTTTTCTTTTAATGTAAAAAAGCGACTTGTTGCTGCAACTTTTTTACCTGTTTTAGATTATGGGGATATTTTGTACATGCATGCCTCTGCACAGTGCCTTCATATGGTAGATACTGCCTACCATGCATCTTTAAGGTTCATTACCAACTCTAAACCTCTGACTCATCACTGTGAGTTGTACACTCGTGTTGGATGGCCCGCTTTGGTGACCCGTAGGGCAATACACTGGTACACTTTCATTTATAAGGCAATTCTTGGTCTGCTTCCCCCTATTCATGTGTTTTTATTATGCAAAGAACTACCGAACAGTATTCCTTGCGTTCACAGGACCTTGTCATGCTCTCTGTCCCAAACGCACGAACTGAAATTGGGAAAAGGGCTTTTGGGTACTCTGCCCCATCAGACTGGAATGCTTTGCAGAATGAACTGAAGCTCAAGGAGCTGGTGTCCTTAAATGTTTTCAAATCGAAAATGAAAGACATGGAAGCAGATTCTATGCAATGCCGATGTTTTTAGCTGGGCTGTGATATGGCTCATAGATGTCTCTGTTTTTATTCCAAAATCATGGGCTTGTAACTTGTTTCGTCCTTTTTGTACCAGTATGCAACTTTGTGTTTTTGCTGCTGCCTGTCTTGGCCAGGTCTCCCTTGAAAAAGAGGTTTTTAATCTCAATGGGACCAACCTGGTTAAATAAAGGTTAAATAAATTAAATAAAAATTGGGAGATAGGACCATTTTCAGCATTTGTGCATATGACTCCACCAAAAATGGTCAGGGCATTTGGAAAAAAAAATACAGGAAAAGTTCCCAACAGGTTCTACAAGATATTAAAGACTGATCTAGTTGGGCCATTACCAACATCTCCTAGAAATTTCAGCAAAATCCTTCCAGCAGTTTTTGTGTAATCTTGCAAGCAACTCGACAAAGACCAGCGAAAACATAGCCTCTGTAACGGAGGTTTAAACAGCCTGGGCTGTGTGCCGATTATGTGCAATGCAGCTGGCTCTCTTCTCATCCATGACAACTCAGAACTTTCTTTTGTGATGGCTGCCTGATAAACAACTTTCAGATATCCTATAGCCCCTCTCTGGCAGTACAACCACATAGCAACAAAGGGCTTGTGAGGTTTTGGACATGATAAAGCTTTGAATTAACAGGAAGTAAAGACTATTCAAAGATCCAAAAGTCAAAGCGGGTGCCAAGACAAATGAAAAAATAGAAGTTTGCATTTGTGTACAGACATGTTACATGATAACTTCAAGTAACCCAATAACTCTGAACTAAAACAATGTTTGATGATCATTTGCAACAGGGAAGAGTTTTCATTTAGGAGGTCTAGACATTGTATTTGGCTGATTATGACAGAATAAACTGTTTATTTCAGAGTTTCTACTTTACAATCTTGGCAAGCTACTTTTAAACTTGTTTTGAAATTATCCAGACAGTTTAACTTCAATCACTGATCCCTAAAACATTTCAAAAGCAGACCAGCTTTCTCTTTCCTTTGAATATTTAGTTTCAAGAATAAATCAGATACATATTTTTTAAAACAATCAGACATCAGTGCTCTTATTTGGATCTTTGGCTGGCTGGATTTTAAGTGCAACAATTAGAAAACTGACATTTTTGGATGAGATTTACTGCTTGGACTAAGTATGGCTGTGTTTTCCTTACTGTATAAATAACTTGTACATGGCTGACAGCCCTCAGTAGCAGTGTTTATGTCTCTTGCAGTATTCACAGGTATTGTATTACCAATGTGTATTTTGGCTTGTAAGTCAGCCAGTATCATTTGTAAGTGTAGATTCAATACCAGACTGTATTTATGAGTCAATAAACTGCTGCAGACAAAGCCAGAGTGCAAGTAAAATCACATCCAAAATTGACCTCATGATGAAAATAATCTGATGAGAGACAGGAAGCTGGGAAACAGTTTAGGTCATGCATGGGGCGGGTCTGACGGGCTGTTGACAGTAATTCAAGGGGGCTATGATTGGTAAGAAGCAAAAGAAAATACAGCTTACTCTTAAAAAGGCTTTGTATGTTCCTGAAAACATTCATGGCTAGAAAACTATTATTGCTCTACAGACTTGCTCTATAATATCTTAGTGCAGGGGCTCCCAAACTTTTCACAGCCTGTACCCCTCCAGACACTTGACCTCCAGCCATGTACCCCCTACTCTCAGACACTTACAGCTAGAAAAAGAAAAAAAGTGTCTGTAAGCCTGCCGCTACCCCCACCTTCCACTTTTGACATACATAACATACATATAAAATCTCTTAAAGTGAATTATTTCTCACTTATGGAAGAGTATAAGGACCATGTTAGAAGGAAAAAATGATTTTGGCGAAGTCAAGGTTAAAGTCAAAATTTCAAGATTAACGTTGAAATAAAGAGATTAAAGTTGAAACGCCGACAAAGTCAAAATTGAATTTAGTGATAATAGTTGAAATGTCGAGAAAATCCAGTATGTCACGACACGTATCGAATAAAGTCGAAATACATTGTATGTCGACTTAGTTCTCTTTCCACTTTTTCTCAACATTTTAACTTTAATCTCATCATTTGGACTTTTATCTCAAAATCTCGACCTGCCATAAAAGTCTTCCCTGATTAATATAATGAATGATGCATGTAAAAACAAACTGACTAATAAATTGATAGCTAAGACTTATGCCAGTTTGCAATCGTACAACGAAACCTCTACACCAGGGATGTATACCGTGGACCAGTACTTTCATGTACCGGTCCGCAACTGGGTCAGTACCCGGAGACCGTTAAGAATCTGGAAAAACGGTACCGTTATCGGTACTTAAACGTCTCTTTAACTGTCACTTAGTTATGACACTGCCGCAGTCCAGCTCAAGCATGTCGGTGAGGGCTAAGCGCTCGAAGGTTTGGGCTCACTTTAGCAACGCTAATGAAAACTCAGCCCGATGCAATCTTTGTCAGCAAGAAGTTGCGTCCAAGGGGGGGAAGACTAGCAACATGACCAAACACTTGGAGCGCGTGCATAGCATAAAGCTAAAGGAGTGCGGGCTGTTTGACTGCTATAGCAACACGAGTAGAGTTAGCAGCCCAGCTAACACTAAAGACTGCAGCACTGACAGAGACAGAGACTCTGTTATCCGCCCCTTCGGTAAAAACCCTGCCGAAAACAACACAGTCACACGGGGTTAAACTCTTGACAAAGCGCTGGATGAAAAGCCGATGGCACAGCTCTCTTCAGATGAATCAGAGCTACAGTATTCATGCCCGCTCGGAGCGGAAATTCTTTGTTTACTGAGGTCAAGAGAGCACCGGATGTGTGTGAGGGTCAAGCTGTGCTCACAGCGCCCTCTGTTGGATGAAACGGTCCACTGCTCCAGGCGCCCTGATGTGCTGCTACACTCAATATTTTACATTTGATTATTTATTTACTATTCAGTTACGGATATTTATCCCCATCTTCGAATGGTTTTTCAAATATTGAATATAAAGAGAGAGCCCTAGTAGTCATCATTACAGCATCAGTTTTAGCACCACTGATATATGGGTCTGCCTGTACATGCAGTCTGTTGGGTGGCAAGAAGGGTAATTGCCATCTCCTTAGCTTTCTATTTGCCTCTGAGAAGCATTTGTAATACATTACTTCTATTCTGTTGAAGCTTTATTATTACCTTGTGGTAATAAAAAAAGGTTGAATCTTTTAATATCTTGTAAAGTCTTTGTTTTTTTTACACAAAATTACGTGTTGTAGTATCAATAAGAGTATCGCTAAGTATCGATACCGATAAGGAGTATCGTATCAGTATCGATAAAATCGTAACGATATACATCCCAACTCTACACTGTATATTAAATTTAAATAGGAAAAAGAAGCTGAAATAATTATCCTGGAAGAGGACTGGCTAAAAATATGTAAAACACAATTAACTACCTCCAGCTCAGATAGTTAGAGAGAATTTACATGGAAAAACATTATTCGTTTTTTTATCACTCCAAAAATGAAATCACTACAGGAAAATCAGCCAAGAAGTGGACAATGCTGGAGGTAAAGTGGAAACCATACCTACTTGCTAGAAATAGTAGAAAGTTAATACTGATGACATGTACTTGATTAAATTAATTTTGGCCGTCAGTAAAAAAGCGCTAACAAGAAGGTGGTTTTTAAAACAACCCCCAACAAAGGAGGAATGGATTAGTATTATGAATGAGATATATAACATGGAGAGACTAACCTTTTCCCTAAACTCAAATATGGACATATATATGAAGCAATGGAGGAAATGGAACAGTGATGCTGAAAGAGGCCTTTTAACATAATACAACTACTGGAATTACACAAAAAACAAGATCACAAAAGAAAGGAGGCTAAATAAACAGATGACGTTTAGTCTTTAGGCATATGAACTGACTCAAATGAATTGGATGTAGGCTTGTGCATATATGCATGATTGCATGGAAATGTATTTGTATGTTTCCAAATATGTATACGTCTGAACCTATACAATGTCATTAAATGTATAGAACATAATCAATAGTGTAAAAAAAAACAAAAAAAACAACTTTCCATCTAAAATGGCCCTAATACTCTTCCGTACTCACTAAATAGATTTAATACCAGCAATTTCAGTGGGCAACACCACTTTACTTTTGAAAATAGAAATTTACTTTTATGGAATATATTCATTAATGAATTTGAAACTGTAAAGTGCAAACTCACCACAAGTTTATTGAGAAGGCTGTCTTACTGAACTTATGTAAATGTAAGAATCACATACAATTTGAAACGGATTTCCTTCTCCAAGATGCCTCACAAATCTGGCCTCCAGCCTTTCTGCTTACACTTTAGGCCTTTATCAAATCTCACGATGCAAACATTTGCCAGTTTGAACTCTAACTCCTGAAACAATTGGTTGAAACCTGACAAGTATTTGTGTACCCCCATGTCACTTTGCATATGCGTACCCCAGTTTGGGAATCACTGCCTTAGTGTATCAGGCCTGTGAAATAAAATCAATAAAGCCATAACGCCGTAAAATTGTCTTAAATTCCCCATATGTACACTGATGCAGATATTACAAAATCAATGTAGTTCCAAAGAGTTGCACAATACACTTTTGGGAATATCACATGATACAGTTCACAACATAATCAACAGGTAATAGCAGAAGCCAAACTCAATTATGTATGAAGCAGCTGACCAACTCCTCATTCACAACCAATCTGTAAACCCATATTTCAGACTTTCGCTAAAGTGGAGGAGGCACTGCAGCCCTGCTGTGTCTGGTCTCAGCCAAGTGGAGCCATAGCTTTAAACAGGTCCCACATAGGCCTCCGACTTGGTGTGACAGTGCGCTTAATCAGGAGGTTGCAGGTTTGAGCCCAACTCCAAGTGTCACAAGGCAATGTGTTCTTGGGCAAGACACCGAACCCCAAGTTGCTTCCAGTGCTGCATCAGTGGCGTATAACTGGGTATGAAAGTGTGTGAATGTGTAAGTTAATACTGATGGATAACTTACATAGAAACTCCAACCATCAGTGAGTGAATATGAGAGTGAATGGGAGTGACCTGCAGTGTAAAGCTGCTCTGAGTAGTCAAAAAACAGAAAAGTGCTATACAAGCTATAAGCTATACAAGTCCTTTTACCATATACAAATAAGATTCATAATTCAAATGCAAGGACACGCAGTCCACCAGTGTGGCATCTGACGTGGAGTAAGAGGTGAGTAAAGTGGTGCCTCATATTTGTGTTGCAGCAAGGCCAGCAGGGGGGATCAAATCTTCAGTGATTAGCATGTATGCTTGAAAACAAAATCCATTGGATTTTTTTGGAAAAATGACAATCCTTATGACTTGTATTAGATTTGTGTAAGATTTGTATCAACTCCTGCTTAAACAGACTCTTAAATTGAGGGAATAAAACTGTTTGAAGACTCTACAGTTTACAGTTTTCTCTTGAACACGTGGCTAAGTTTTCAATCCCACCTGGGACAATTATCAGCCAACAAACATTTCTCTGTCTAGATGTCCTGCTCAAAATGCCTTGGTTGTGTCATGGTTTTAAACGCTCAAACTACAAGAGATCTTTCCAAAAACATGTCTTTGCCAAAAAAAGGAATAAAGGGCCCTAAGACTCTCTGGAAGATTTCAGAGACATCTAAGTAAGTTGTAAAATATTGCTGAATGACCTGTCGAAGAAAACAGATGCAACATACTCGCTTTCCAAAAGTGTATTTATCCATTTCAGCAACTGCTGTTTTGGAAACTGAGGATAATGTAACCTAACATCTAATAACAACACAGACCCCATTGTTCTTTTACCAGTAAGAGAGCTTCACTCAGTTCTCCTAATCCATAACAACAGATACTTACTATGTATTAAAGAAAAATAAACCTGTGTAACAAAACATTTAAAAAGACAAATAAAAAATGACCAAAGAGAGTTAGAGACATAGAAACCCAATGAGAGTGTTCATGCTACTTACTTTTGTCCAGGTGGAAGATGAATTAGCTTCAGATGAGCTTCCCACTGGTCACATAAACGTCACAATTTCACCGCTGGAGCCGCTGACGTCTGGCCGTCTATGTGAAACACAAGTAGGACAGTCATTATTCTGCAATTCACTTCAAATTTAATGCGTAAGAGGTTTTTGATTAACTGGGTAAAGTAGATATTGCTGAGAATAATGTGAGCAATAATCTGTCTGAAAAGGACTGTAATTACACTTCCTGAGAAAATGTCCCAGAGATGAATATAATCTTTTTAACATGAGTTTTTTTTATAGTGCATTAAAACCCCCTGACACGCTGTAGTGCATTCTGTGCAGGTAGTAAGACAAATGTGTCCTTTAGTTTTAATTATGTATTGACAGGACCCAAGGGAGTGACCTAATTTTACTGTCAACCATCATTTAACCAATGTAGGACATGGTAATTAAAGAACATGATACAAAACCGCATAGAGGTTAAAAGAAACATGCTGTGGAAAACAGACATATGATGACAAACCCATAAAAGGTGGTGGGAGAAAATTCAAATAGTATATAAATCATCTATGTAAAGTACAGTTCTTCCATTTAAAATTCTGTTGAATGGCCATGTTGTACTTCCATAGTAGCCTAACAATAGCTTTTTATTCTGGCAGATAACTTTTAACACATATGGACAAACAACAAACAATTTATTAAATTATGTCACGTTCGCAATTTAAGTGATTCTCTTGTATTAGCATGTGCAACATACCATTTACTAAGCTGCTCTGATGCCATTTTTTGCTCATCCACTGGCTGCGCTTCATTGGTCCCGCCGTTTTGTACTACGCATGCGCCAACGGTTATTTGATTGACAGCAGACCTTACGCATGTATATCGCTGTGTCCGAAATGGCATACTTACATACTACATACTACAAACCCATTGTGTACACTGTATACTACACACTATAAGTATGATTAGAATGCCAACCGTTCACACTGTAGTATACTACTAAGTTTCCCATGATGCATTTCAAACCTCTGACGAAAAAAATCAGAAGCATACCAGACTATCAAATATCTCTGTTGATTCACCACATTTGAAAGTTCAGAGAGCATTTTGGGCAAGAAAGTCATTTCGGACTCCGAAATGGCATACTAACGTACTACTCATACTAAGTGTGACGTCAAAATGAGTATGTAGTGTGTTCACACTGGATAGTATGAAAAGATTGAGTGTGCGAGAAATACCTGGATGTATACTATATCGGAAAAAATTTTAAGTATACGAGGTGGGCATACTACTCACACTCAACCGCCCCATAATGCATTGCGAGCCCCATAATGCATTGCGCGATACACGACCGACCGGCATTCAGCTAAAAATCGGCCACTAGCAAACTTCCCATTTTCAAAATAAATGCGTCTTTTATGATCTCCTTTTAGTTCTTTAATGCTTTTGTAAATGTGCTCTTGTTTTGGAGCCGACCGGAAGTTTCGTCGATAGCATAATAGCGGCATAGCGGAAAGTCCGAAATGCCGAAATGAAATTTGTATCCGTGCGTTTTATGGCTCAAATGACCACATTTTGGTATTCTACGTGGTGACTTTCTCGCCTAAAATGCTCTCTGAACTTTCAAATGTGGTGAATCAACAGAGATATTTGATACCCTGGTGTGCTTCTGATTTTTTTCGTCAGAGGTTTGAAATGCATCATGGGAAACTTAGTAGTATACTACAGTGTGAACGGTTGGCATTCTAATCATACTTATAGTGTGTAGTATACAGTATATACACAATGGGTTTGTAGTATGTAGTATGTTAGTGATGTTATCCGTCTTTTATACTTCACCATTCGGAAATTATCTTAAATTCAGCTGGGAGTGTTTGCTACAAACCAGTGCTAGTGATGCTGCTGTTGTCTGCCCGTGTTTATCACGCACTTATTTTTGTCAATTTCTCTAATTAATAGATGATCAAGTGGCAATGCCAGGGAGTGGGTTTTTAAGGTAGAATTCTTTTGTTGAATTTATTTGAATAGTGATAGAAGAGCAGAATAACAGATTACTGATAGAATCATCCTAAAACGAATCATTGTTTTATATTTAGGACCACAGTAAAAAGAAGCCCCACAAGATTTTTGTTATCATTTTAGCTTAAATGTGTGACTGCACCTCATGCTGTTTACATTTATAGTCTATAGTGTCTGTAAAATATATATTATTTCATATTTAGTCCATATTGGTATAAAATAAATCCATAAAGAAGTCAAAATATGTTATTGTTATACACAGCTACATAGTAGCCTATTTTTTTCGGGATCCCCTGCTATCGGTAAACCCAAAGAGGAGACTATGTCACATCAATAAGGTCTATAGGCATGTAAGACATAAAAGCATAAAACTTAAGGCTTTCACGTGAAATAAAAAAAGAAAAACATGAACCAGATAGGTCTCTAATTTCTTTTAAAACAAAAAATTCGAGTCTCCTTATGGTCACCGAATCAAGCTCCAAATGGCTCTAATATTACACGGGGTCAGAGCTGAAGTTCCTTAAAACCAAACAACACATCAGTGACCTCAGTTGTTTAGTCTGAAGAGAAGTTCAAGCACTAGAACTCAATGTCTGACATAAAGAGAGCAATTCAGAAGTGCTGATGTGTTCAAGTTATTCTGGATTTCCTGCCGTCATTCTCTGATGTCTGGCTTTTATAACTAAATTCTGCTTTGTCATCTTGAACTTTTCTTAAAAGTCAAGTCTGACAACACTGCTGGTAGTCTGTTATTTTATAGAAACTGCTAGACAAAGATGTTCCAAAGAGAAAAAAAGACCATCATGCAATGAATAAAAGTCAACCCCATGGTAAAGAGATTTTAAATTCAGTGTTCCAGCAAATAAACAAGTGATTTTATTTAAACAAATGTTTAGCTTGTTGTGCTTTGGATATAAAAATGCACGATGTGTAAAAAATGTCATTTTCTATCTGTTAAGCCTAAAAAAAACCAACTGGTTAAGAATGAGAACAAAATTAAAAGACATTAGAATGAGTAAAATTCCAACGGTCAATAAATACAACACTAACATTTTTAGAAAAGAACAAGTCCACTGTAATAGATGACAGAAACACAATAGTGATAAAGTAGACACTTTTGTTAACAACAAAATTCTTTTATTATTTATTGCTTATTGTTATAAGGAAATGTTTGTTTTATTGTTTTTATGATACAGCGCCTTGGAGATGTTTTTATTTAAATGTGCTATACAAATGATGTAGATTGGATTGGATTATCAACAAAATCTTTTGAGTTTTTTTCCACTGACTGAACTTTTCTGTCATAAATCCATCAAACAGCTGTTTTCTCCTCACTTAAAAGCTTTTGTTTGAATTGTCTTCCAGTTTGTGTATTGCTGTATTTACCTGTAAATGACTGTTATTACACCAGTTTTCCTGACTCCCACTTGTAAATCAGGATGAAGACCAGATGCACAAATACCCATGTGAACTGTGGCCATGCTGTGAACCCACAAGCCAAATTCAGGAATGCACATCAGTGCAGAATCCTGAGTCCAAAAATCAGAAAGTGAGCTAGCATTTTAGCACATCTACTTTCCAGGACCCAAAGTCCATGGGATGTTATAATAGCTTTTTGGATACAAACATAAGAAAAGTGATTAAGACATGCTTACAAATTTTGAACCTTTATTTTTGCAACATAAAATGATTTTTATATTGCACAAATATTGAATTCCAAAGCATTATTGTGCTTTTAAAAGGATGGCTCCAAAAGAACTGCTACCAAGTACAACAAAAATGGGCATGGGCTGAATTGAAAAATATTTTCTGACTGTTTATAAATTGATTATTTGCCACAGCCATGGGCACTAATTTGATCAGTTAATTGGACAAAGAGAATATTCACCAAATGGAAGTTACAGCATGATGCTAAACACTAAAAATGTGGTTGCTGCTTCCCAGAAAGAGTTGAAAATCAGAGCTGATCATGAAGATTATCATGACAAAGATGATGTATGTATACTGTATATACTGTATATATATACATATCTCTATATATAAACATACATACACAAATGCTCCGAGCGGAGGAGAGGACACACTCTTCCACGTGTCTATCAGCTTCAACTCCTGCTTAGTTTGAATGAATCTCCACAGAGATGTTCCAGTGTTGGAAGATGACTGTTGTTTGTCTCACTCTGTTTCTGCACACTCCCTGTGAGTTAGTTTTGGGCAATGGCACTGCACAGTGTTGACAAATCATTTCAACTAGACAAGGGATGGGCAACTGTGGTTTCCAAGAGAACCACACTGACGTTAACCTCATCCCTAGGGGACCGATTTTTTACATTTGAAGGGTAAATAAAGCTGTCATCAGAGGTTACTGCCTATGGAAGTATATTTTACTTACATTTTTACTTTTAATGTGAAATATGAAAAAACGGGACAATCACATCCAGTTATAGCTCTATTTCAGTTGCTTTGCAAGCTCATAGTGCAAACTCTGAATTACTGTTGTGTTTTTCTCTCATTGTGCAAAGTTTCTCCATGAAATGAAAAACATAGTGTAACTGCTTAGTACACACCTCACCTCAAAAACATGCAATAAAAAATAATAAATATGGAGCTTATGTAAACTTTGTTTCTTATTGCATTGACTTTGAAAAATAAATATTCTCTGTGTTATCACAAAAATAAAAATAGCGTAATGTCCACTAATTGTTCTACAATTCTACAGTGACAATGAATAAATACTTCTCATCTCTGAGGACTGATGTTTGTCAAGAAAACTAAAGCACATATAAAAGTTAATGTAGGACAATTTTGCACTGGCACTTTTATCAAGGAAATACTTAACTTTGGAGTTAAGTTTTCAAACAGGCATTTAAAGGATTAAACTTTTGACTAAGTTTTTTTCTTCTTCATAAACAGAACTGATGTTTGCAAAAGTAGAGATAAAATAAGTATTAAATGAATTTATGGCACCTCTCTGATATGTTCACTTTTTATTTAATGTCCTGGTGTAGCTTTGATGATGGGAGTTCAGTTAAAATCGACCACCTCGTTTCTTTCCTTTTCCGTCTTTGTGTTGATGCAAAGCAGCTTGATGTTCACTCAAGAAATCTCTGTTGACCTGGAAGATGAGTTTGATCTACAAAAAAGGTTGATGATCAGTGCTCTAGCTGAAAATGCTGTCATGTTTCAGTCTGTTTCAAATATCCCACCTTCTCCAGCACTTCCTCTATGTTGTCTACGCTGACGGATTCCTTTTCATCCTCCATTCCACCCATCTTTTCATAGAGGTTGAGGACGGCCATGTGAAACTTTGCCAGCTGAAGTCTTTGCTTTGCTGATGTTTCCAGTAAGCAGTTCAATTTCCTGTCCTGTGACGTTAACAAGGACAACTTATCTTCAAACACCAGATGTTTAATAGGCATGTTAAAATTCTTCCAACTGATGCCTCAAATAATGTTTGATACCAATGTGACATCTTCCTCATGCAACCTGTCCAGTTTGGTCTGTAGCTCTGATAGCTCTGATCTGGTTTGCAGGCCTTTCAAATGATGCTGGCTCTTGAGTGTGGACAGTGCTTCTCTCTGCTCCTTAAGCTGCTGATCAGTTTCTTTCTCCTCCTGACGCAGCTGCTCTCTTTGGTGAAGGAGACCCTCTAAATGGCGGACAAGCTGCGGCACACTCTTGAACTGTAAGACAAACACGAGCTCAAGATTAATTTCTACATTAAAAACTCATATAGTCCCAGTAAAGATTAAGATATCAGAATCAGTTGTTCAATAAAAGTGTAAAAGCTGTGTTCTAAAAGTCACAGCATCAGCAGATGAGCCGGATATCCCTGCGACAGAAGTGGACACGCCAAAATTCACGTAAACAAACCAGGCACTCAGGAGGATAAGTAGCCAATTTTGAAGCTGTTAACAGCCACCAAAAGACATAAAAGAGCAAAGCTACGAACATGTTAAAGATACTTTAATGTTTTTGCTGTGCATTGTGGGTATTTTGTAGTGCACTATATTGTGAATGAAATTAACTACTGAGAATTTGAACAACACTAGAAAATGGCAAACACACTATATAGTGCACTATATCCATGATGGAGAACGATTTCGTACACAGCTAGTGTCTCCGTGTAAACAGGGCCTTAGACTTCATATATCTGCTACAACACCATGGCCCTGTTGGGACCCATGTGGTCTAAAAGGAGCATGTCCCTGCAGAAGCCTGAACCCAATGTTAGCTAACCACTTCATCCCCAGGTTTCACACGTAGGTGTGAAACCTCTGATAAGAACAACAAGACCCTGCTCTGCTTTGCAGTCACTCCGTCTCTCTTTCTGAATGAACCATGGAGTGAAGAGGACACAGGTCCTCTCTCAGCTCAGCTCCTCAGCCTGTAGAAGAGATACAGAACCTCTCCAGTCTCTTCTCAGAAGTACAACCTCAAGACTTTTCCTCAGTCCTGCCCAATGCAGACTGTAGCACCATAGGCGACACAAGAGCCTGCTCAAGGAACAGGAGTTCCTGATCAAAACAAGAAACAACACAACAGAGTTAGCATCAGCAACAGTGGACTTCAGAGCCAGGAGCTGAAGGGACAGACTGGCCTAGGACCCACTGTGAAACCACCAAACGTGCAGCACTGGACTTTGCAGAGCAGAACCTAAAAGGACACCTTTTCCTCCCATGGACTTGGTAATATAACTAGGCCTTACAGACTAGCATAGCACGGCTAAGCACAGGACTATTCAGTTGTACAATCACGGCATTGCTTTATTAATATGTTCTTTAGGCTTTAAGCTATAGCTAATTTCTGCATAGTTTAACATTAACATTTCATGTAGAGACATCAACCTAACACTAAGAGAGCCATTTCTAATCTCCACCACTCCCCATGTGGTCCTGGTTGTAAATGCCTTTGAGTCATGCGGCGTTAAGACATCCTTGTGAGGCAGCCATCTTGCCTTTGTTACACACACACACATATACACACACCCTCACACACACTCAGACATAGGATTTCGTTAGGTTAGGTATTGTATGTTTTCATGTTTGTTTGTCAATAAATGATTTTTAACACAAAGTCAGTTGCTGGTCTGTTAATGTTGCATAAGAATGAATCTTGCCAACCTCTTCTCTGCAGAACTACCAAATCCTTTAACTTTGACTGACAATTCTTTAGGTAACTTTGGTTATATTTTTATTAAGTTAATTATAAATCATGGTTCCAAATTAATAGTCAGTAACCTTAATGAGACTAACTTCATAAATTGACTATCACTTCCCCTTTATAGGTGGTTCCTTGAGGTTTATTGCAAATTCAATCCCATTACTTTTAAGTAATTTTAATTTAAGTTATTATTTCTGATAGCCAATATTATTAAGTAAAACAGTGAATAGTAGTCCACTGATCATAAAGCACAGCAGCCCCATACCCCAAAGGCTCTAAACATTAACATCTAGTCTTATGTTTCGTTACCTGACCACCTGACAGTTTGACCACCTGCGCCAAGTACTCATGAAAGACAGCATGGCTCTCTAGTTGACGCTGAACCTCCTCATTCTGCGCCACCAGCATGTCGTACTCCGCCGTCATCCTCCTCTCCTCTTCCCTGAACCCTTTTCCTCTCCATCTCTGCTCTCACAGCTGCTACTTTGGCTCATTTTTCCTGCACACATGGGGAAGACTGGATGTGGTTATCCTGTTGCTGCTGAGTGATATGTGAGTAAATGTGAAGACTAATGCAGAAGTGATATATCAAATATTTCCCTACTGTACCTTGAGCTGCATTCGCAATTTGGCACCTGTCTCAGCCTGTCCTTTTACCTCCTCCAGCTCCTCCTTTATGCGCTCATCCAGGTACGCCAGGTACTAAAATTGAACACAGAAGTTTACCAAATACATGCAGAATTTGTTTGATTAAAATGTGAGTGTCACTTGAGACTGACCAGTGGCCATTTTAAATAGTTTAATATGCTTATTGCTAGATTTAGTTTGGGAAAATACATTTAAAAAACCAATTTAATTTGGTGGACTTGCAACATTGGAATAGCACCCATTCAGAGGAACGGCCCTGGGATTTGAAAAGCATTGTTATTATTTAACCTTTGTAAAAGTCTCGGGTTTTCAGCACTGTGATGGACTCAGAAAGTCCACTTAAATGTCCCCAGCAGACTGATGTGTGACTGCTGACTTCAGCATGTCTCACCTTCTTCTGCTCCTCGATCTGTGCCCTTATTTCTTTCTCCTGTTGATGTTCCTCCAGCTCGTCCAGGAGCGCAGCAGCGTCCACGTCTCCTACGGACACTCCGCCGAGCTCCTCCGTTAACTCTCTGTTCAACACAGTGTGGTCGAGACTTAGCTTCTCTCTGTGTCGGTGCTCCACACTAAACCGTCTCAGAGATACAAACAAACTCACCGTATTTGCTCCTCCAAGTCCTCCTCACCCCCTGAGGCCATGTCTGTCCAGCTGTCTTAAAAGATGTGTTTTCTTCTCTGTGTCTAACTTTTGGTCTCCAAGAACTTTCAACGCCACTGTTTCCATGGTAGCGCAGAAACCCGGAAGTTCAGGAAACCACAACACCGGCATTGCAGTGCAGAGTACGGAAGAGTATTAGGGCCAATTAAGATGGAAAAAATATTTTTTTGGAATGTTGAGATTAAAGTTGAAATGTCGACAGTAAAGTTGAAAAACAATTTCGTGATAAAAGCCAAAATGATGAGATTGAAGTCAAAATGTCAAGAAACGGTCGACAGTCAAGAATGAAGTCCACATATTCGACTTATTCTTCAGGTCTGCCTTTTTGTCCACAAGTCGACTTTTATCACAAAATTCTTTATCGACTTTATTCTCCCTATTTGAGCTTTATTGTCATTTGAACTATATCTCAAAATTTTAACTTCAATCTCGATTTCGCCAAAATTATTTTCTCCATCTGACATGACCCTTACACTTCCATAACTACAGAGTATTCGGGCCATATTGGGTGGATGTTTTTATGGGGGGAGGTTGAGATTGAAGTCGAAATGGCGAGAATAAAGTGGACTTTGTGGACAATAAAGTTGAGAAACAATTTCGTGATAAAGGTCAAAATAATAAGATTCAAGTCAAAATTTCAAGAAAAGGTCGAAAGTCAAGAATGAAGCCAGTATATAATGTATGTCAACTTTGTTCTCAACATGTCGGCTTTTTTCGTCGACATTTCGACTTTTATCTATCTATCTCTCTCTCTCTCTCCCTCTCTCTCTCTCTCTCTCTCTCTTTCTCTCTCTCCATATATATATGTATATATATATATATATATATATATATATATATATATATATATTCATATATATGTATGTATATATAAATATATAGAGATGGATAGATATATAGATGGATAGATAGATATATACACAGAACCCAAAACCAGTGAAGTTGGCACATTGTGTAAGTCGTAAATAAAAACAGAATACAATTTGCAAATTCTTTTCAACTTATATTCAATTGAATACACTGCAAAGACAAGATAATGTTCAAACTGAGAAACTTTATTTTCTTTTGCAAATAAACATCAACTTAGAATTTAATGGCAGCAACACATTGCAAAAAAGTTGGCACAGGGGCATTTTTACCACTGTGTTTCATCGCCTTTTCTTTTAACAACACTCAGTAAACGTTTGGGAACTGAGGAGACCAATTTTTGAAGCTCTTCGGGTGGAATTCTTTCCCATTCTTGCTTGATGTACAGCTTAAGTTGTTCAACAGTCCGGGATCTCCATTGTTGTATTTTACGCTTCATAATGCGCCACACATTTTCAAAGGGGGAAAGGTCTGGACTACAGGCAGGCCAGTCTAGTACCCACACTCTTTTACGACGAAGCCACGCTGTTGTAACATGTGCAGAATTTGGCTTGGCATTGTCTTGCTGAAATAAGCAGGGGCGTCCATGAAAAAGACGTTGCTTGGATGGCAACATATGTTGCTCCAAAACCTGTATGTACCTTTCAGCATTAATGGTGCCTTCACAGATGTGTAAGTTACCCATGCCATGGGCACTAATACACCCCCATACCATCACAGATGCTGGCTCTTGAACTTTGTGCCTATAACAGTCCGGATGGTTCTTTTCCTCTTTGGTCCGGAGGACACAACGACTACAGTTTCCAAAAACAATTTGAAATGTGGACTCGTCAGACCACAGAACACTTTTCCACTTTGCATCAGTCCATCTTAGATGAGCCCAGCGAAGCCGGCGGCGTTTCTGGGTGTTGTTGATAAATGGCTTTGGCTTTGCATAGTAGAGTTTTAACTTGCACTTACAGATGTAGCGACGAACTGTAGTTACTGACAGTGGTTTTCTGAAGTGTTCCTGAGCCCATGTGGTGATATCCTTTACACAGTGATGCCGGTTTTTGATGCAGTACTGCCTGAGGGATCGAAGGTCACGGGCATTCAATGTTGGTTTTGGGCCTTGCCGCTTACGTGCAGTAATTTCTCCAGATTCTCTGAACCTTTTGATGATATTACGGACCGTAGATGATGAAATCCCTAAATTCCTTGCAATAGCTGGTTGAGAAATGTTGTTCTTAAACTGTTCAACAATTTGCTCACGCATTTGTTGACAAAGTGGTGACCCTCGCCCCATCCTTGTTTGTAAATGACTGAGCATTTCAGGGAAGCTGCTTTTATACCCAATCATGGCACCCACCTGTTCCCAATTAGCCTGTTCACCTGTGGGATGTTCCAAATAAGTGTTTGATGAGCATTCCTCAACATTCTCAGTCTTTTTTGCCACTTGTGCCAGCTTTTTTGAAACATGTTGCAGGCATCAAATTCCAAATAAGCCAATAGTTGCAAAAAAATAAAGTTTACCGAACGTTCGAACGTTAAGTATCTTGTCTTTGCTGTGTATTCAGTTGAAGATAAGTTGAAAGGGATTTGGAAATCATTGTATTCTGTTTTTATTTACGATTCACACAACGTGCCAACTTCACTGGTTTTGGGTTTTGTATATACAGTATATATATTATTTATATATGTATGTATATATATATATATATATATATATATATATATATATATATATATATATATATATGTATATGTATATGTATATATATATATAATATATGTACATATCTATGTCTATATCTATATCTATATATATATATGACAAATTCCTGAACGCATTGTCCAACTGAAAATTAAAAATCCAGTTTTTAAAAATATCCTCGACAAGGTTGAAGTAGCCTGATAAAAATCTTAGCTCTTTTGATTATAGTCCTATCAAATGCATCACAAACATTTCATAAAAGACTTCCACAGAGACGGGCGGCGGGTAGTGCATGTGCCTCACAGCAAGAAGGTTCTTGGTTTGATTCCCGGTCGGACGGGGCCTTTCCATGTGAAGTTTGCACGTTCTTCCCGTGCATGTGTGGGTTCTCTCTCGGTACTTTGGCTTCCTCCCACAGACCAAAAACGTGCTCATTAAGTTACACTCTAAATTGCCCTTAGGTATGAGTGCGAGCGTGAATGGTGAATGGTTGTCTGCCTCTCTACGTGGCCCTGTAATCGACTGGAGACCGGTTCAGGGTGTACCCCGCCTCTCGCCAAATGACAGCTGGGATAAGCTGGCTGAATGACTGACTGGTGGGAGGAGTCTGGAATAATGAACAAGCTGAAACCAGCAAACTTTATTACATACTGCATGTCCTTTCTGAGCACAGCACATCAATTATCAACACCAGAATATATATGGCTCTGATCTCAAAGTACATTAAATCACCCAACAAATTACCCTGTTTGGACAAACAACAAAGTGCACAAATGAAGTAGGTTCCAGTCAAACTGCATCACAATAGAGAAAACGAATTAAAGCTTACATCAAAAACCTCAATCAATCGGTTTGCGCAAGTGCTCTGTAGTACGTAAGAGGCACGTAGTGACGTACGCAGAGCGTGCCCAAACAAACATGGCGAACAAACAGAAGAACTGGACGGTGGAGGAAACAAACTTTTTAATAGAAACCCCAACAAAACACGATGTGGATCCATCTTTCTAGAGGTAAACAGGAAGCAGGAAGTGCACCTCTTCTTCTCTTACACATTTGCAGGTGGTTGCAGAGTGACCTTCTGCGCATGTCAAAAAAAAACAATACAATCAGATTCAGCTGGGGCCATGCAAACGTGGATTGAATGTGGATCTCTTTACTCAAAGTTCATGATCAGAATCAGATCGAATCAGATTCACTTAATCCGATTGATTTCAATCAGATAGAGGAAAACTACCCATGTAAACTGGGCCAATGAGAAACATCACATCGCATAAGCTCTTACACCACGTCCAGCTGCAGCTTCAAGACGTGTAACAGAAGTCTTGGGTGGACAATAGAGCCGATTTATGTTAAACTACAAGTGGGCAGGCCCAAAGTTCGCCAGTAGAGGTTTATTTTGCTGTGTTTAAACTAAGCTGACGTGTAAAACAGAGAGCTATGTGCCAGGGGTACCCAGGTTTAGGGAACCAATGAGGTGCCCTCAGGGGCATTTAAAAAAATAAACACAAGAATTCACAGAACTTAAAATACCTGGGTCTGCTTGCTAAATGTTGAATTACGGGCAGGAAAGCCCTACGTTCTCCAATAGAGGTGAACGCAGCTGTAACTGAAAGTGGCGAAGGCAAACAAAGGTCAACTCTGGCAGATGTGATAAAGCATGTTGGAGCAAAATTTGATTTGATTTGATTTGATTTATTTATTTATTTCGGTCACGTCAACACAGTTATACAGCATCACACATTGTCAATAGTTGATCAAATGTTCATGTCCGAAAGGGTAGACGGGAGAAGCAGAGCTGATCTAGTCCCGTCCCCATTTTCTCAATATTTAGTATGTAGTCTCCTCTTTTCCACATATTAACGAGTTGTTATGCATTTTTATTCATTTACAGAGGTCTGAAATAATTCTTGACTCCCTTTTAGTGTCCGTATTTGACATATTCCATAATCCTTTGTTCCACGTAAGGCTTTTTTGTTGTTGTTGTTGTTGTTAGTCCCAGTTTGTGATGTTGGGGTTGTGATGTTGGAGATGGTGATGTTGGAATGGTGTGCCTGCGTTGCTTTTCTTTCTTCACTTTTCAGGACGCGTGACTCCTCGTCACTCTCCTCTTCACCCAGGCATGCTCCTGCACTGTCGTCCCGGGCTCTGCTGTAGTTTTCAGCCATGCGGGCGTTTCCGCCTCCCAGTCGGATTTTGTTGAGGGGTGCGCGAGCCATCTTTCTCTGACCACCGGCTCTCTTGATTTCGTCGCATGCTAGCAGCATCACCTCTCTCGTTGCCAAAAACTCAGCTTTCATGCGTCTCAGCCTCCACAAAATTATGAGGACATGCCAGCGTACCCAGTGAACGTCAACATACAACTTGCAATACAACAATGTTAATTCAGTATGGAGGTAATATTTCATTTTGGCACATTACAAGAACACTAAAGTTCAAAAAGTTCATGTAGGCTACTCACTACACTCATCAATGAAAATGTTTCAATAGAAACACACCTAGTCAGTCTCAAGTGGCTTTATTTAATTTTTTATACCATGTTTAAAAGCATGTCAACTAATTCCTTCATTTTCCCCTCAAGAAAGTGTCTCTTTTAATGGAATGGTTGGTTAAATGTTCAATTAATTATTGTTAATCACTCAAAAATTGATACTTTTAAAAAAGTTATATTTTTCTAAAACACCTAAGGCCATATTTTTAATTTCAAAGAGACCCAAAGCTCAGTTAAAGTAACTTAATTATCACGTAAGCTATGAAACAATTGGATAAATGATAGACCAAACATAGTTAAAAAAAAAGCTGTTTATCTTTTTAGTTTTTTTAACGAAAACTGTATAAATTACAGGAATAAACAAGGACTAACAGGAGTGAACAATGAACTACAAAAAGATGTGCCCATGAGCATGCATGTGAGGAGGGGAAAGTGCATGTGCGAGTGCGTGATTTTTGAGTTAAAGAAACTTTTGTCGTGAACGTCCCCCGACAGAAATGTCGCTCTCAGGCTCAAAGCGGTTGGTGAGCTCTGCTCCACAGAGAAGCACCGCCTAATCTTGCCTGTTGCTCTTCAGGGGAATGAAATGATCAGTCTGGCATATATTTGACATGTATTTGTAACTTAAGTTCTGACAGGACAGCGGCCCAGCTTTAGTATTATTTTTACAATTCTGATATTAAATGTAGAATTCTGGGATTAAAGTCCAAATTCTGAGATGTAAATCAGCATCCTGAGAAAGTTAAGTTGAATTTTGAGATTAAATTCAGGATTCTGAGGCTGAAGTCAAAATGTTGAGATTAAATGTAGAACCTTGTAATTAAATTCAGGATTCTGAGACTGAAGTTAAAATTTGGAGTAAAACAAAAGTCCGACTAAACTGGTGTTTTTTGAGCATTTCTTAAATTTCCCAGTTTGCCCCTGTCCCAGTTCTTTTGGAACGTGCTCCAGGCATCCAGTTCAAAATGAGTGATTATTTTCAACAAAATGAAGTTCAATAATAACACAAACTTTTTACAAAGCTTAACAAATGTACTTGATACAAAACAATTCTGTACTCCATCAAACAATGAGCGAAACACTGTCTCCTCAGACAAAATAAATTCACATTTTAATAAAACAAATTCTGCATGTATTTGGTAAATTTCTGTGTTAAATTTAAGTACCTGGCGTACCTGGAAGAGCGCCTAAAGGAGGAGCTGGAGGAGGTAAAAGAACAGGCTGAGACAGGTGCCAAATTGCGAATGCAGTTCAAGTTACAGTAGGGAAATATTTGATATATCACTCCTGCATTAGTCTTCACATTTGCTCACATATCACTCAGCGGCAACAGTATAACCACATCCAGTGTTCCCCATGTGTGCAGGAAAAACTCTCCAAAGTAGCAGCTGTGAGAGCAGAGACAGAGATGGAGAGGAAAAGGGTTCACTGGTTACGGGAAGAGGAGAGGAGGAAGACGGCGGAGTACGACATGCTGGTGGCGAAGAATGAGGAGGTTCAGCGTCAACTAGAGAGCCATGCTGTCTTTCATGAGTACTTAGTGCAGGTGGTCAAACTGTCAGGTGGTCAGGTAACGAAACATGAGACTAGATGTTGATGTTTAGAGCCTTTGGGGTATGGGCCATGGTGTTGTAGCAGTCTAAGGCCCTGTTTACACAGAGACACCTGCTGTGTTCGAAATCGTTCCCCATCATAGATATAGTTCACTATATGGTGTGTTCGCCATTTTTCTAGTGTTGCTCGAATTCTCAGCAGTTAATTTCATTCACAGTATAGTGCACTACAAAATACCCACAATGCACAGCAAATGTGAGTGTACAGACAATGTACCCTATGTCCTGAGTGCCTGGTTTGTTTACGTGAATTTTGGCGTGTCCACTTCTGTCACAGGGATATCCGGCTCATCTGCTGATGCTGTGACTTTTAGAACACAGCTTTTACACTTTTATTGAACAACTGATTCTGATATCTTAATCTTTACTGGGACTATATGAGTTTTTAATGTAGAAATTAATCTTGAGCTCGTGTTTGTCTTACAGTTCAAGAGTGTGCCGCAGCTTGTTCGTCATTTAGAGGGTCTCCTTCACCAAAGAGAGCAGCTGCGTCAGGAGGAGAAAGAACTTGATCAGCAGCTTAAGGAGCAGAGAGAAGCACTGTCCACACTCAAGAGCCAGCATCATTTGAAAGGCCTGCAAACCAGATCAGAGCTATCAGAGCTACAGACCAAACTGGACAGATTGCATGAGGAAGATGTCACATTGGTATCAAACATTATTTGAGGCATCAGTTGGAAGAATTTTAACATGCCTGTTAAACATCTGGTGTTTGAAGATAAGTTGTCCTTGTTAACGTCACAGGACAGGCAAATGAACCACATACTGGAAACATCAGCAAAGCAAAGACATCAGCTGGCCAAGTTTCACGTGGCCGTCCTCAACCTCTACGAAAAGATGGGTGGAGAGGTGAATGAAAAGGAATCCGTCGGCGTAGACAGAGGAAGTGCTGGAGAAGGTGGGATATTTGAAACAGACTGAAACATGACAGCATTTTCAGCTAGAGCACTGATCATCAACCTTTTTTGTAGATCAAACTCATCTTCCAGGTCAACAGAGATTTCTTGAGTGTACATCAAGCTGCTTTGCAACAACGGAAAGACGGAAAAGGGAAGAAACGAGGTGGTCGATTTTAACCCTCAGATGATCCTGGGACCATTTTGGGTCCTTTTGGTTTTTTATTATTTAATAAATGAATAAAGCTCAAATTTGCCAAAGGGTGATCATTTTCAACAAATTTTGAAAATATTGTGTAATTTCATTAAAATAGCCCAAAATGGCTGAGCAACAAGAAAAATGACAAAGGACCTCTTTCACAATACATGTAATTTTGCCCACAGCCCAATTTTTTGTTTAAGCATTTAAAGTTTGAACGTTCTGTTCTGTTTCTACACCAAATACCGTTTTGCTTGTTGCCTTATAATGAATTGATTTAAAAGCATTGAAATGTTAATATTGTTTGACTCTGCCACGAAATAATAATAATAATTAAACAACTCGGGACAAGAATTAATGAGCTAAAATACATACATATATGTATATGTGTATATATATATATATATATATATATATATATATATATATATATATATATACATATATATATATATATATATATATATGTATATATATGTATATTTATATTCAAGGGGAAACTTAGATTTAGGCACTAAAAGAGTGATGGTTAGGTTAAGGGTCAGCATATGGGTGACGTTAGGTTTTATTTGTGTAAGTTATAACATAAAAAGGGGAAACTTAGATTTAGGCACTAAAAGACTGATGGTTAGGTTAAGGGTTAGCATATGGGTGACGTTAGGTTTTATTTGTGTAAGAGAAACCACAGACCAAACGTTCTTTTCCCTCTTATTTTTCGTCTTCTTCCTTTTCATAAACTTTTAACAGTGTCTCGCGTGGTTTTCCGTGATTTCCGTCTTAGCTAGTGGGCGTGTCATGTAGTATTACGTCATTACGCGACACGCCCACTACATGACACGCCTCCGTCTTCGCAGACCTGAACAGACAGACCCTTCTGCCAAGAGTCGCAGCCTGCGGATCGGAGGTGCTCGACAATGCAGCCCGGAGTAATCGAACGCAGATTCACTGAACTTTCAGCACATAGCGCCTCGTCAGAAATTGATCAAATAAATAAATACATATCGTTCGGTTCAAAGGTGTATCTAACCGTGGCCACTGTATCGAGCGGTTCAATACAGATACATGTATTGTTGCACCCCTAACATATATATCTATATCTATATCTATATATATATATATATATATATATATATATATATATATATATATATATATATATATATATGTATATGTATATGAAAAATTCCTGAACACATTGTCCAACTGAAATTGAATTCAGTTTTTAAAAGTATCCTCGACAAGGCTGAGGTAGCCTGATAAAAAACCTTAGCTCTTTTGATTATAGTCTTATCAAGTGCATCACAAACATTTCATAAATTGCTCTAAATTGCCCTTAGGTATAAGTGTGAGCATAAATGGTTGTCTGTCTCCCTATGTGGACCTGTGATTGACTGGCGACCGGTTCAGGGTGTACCCCTCCTCTCGCCAAATGACAGCTGGGATAAGCTGGATAAAACACTGACTGGTGGGCTGCATTGAGATATGAGGAGGACCACATGTGGGCCGCCATTTTCCTATCTAATGCTCTCCGGATTTGTATCTGATCATTTTATTTTGTTATCAGCATTAATATATAAACCCAGAGGGCAGACACAAACAGGAGTCTGGAATAATGAACAAGCTGAAACCAGCAAACTTTATTACATACTGCATGTCCTTTCTGAGCACAGCACATCAATTATCAACACCAGAATATATATGGCTCTGATCTCAAAGTACATTAAATCACCCAACAAATTACCCTGTTTGGACAAACAACAAAGTGCACAAATGAAGTAGGTTCCAGTCAAACTGCATCACAATAAAGAAAACGAATTAAAGCTTACATTCAAAAACCTCTTGCCACATTCACACATTAACACAGTAGCCAACATTGAACAACACTGGCCCCGTTTACATGGGTAAAAAAAATCCTATTTACAATCAGATTGAAAGGTCAATCAGATTAGAAATGTCTCATGTACACACCTTAGCCAATCGGATTCACCCGGATCCAATAGTATTTCTGATCTGATTGTAAGAGGTAGTCTACGCCAATTGATAATCCACTCCATGCTTCATGTAAACGGCTGAGTGGAGCGGATTGGGTCGATAGAGAGGATTGTTCGGTTTGCGCAGGCGCTCCGTAGTACGTAAGAGGCACGTAGTGACGTACGCAGAGCGTGCCCAAACAAACATGGCGAACAAACAGAAGAACTGGACGGTGGGGGAAACAAACTTTTGAATAGAAACCCCAACAGAACACGATGTGGATCCATCTTTCTAGAGGTAAACAGGAAGCAGGAAGTGCACCTCTTCTTCTCTTACACATTTGCAGGTGGTTGCAGAGTGACCTTATGCGCATGTCAAAAAAAAAACAATACAATCAGATTCAGCTGGGGCCATGCAAACGTGGATTGAACGTGGATCTCTTAACTCAAAGTTCATGTATACAGATTGAATCAGATTCACTTAATCCGATTGATTTCAATCAGATTGAGGAAAACTACCCATGTAAACTGGGCCAATAAGAAACATCACATCGCATAAGCTCTTACACCACGTCCAGCTGCAGCTTCAAGACATGCAACAGAAGTCTTGGGTGGACAATAGAGCCGATGTACGTTAAACTACAAGTGGGCAGGCCCAAAGTTCGCCAGTAGAGGTTTATTTTGCTGTGTTTAAACTAAGCTGACGTGTAGAACAGAGAGCTATGTGCCAGGGGTACCCAGGTTTAGGGAACCAATGAGGTACCCTCAGGGGCATTTAAAAAATAAACACAAGAATTCACAGAACAAATACCTGGGTCTGCTTGCTAAATGTTGAACTACGGGCAGGAAAGCCCTACGTTCTCCAATAGAGGTGAACGCAGCCGTAACTGAAAGTGGCGAAGGCAAACAAAGGTCAACTCTGGCAGATGTGATAAAGCATGTTGGAGCAAAAATTATGAGGACATGCCAGCGTACCCAATGAACGTCAACATGGCTCAACCTGCATTAACTTAGTTTTGCCTGGCTGAAAAATGTCAGAAAAAGTTAGCTAAAATGTCAGTGTGTGAATGCGGCTTCAGGAGGGTCTGTAACTGGAGGGCAGTTTAATCTCCTTTGTCATTACAGAAATAGTGACTGATGCATCGGGTTTAGAATTGCACATCCACACATTCACGCAGCAGAAACTTAAATATCAACATATTTGGCACCATATTTTAGTAGAGAACATAAAATACAACTTGCAATACAACAATGTCAATTCAGTATGGAGGTAATATTTCATTTTGGCACATTACAAGAACACTAAAGTTCAAAAAGTTCATGTAGGCTACTCACTACACTCATCAATGAAAATGTTTTAATAGAAACACACCTACTTTATTTATTTAGCACAAATTCATCAACATCAAAATGGACTTTCTAAAAAGTATCAGCTCTTTTTGCCAGATAGCATCATGATTAGCTTTTTGACTGATGTTAGCGCTGTAAGATATGAATGCTGAATGACAAGGAAAGTACCATTTCTTCCTTGTTGTTAGAAATTGATTGCAGTTCAATTGATGAAAAATGTAAACAAGTGAGTCAAGTACGACCTCTGTTAACCCTTAAAGCCGAGATATCATCACAAATCTAACAGACATAATCATATATTGCACTATAGAAGGAATCATACGTCCTTACTGCACAAACGAGGGGGCGTCCTGGCCTGTTCAAACCATCTTGACAAAGAAAAAGCTGGTATATAGATATAGAATTAATAAGGTATTCAGTAATACTATGTTTATTATAACATCTCCAGTATATTAACATTGATATATAGATTATTTCAACATTATGATTTGAGAGATACATATTTATAAATTGCTATGAACATAGGCTGCTGCTTCTGTTGGACAGACACATCGCCGGATATAACATAATAACTATTCTATGGTTATTCATCCAAACGAATACAAATAAACGCTTTCACACGAGGCTCACGGGAGGCAAACCAGCGTGAAACACCTAAGTGAATATGAATTGAAGCCTCCCATGCACAGAGAGGGTTCAATACAGGTCGAGACTGGTTTTCAAACAGGCCAGCGTGAAGCTTAAAAGAACCTCAGCATGCATGCTAGGTAAGTGCAACAGTAGCCTCTGGTGGGCATGTAGAGAAGTACACACCAGCTCATAATGAATGATGCATTAGTGGTGCCTAATGGAGAGCAGTGAGAGCACACTTAAAGGTACAGTGTGTATTATTAAATGCTAAAATAAAATAAAAAAAATAACAGACTTGGTAAAAATGGAATAGATTACTTAAAATTATATTTAAATTAGTTTCTAATCAGCCTTAAATAATTAATGTTTTGTTTTCATTACCTTAGAATAAGTCATTTATATCTTAATAGGAGTGGGTCGTCTCTTATGGGGGCTACCATCTTGCGTCGCCATCTTTTCTACCGTAACCCAGAACGGACAAACTAAACGCTTTTGCGTTTGACACCTACCGGAAATGCACAGTTGTGAAACAGACGAAGAAGAAGACAGTGATTACCAAGCAGCCGTGCTAATACAAACAAACATGGAGGACCACATGTACAATTTGCCATCAGTGGAGCATGAATCATTGTCAAAGAAACGAAAACGGGATGAAGCCAGACGCAATTGGGAAAGGCTACGACAAAAAAAACAGGGTCAACAACCTTTCCCAGATGGAAGTCCCTGAAGGATAAGTTTGCAGACAGACGCAGAAGTTGCCTGTTTTTTGCTGGACAGGTAAGACTAAGTGTCGAATTGTGCTCTTATATGGAGCCGAATTTATTTGTTTACTTTCGGGAGAAGTCGGAGTAAGACGCAGAGAATGTATCTGCTATGAGAGGCTTATTTCACGGCCACAAGCAATTTTCTGTGGCAGTGAGACAAAACATAGGCTGATAACTAAGCTATATAGCGTGTTGATGAGACAAATATAAAGATTTTCACCGTACTCCTTAATTTTGTTGTTTGCTCCTAATTTGTTATTTAGTAGCATATGTACACATTGGTACGGTGTACATTTTAGGACATCCTCAGTCTCAGGAAAACCTCTGTGACATTTCTCAGACCAAACGGCATCAGAAAAACCTCCGTCAGATAATACGGCCTCAGACTTCAAAATGAAAGTCATCAGACAAAATACTGGAAAAACGGACTCAAATAAAAAACAGCGTCAGGTCGTAACAATATCATCATCATAATATCATAAATGTCAAGTCGTCTTGAGACGGCATTCAGCTAAAAATCAGCCACTAGCAAACTTCCCATTTTCAAAATAAAAGCATTCTTCATTATCTCCTATTAGTTCTTTAATGCTTTTGTAAATTAGGCTCTTGTTTTGGAGCCGACCGGAAGTTTCTTCGATAGCATAATGGCGCGCATGACAGAATGTCCGAAATACCGAAATGAAATTTGTATCCGTGTGTTTTATGGCTCAAATGACCACATTTTGGTATTCTACGTGGTGACTTTCGCGCCTGAAATACTCTCTAAATTTTCAAATGCGGCGAATCAACAGAGATATTTGATAGCCTGGTAGCTGGAAGCACTCGTTGACGACGCCATGTTGAAAAAACACTTTTTGTCCTTGGAAGGCCACCGTAGCTCCGGGGTTCTCCATCAGGGAGGGGGGAGCGCCGAAGTGCTGCAATCTCAAACCTCACCTTTAGATGTCGCTAAAAACTACACACTGTACCTTTAAAAGATTCATCAGGGCTGCAATGTGCATCAATCAGTGATAAATAATGTCAATACTGGCCACCACAAAGCGCTCAAGCCACTCAGCCTCTACAAACACTTACCTCACCGACATATATATTAGATTCACATTATTATTCTATGTTAGAGCAGCAGAAACACATATGCACTGTATACTGTATGGAGGAGAAGAAAACAAGGAACAAACATTCCTTCATTTTGTGGAATCTGTGTTGACCTCAATCTGTGGTGGGGCACGGCACTATGTGTTGAGATTAGGGATGTAACGTCGCTCAGACTCTTACAAGTTTTCACACCCCCCAACTAAAATGTGGGAGTGTTTGTAAAACAGGTAAAAAAATTTTTTGTCCATCTCAAAACTTTGAACATGTTCATTTACAATTGTTTATAAAGAGAATCCTTTTTAAAGTACAAATCCGTTTTTTTCTCCTTCTTGTAATTACACAGTTTAAGCATTTATATCAAAATAATGACAAGTACCTGCCAGAATTGTTTTTTCAGATGAAAAAAAGTTTTTAAAAAATTTACTTATAGGACATTTCCTGACAGTTATTGACAAAAAAGACAAAAGAACTTTTAAAATTAGAATACTAAAGGGGTTAAATTATTTCAAGACTGTGTAAAAGTACTTTTTGAACATTTTGAGCGCACTGCAACAATATCATGATAATAATGATAACCATGATAATTTTGGTCACAATAACCGTGGTATGAAATTTTCATACCGTTACATCCCTAGTTGAGATGTGGGCGAGTGAGCACTTCCTTTTGGGGGAAAAAACTCCAGCTGTGTATGTTTGTCGGAGAGTTTTAAAGGAATACTACACCCAAACAACGATTTGGCCTCATTTTCTACTCACCCTCATGCTGAACAACACTGTGGAGTAGTTTTGGAACATCTAGGATGCAGCCGGAGATCTGGGGGAATCCTCGCTGTCCACTGCCATTGATATCATGACTTAGATACGAGCCCGAATGAACAGTGTCCTTTAAAGTCCACAAAAAGTCAGCAATATTCCTCCATACTGCTCGTGCGCTGTAATCCAAGTGTCCTGAGCGGGTAACGTCCACCATTTACTCGAAACGACATCATTTAGCACATGTTTATAGCCTAAACAGTACTACTTCGCATTTCTATGATACTCTTACGGGTGCCTACGGGAGCTGCGGCTGACCAAACAAAGGAATGCGCACTCTGCAATAACTCGGAGCGTAGAACAAGAAATCTCACATTCTGCTGTGAGCAACGGAGCCGTGGACAGACACAAGAGGGGTCAGCAGAATGTGGGATTTCTTGGGTTCTTGTTTCTTTTTCTAGTTGCAGAGTCTCCTTTGGTGCAGATGTCAGACTGGTTAAATTGACTCAAACTACTGTGTTTGCTTCTGCCTGACTAACAGATGGCTAAGTCACTAACAACAAACAAGGAACTCTCGTGAAGCTCAGTCGAAATAAGGACCGACCTTTATACTTAAAACGCCAGAGATTATATACGGAAACACTTGAAAGGGTTTGAGACAGCAACATTATCAAAGATAGATGAATGTCTTAAAATGTCCCCATATGAACCTAAATTAACTTCCCATATTTATAATTCTCTTTTATCAATGAGCTCCCCCTCATCTGAGAGCTTTAAGAATATGTGGGAAGAAGAGCTTGGCGAACCAATCTCAGAAGACTTGTGGAAGACTAGCCTTGAGAACAAACACACTTGTTTAAAAACGCAAGACACTGTCTCATCCAATTTAAAAGAACACACAGGCTCCACTACTAGAAAGAAAAACTGGATAGAATATTCCCGGAGGTGTCGCCTAAGTGTGATAGATGCCAATCTTCTGTCGCTACCCTTCTTCACAGTTTTGTTTCATGTCCCAAGATTAAGTCTTTCTGGAATGATATATGCAAAATTATGTCTGAAATAATGAACACCTCAATTAAACCAGAACCCACGCTCATTATGCTTGGAACATCTCTGACTTTTAGAGAGCTCACAGTATCACAGCGATACTTCCTCTCTGATTGCTGTTTGACAGCAAAGAAATGAGTTCTTACTTTGTGTCTTACTTTGTCTTACTTTGTCTAATAAAATCATAAAAAGAGATAAACAGGTCATACATACATTGTTGCGGTTTTTTTCTGTTTTTGTCCTGTAATAGAGTATAAATGTTACCAAAAGTCAGAAATAACCATTAAAATTAATTCCCGGGGTCAGAATTGTATGGCAAAAGGTATACATTTGTCTTGTTTACTCCCAAAGCAATGCCAATATTTGCACATCATTTCTATTTGTTGGTTTTGGGCTAGGTACAGTAAAGGGTTAAAATGAAGGCTTTTGGACATAGTTTCAGCTTGGTACTCAATATAATCTTTAAATAGACACTCACAGGATTAATAAAAGACTGGTGGTGAATAAAAGTCAACCTGTGAGCTTGAGAAAATGAAAAGATAGATGGTCATACGGGCATTTTTGGCCATTTTTTTTGCTGTTTTTGACCAGAAATAGAGTGTAAATGTCATCAAATGTCAAAAATAACCATTTCAATGATTTCCTAGGGTTAGAATTGTATGACAAAATGTATTGGTTTGTTTCTGGATGTTGTTTACATCAAAAGTTAGGCCTATTTCTAAATCATATTCCTATTTTTCATTTTTTGGGGTTGGATGGAATGAAGCCCAAAAAATTGCCTTTGGCACCCTATTTCAGCTTGGTAACCACCAGATTCTGAAAATAGAAAAAATCAAGTGGCGCAAAAAAAATCGGGGGGTGCGCATGGACCACCCTTTCCATCTGGACTACTATGGAAATACCGGTTATCGTCTCCTTAACTTCCGGGTTTCTGCGCTACCATGGAAACAGTGGCGTTTAAAGTTCTTGGAGACGAAAAGTTAGAAACAGAGGAGCCAACACATCTTTGAGACAGCTGGACAGACATGGCCTCAGGGGGTGAGGAGGACTTGGAGGAGCAAATACGGTGAGTTTGTTTGTATCTCTGAGACGATTTAGTGTGGAGCACCGACACAGAGAGAAGCTAAGTCTCGACCACACTGTGTTGAACAGAGAGTTAACGGAGGAGCTCGGCGGAGTGTCCGTAGGAGACGTGGACGCCGCTGCGCTCCTGGACGAGCTGGAGGAACATCAGCAGGAGAAAGAAATAAGGGCACAGATCGAGGAGCAGAAGAAGGTGAGACATGCTGAAGTCAGCAGTCACACATCAGTCTGCTGGGGACATTTAAGTGGACTTTCTGAGTCCATCACAGTGCTGAAAACCCGAGACTTGTACAAAGGTTAAATAATAACAATGCTTTTCAAATCCCAGGGCCGTTCCACCGAATGGGTGACATTCCAATGTTGCAAGTCCACCTAATTCAATTGGTTTTTTAAATGTATTTTCCCAAACTAAATCTAGCAACAAGCATATTTATTTAAAATGACCACTGGTCAGTCTCAAGTGGCTTTATTTAATTTTTTATACCATGTTTAAAAGCATGTCAACTAATTCCTTCATTTTCCCCTCAAGAAAGTGTCTCTTTTAATGGAATGGTTGGTTATATGTTCAGTTATTGTTAATAACTTAAAAATGGATACTTTTAAAAAAGTTGTATTTTTCTAAAACACCCAAGGCCATATTTTTAATTTCAAAGAGACCCAAAGCTCAGTTAAAGTAACTTAATTATCACGTAAGCTTTTGGATAAAAGATAGACCAAACATACTTAAAAAAAAAAAAAGCTGTTTATCTTTTTAGATTTTTTAACGAAAACTGTATAAATAACAGGAATAAAAAAGGACTAACAGGAGTGAACAATTATCGACAAAAAGTTGTGCCCATGTGCATGCATGTGAGGAGGGGAATGTGCATGTGTGAGTGTGTGATTTTTGAGTTAAAGAAACTTTTGTGGTGTCCATCCCCATCAGAAATGTCGCTCTCAGGCTCAAAGCGGTTGGTGAGCTCTGCTCCACAGAGAAGCACCGCCTAATCTTGCCTGTTGCTCTTCAGGGGAATGAAATGATCAGTCTGGCATATATTTGACATGTATTTATAACTTAAGTTCTGACAGGACAGCGGCCCGGCTTCAGTATTATTTTTACAATTCTGATATTAAATGTAGAATTCTGGGATTAAAGTCCAAATTCTGAGATGTAAATCAGCATCCTGAGAAAGTTATGTTGAACTTTGAGATTAAATTCAGGATTCTGAGGCTGAAGTCAAAATGTTGAGATTAAATGTAGAACCTTGTAATTAAATTCAGGATTCTGAGACTGAAGGTAAAATTTGGAGTAAATCAAAAGTCTGACTAAACTGGTGTTTTTTGAGCATTTCTTAAATTTCCCAGTTTGCCCCTGTCCCAGTTCTTTTGGAACGTGCTCCAGGCGTCCAGTTCAAAATGAGTGATTATTTTCAACAAAATGAAGTTCAATAATAACACAAACTTTTTACAAAGCTTAACGAATATACCTGATACAAAACAATTCTGAACTCCATCAAACAAGGAGGAAAACACTGTCTCCTCAGACAAAATAAATTCACATTTTAATCAAACAAATTCTGCATGTATTTGGTAAACTACTGTGTTCAATTTAAGTACCTGGCGTACCTGGAAGAGCGCCTAAAGGAGGAGCTGGAGGAGGTAAAAGGACAGGCTGAGACAGGTGCCAAATTGCGAATGCAGCTGAAGGTAGAGTAGAGAAATATTTGATATATCACTCCTGCATTCATCTTCACATTTACTCACATATCACTCAGCAGCAACAGTATAACCACATCCAGTGTTCCCCATGTGTGCAGGAAAAACGAGCCAAAGTAGCAGCTGTGAGAGCAGAGACAGAGATGGAGAGGAAAAGTGTTCACCGGTTACAGGAAGAGGAGAGGAGGAAGACGGCGGAGTACGACATGCTGGTGGCGAAGAATGAGGAGGTTCAGCGTCAACTAGACAGCCATGCTGTCTTTCATGAGTACTTGGTGCAGGTGGTCAGGTAAAGAAACATGAGACTAGATGTTGATGTTTAGAGCCTTTGGGGTATGGGCCATGGTGTTGTAGCAGTCTAAGGCCCTGTTTACACAGAGACACCAGCTGTGTTCGAAATCGTTCCCCATCATAGATTTAGTTCACTATATGGTGTGTTCGCCATTTTTCTAGTGTTGCTCGAATTCTCAGCAGTTAATTTCATTCACAGTATAGTGCACTACAAAATACCCACAATGCACAGCAAATGTGAGTGTACAGACAATGTACCCTATGTCCTGAGTGCCTGGTTTGTTTACGTGAATTTTGGCGTGTCCACTTCTGTCACAGGGATATCCGGCTCATCTGCTGATGCTGTGACTTTTAGAACACAGCTTTTACACTTTTATTGAACAACTGATTCTGATATCTCAATCTTTACTGGGACTATGTGAGTTTGTAATGTAGAAATTCATCTTGAGCTCGTGTTTGTCTTACAGTTCAAGAGTGTGCCGCAGCTTGTCCGCCATTTACAGGGTCTCCTTCACCAAAGAGAGCAGCTGCGTCAGGAGGAGAAAGAAATTGATCAGCAGCTTAAGGAGCAGAGAGAAGCACTGTCCACACTCAAGAGCCAGCATCATTTGAAAGGCCTGCAAACCAGATCAGAGCTATAAGAGCTACAGACCAAACTGGACAGGTTGCATGAGGAAGATGTCACATTGGTATTAAACATTATTTGAGGTATCAGTTGGAAGAATTTTAACATGCCTATTAAACATCTGGTGTTTGAAGATAAGTTGTCCTTGTTAACGTCACAGGACAGGCAACTGAACCACACACTGGAAACATCAGCAAAGCAAAGACTTCAGCTGGCCAAGTTTCACGTGGATGTCCTCAACCTCTATGAAAAGATGGGTGGACTGGAGGATGAAAAGGAATCCGTCGGCGTAGACAACTTAGAGGAAGTGCTGGAGAAGGTGGTTTATTTGAAACAGACTGAAACATGGCAGCATTTTCAGCTAGAGCACTGATCATCAACCTTTTTTGTAGATCAAACACATCTTCAGGGTCAACAGAGATTTCTTAAGTGTACATCAAGCTGCTTTGCAACAACGGAAAGACAGAAAAGGGAAGAAACGAGGTGGTCGATTTTAACCCTCAGATGATCCTGGGACCATTTTGGGCCCTTTTGGTTTTTTATTATTTAATAAATGAATAAAGCTCAAATTTGCCAAAGGATGATCATTTTCAACAAATTTTGAAAATATTGTGTAATTTCATTAAAATAGCCCAAAATGACTGAGCAACAAGAAAAATGACAAAGGACCTCTTTCACAATACATGTAATTTTGCCCACAGCCCAATTTTTTGTTTATTGTATTTGTAGTACACCCAGAGACTCCCAAGAATATACCTTTAGAAAATCCAAAAGTCATCCAGGGCCTGTACTATGACCTATTTTATGATCATTGCCATAGGTGTGAGCCAGGGTGAACACTTTACCCCAAAACTTACTCAAAAAACAAATAATAAATCATCAAATTGGGTCAAATCACCTTCACTGAAGTCTGGTGCATCTTTTGAAATCAAATGTAAAGCTAAGTATTACAATTGAAAGAAGTTATTGAATTTTAACTGGAAAAAAAAGTTTTTTTAATGATTTTTTCAACAAATTCAATTCTTTAGAGATGTGTCTGACCAACTTACAGTTGCTGTACAACTAAAATACTTACAAATTATTTGGCCACATATATATTCTCAAAGTGGGAAAAAAATCATCAAATTCTGAGACCGGTAAAGTTGTTCAATTAACAGGTTGGGTTACTGTGGAAGAATCAGGATACTGTTCCATGTCTTGTATTATATCAAGGGTAATGTTTTATTTCATGCAATTTGCAGCAAATGAATGTTAACTTCAATTTAGTATTGTGCATTCAATTGAATTTTATTTTTTTCAAAATGTATTTCATTTAAAACAGAAAAGGTATGCAGGGCCTGTAATTCCTCTTTTTTAAATATCATCCAACGCAATGCTAATCAACACTGCAATACATGCTATATATTTCAAATGAATAAATGGGATAGTGGTGCATCTCCTTGTATGATAGAGTAGTGCGTTGAGGCAATATGCTATTGTTGACCTTCACGCTTGTGGTCAAGACGAGTTTAGTCAGTTCTGCCATTCTGTAAAGAATTGTTGTCCAAGCAACATATGTCCCTAGCTAGCTAGTATCAATTTGTCATTTGAGTATAAACAACATATATTCTGCTGCAAGTGTTATATTCAGCAGATTTCTTTTTAAGTATAGCTGTTCATATACAGTGTCTTCTGTTACCACAATTTAGTGTGCACACATGTACATTTTATGAAAAAATTGTGCATCTAGTACAATACTAAGTGGTATCCATACCTATAACTATACCTTTTTGTTGTTAGTGTATTTTCCAGGTTTGTTTCCCTGAGAATACCAATATATATTTAAATCCTCCAGATAATTTATTTTCATATTGTTTGAAGTTAAAATGGATGGGGTTTGTATTATACCCGATTGCAAAACCAGGTTCAAAGATAAAGGGAAGAACTTAAAATATGGAAGGAGTCTAGATTCTCCCAGTATCAACTGGTTAAAGCAGGTGCTTAGTAAAGAAGGATTGAATGTTGAGAGTGGAAGTAAGCTGTGTCTAAAATGCTATATGAGATATCTTAGAAAAAGGCCACACCCTGACTCAAAAGAAGACACTCACAGTGACAATGAATCCACAGGCATCTGTGATTCATTCGAGATTGAGGATAGCCCCACTAATCCTGGAACTAACCTAATTGTTATACCTCTTATCCGAATCAAAGATTTGAAGTATGCTTCCTCTTCACATCGTAAGTGTTCTTTGTGTTTAGAGTACAATGACAACTGTATAAACATTCCTAAGTCTGTTCCTCACTCTCTTATCATTGAATGTTCACTTTGGTGCCCGCCTGATGCTCGTGTTTGTTCTGAACACCTCATCGGGAGTTTTCTACACCCTGACACAGAGATAAATATGCACAGTCGTATTCCTCTGGAAAGTAAACTGAATGAATCTATTTCTCCAGTTGTTATTAATGATTTGCTTTAAACTGTACATGAAGTATCCAAACATGAGGCATCACCCAAACTGAAGTTTGAAACCTTGTCAGATTCTGACTGCCATGCATGGACTGGCTGGACATTGGTGCAATTTAAGAACATGTATGACATGTGTGAATCTGATCTTGTTTCAGGTTCAAGTGATAGTTCCAGAGCAATAGATTTGCTTCTTTACTTTTGGGCAAAACTGAAAACAAACCTTTCATGGAATCAAATGACCATGCTTACTTATCTTTCCCAAGCTACACTGTCAAGATATTTTCATACAATTGCAGATATTTTGAACACAATAGTTGTTCCCAAATACCTTGGCACAAATCATATTTCACGCCACGATGCCATAACTCACAACACTGTCTTTACTAAAGCTTTTTATGGTGACCAGGTCACTCTTATCTTAGATGGTACATATATCTACCTCAACAAATGCAGTGATCATCAGTTTCAAAGGGCATCTTACGGAGGACAGAAAAAACGAAATTACCTAAAATTCATGTCAGTTGTACTGCCTGATGGATATGTTTTAGACACTATTGGCCCCTACCATGGTAACGTAAATGATGCAACAATAACTCGGCTCATCATGGAAAAAATTGAAATATTGAAATCTTGGTTAGAAGCAAATGACAATATGATTGTAGATCGCGGTTTCAGGGATGCCTTAGATCTTCTTGCTAAGTTGGGGTATGATGCTAGAATGCCGTCATTTTTACCAACTGGTAAATCCCAATTGGATTCCTCAACAGCCAATAGTGATCGTTGCTGTACCAAAACAAGATGGATGTTTTGGTACAGCAAACGCCCGAGTCCTACCATGGGCGTTTAAAGAAGTGGATGTTGTTTAAGGAACAACTTACCTCAAATTATTATTATTCGTTGAGGTCATTGGCAAATTAGTGCGCATAGTAACTGCATGTCTCAATGCCTTCAGAGGACCAATATATGTTTCAGATCCAGATCGAGAGGAACGAGATACTAAGATGGCTCAGCGTATGCTTTCACTTTTAAAAAAAGACAATGTTTTGGCAAAACGAGTTGCAGAAGACCCAAATATGTCACGTAGAGCTCGTAGTGAATGGCAGAAGCTTGAAGCATCTGATATCTCGTTCCCTCATGTGGATCTGGAATACCTTGAGACCATAACATGCGGTACATACCAAATCAAACAGTCCCCTGGCTACATTGCTGAGCATCAAAAAAATGATGGTGACTATGAGATTTGGGTTTACCAGCATGATGCTGATCTCATTAGGGGACAGATTCATTCTCGTCACAGATCTCAAATAAAATACAATGTTTGGATTCAATTTGACAAGAATGCATCAGATGATCCTGTGAAGGCATATTATTGTCTCTGTCCTGCTGGAAAGAGAACCTCTGGCATGTGTGCACATGTTGCATCTGTAATCTATTATTTGGGATATTATAAACATTTTCAAAATCAGAAACCCCTCCAACCATACACAAGCAAATTCAAAGACTCCATTCTATGAAATAACCAGCCAATCATACATCTTATGGATTTCTCAGATCCCCTTTCCCTCACTATAGTTCCAGTCTACAAATTAAAATTGTCCAAGCCGTTGCTATGCAAAAAGACACGAAGGCCATAAAACAGATTACATGTATATATAAGTACTAGAAACAGAAATTGACAGAAGTAATGTTTATGTATTGCTGTCATTGTAGATATATACAATCTGATTACAACAATCCAAAACTGCATCGGTTTTTACTTGTATCAATGGCTCATTATTATCTCATCACAAAGGCATAATATACAGGCCCTTTGTGGCTGTTCATATTAAAATGAATAACATTTCATGTGAAATGTTTTTGAATCTAGCATTAAAATTCTAAAAGAAATCATACTTAAAGGATGAATTCTGAACAAATCTGTAAAGGTTCCCTGATATACAAGACATGGAACAGTATCCTGATTCTACCACAGTAACCCAACCTGTTAATTGAACAACTTTACCGGTCTCAGAATTTGATGATTTTTTTCCCACTTTGAGAATATAGATGTGGCCAAATAATTTGTAACTATTTTAGTTGTACAGCAACTGTAAGTTGGTCAGACACATCTCTAAAGAATTGAATTTGTTGAAAAAATCATTAAAAAAAAACTATTTTTTTCCCAGTTAAAATTCAATAACTTCTTTCAATTGTAATACTTAGCTTTACATTTGATTTCAAAAGATGCACCAGACTTCAGTGGAGGTGATTTGACCCAATTTGATGATTTATTATTTGTGTTTGAGTAGGTTTTGGGGTAAAGTGTGCACCCTGGCTCACACCTATGGCAATGATCATAAAATAGGTCATAGTACAGGCCCTGGATGACTTTTGGATTTTCTAAAGGTATATTCTTGGGAGTCTCTGGGTGTACTACAAATACCACACAATAAACAAAAAATTGGGCTGTGGGCAAAATTACATGTATTGTGAAAGAGGTCTTTTACACATGCACACGTTTACCTTACTAATTTCTGTATAAAGTTATTGTTAATTTACACATGCACACTAGGGCTGCCACGATTAGTCGACTAGTCGTGACTAAGTCGACTATTAAAATAGTCGACAACTAATTTAATAGTCGACTAGTCGTTTTGTTTTTTAGATGTGTTTTCTCACAAAATTGCCGCTGTACCTCTGCTGTCTTGTCTGTCTATCTGTCCGGTTTTCTGGTTATCACACCTGCAGGAATCAAACCAACACACCCCGAAACACACTCATGCATGTGGCGCATGCACAACTACGCAGGCACCAAAGTTGCCAGGTCTGCTCATAATAAGCGATTTGGGCCACCAGCTGCATGCTGGTGCAGTACGCTGCAGTTCATGCATGAAGTGACTAGTCGACTAATTGCAAAAGTAGTCATTGACTGGTCGACTATCAAAATAGTCATTTGTAGCAGCCCTAATGCACACATGTTCCCCTTACTAATTACTGTGTATAAAGTTATTGTTAATTTACACATGCACACATGTTCCCCTTACTTATTTCTTTGTATATAGGTTATGTAAGCTTTTCAGCAGTATATGGTTGACCATTTGTATGTAATTATGTGTGTTTGTGTCTGATATGTGTGTTCACCATTCTGTAATGTGTTATTTTTATTTGGAATCAATAATAACACTTTTACGAAGCACTGGTAGTTTGTGTCGAATCGTAGTGGGATGGTTGTTGATGTATTGGGGCCATATTGGGTGGATGTTTTCATGGGGGGAGGTAGAGATTGAAATTGAAATGATGAGAACAAAGTCGACTTTGTCAACAATAAAGTTGAGAAACAATTCCGTGATAAAGGTCAAAATAATGAGATTAAAATCAGAATTTCGAGAATACATTTCGATACAAAATATGAGAAATTTCAGTGCCTTTTTTACTTGTGGTTAATTAAAATAACCAACATTTGTTTTAACTCAGAGTATATATTTTTTAATTTAATTAAATGTGCCTCTTGCAGCTAAACCAGGCACATTCTTCAGTGCATACTTAGATCCATAAAAAACAAAAACGTCACTTAGACTTTACTTCCTTTATTGTCATTACGCAAATTACACAGCAGTGCACTTGGAATGAAATTTCGTTTCATTGGCTTCCTGGATTGTAACAACACACAGCGATATTGTTAATAAGTGTATAAAAATATAAACATTATTAGGGCCAGAATAAATAGTATAAAAAATAAATATGAATACAAGGGCTATGCAAGAAACATCGATTAACACTGTCAGTTAAAAGTGACCTATAACTACTACAAATATTTATGTGGACTGCAGTGTATTGCACTGTTAGAGATTTAAAAAAAAGTCATTATATACCATGTAAAATTAGAATAAGTAAAAATTAAATGAATCTAACAGAGAAGTCACCCATCTTATGTGGTGCATTCTTAGCAGCAGAGTAAATATTACAAAGAACTAGCTGTAAGTGTATCAAGTGTCGTTATCCACTACAGAAAAGGGTCTCATGTGGACAGCAATAAAAGTATCTATGGCCCGGTCGATGTCCTTTGCCCTCAGAATCACGTGCTAAAGGCTGTCTAAATGACCCAGGTAAAGTCTGGAGCATGTGTGCTGCTGCTTGTTTCTCTGTTTCCACTTGTTTTAACCCCGGGATGATGGAGGTGTTTGTTGTTTTCCCCCGATGTAGCTTAGCATCGTGTTGCACTTCTGACATTCTGTTGTGTTTTGTCCGCGACACGCTCACCATCAGGGTCATACTTAACACAGAGGCCAAAGTAGTCCCAAACGGAGAGACGGCAAGCACGATCTGTGGCAGCGGCAGCTCGTAGTGGCATTGCTGGCCATGCGCCAGATCTGAATGATAGTGGAGGGTCTTCAGTTTCAGCTGAAGGTAATGCATTCTCCATGTAGCAGCGCCGTACCGTCCCGTAGCCTCTTCTGTCTCAGTAGCTTAGCCGAATCAGAGCTAGCTCTACAGCTCTGAACCGAATGAAAGGGGAGGTGCTGCGCGCGCAGCTCAGCGGATCAGTGCTCGACAATGCAGCCCGGAGTAATCGAACGCAGATTCACTGAACTTTCAGCACATATCGCCTCGTCAGAAATTGATCAAATAAATACATAATGGCGTATCGTTCGGTTCAAAGGTGTATCTAACCGTGGCCACTGTATCGAACGGTTCAATACAGATACATGTATTGTTGCACCCCTAAAGTAGCCTGATATATATATATGTATATATATATATGTATATATATATATATATATATATATATATATATATATATATATATATATATATATATATATATATATATATATATATTATATATATATATATATATATATATATATATATATATATATATACATACATATATATATATATATATATATATATATATATATATATATATATATATATATATATATATATATATATATATATATATATATATCAGCATTAATATATAAACCCAGAGGGCAGACACAAACAGGAGTCTGGAATAATGAACAAGCTGAAACCAGCAAACTTTATTACATACTGCATGTCCTTTCTGAGCACAGCACATCAATTATCAACACCAGAATATATATGGCTCTGATCTCAAAGTACATTAAATCACCCAACAAATTACCCTGTTTGGACAAACAACAAAGTGCACAAATGAAGTAGGTTCCAGTCAAACTGCATCACAATAAAGAAAACGAATTAAAGCTTACATTCAAAAACCTCTTGCCACATTCACACGTTAACACAGTAGCCAACATTGAACAACACTGGCCCCGTTTACATGGGTCAAAAAAATCCTATTTACAATCAGATTGAAAGGTCAATCAGATTAGAAATGTCTCATGTATACACCTTAGCCAATCGGATTGACCCGGATCCAATAGTATTTCTGATCTGATTGTAAGAGGTAGTCTACGCCAATTGATAATCCACTCCATGCTTCATGTAAACGGCTGAGTGGAGCGGATTGGGTCGATAGAGAGGATTGTTCGGTTTGCGCAGGCGCTCCGTAGTACGTAAGAGGCACGTAGTGACGTACACAGAGCGTGCCCAAACAAACTTGGCGAACTTTTGAATAGAAACCCCAACAGAACACGATGTGGATCCATCTTTCTAGAGGTAAACAGGAAGCAGGAAGTGCACCTCTTCTTCTCTTACACATTTGCAGGTGGTTGCAGAGTGACCTTCTGCGCATGTCAAAAAAAAACAATACAATCAGATTCAGCTGGGGCCATGCAAACGTGGATTGAACGTGGATCTCTTAACTCAAAGTTCATGCATACAGATTGAATCAGATTCACTTAATCCGATTGATTTCAATCAGATTGAGGAAAACTACCCATGTAAACTGGGCCAATGAGAAACATCACATTGCATAAGCTCTTACACCACGTCCAGCTGCAGCTTCAAGACATGCAACAGAAGTCTTGGGTGGACAATAGAGTCGGTGTACGTTAAACAACAAGTGGGCAGGCCCAAAGTTCGCCAGTAGAGGTTTTTATTTGCTGTGTTTAAACTAAGCTGATGTGTAAAACAGAGAGCTATGTGCCATTTTCCCTAAACCAGGGGCTACCCAGGTTTAGGGAACCAATGAGGTGCCCTCGGGGGCATTTAAAAAAAAAACACAGGAATTCACAGAACTTAAAATACCTGGGCCTGCTTGCTAAATGTTGAATTACGGGCAGGAAAGCCCTACGTTCTCCAATAGAGGTGATCGCAGCTGTAACTGAAAGTGGCGAAGACAAACAAAGGTCAACTCTGTTAGATGTGATAAAGCATGTTGGAGCAAAAATTATGAGGACATGCCAGCGTACCCAATGAACGTCAACATGGTTCAACCTGCATTAACTTAGTTTTGCCTGGCCGAAAAATGTCAGAAAAAGTTAGCTAAAATGTCAGTGTGTGAATGCGGCTTCAGGAGGGTCTGTAACTGGAGGGCAGTTTAATCTCCTTTGTCATTACAGAAATAGTGACTGATGCATCGGTTTAGAATTGCACATCCACACATTCACGCAGCAGAAACTTAAATATCAACATATTTGGCACCATATTTTAGTAGAGAACATAAAATACAACTTGCAATACAACAATGTTAATTCAGTATGGAGGTAATATTTCATTTTGGCACATTACAAGAACACTAAAGTTCAAAAAGTTCATGTAGGCTACTCACTACACTCATCAATGAAAATGTTTTAATAGAAACACACCTACTTTATTTATTTAGCACAAATTCATCAACATCAAAATGGACTTTCTAAAAAGTATCAGCTCTTTTTGCCAGATAGCATCATGATTAGCTTTTTGACTGATGTTAGCGCTGTAAGATATGAATGCTGAATGACAAGGAAAGCACCACTTCTTCCTTGTTGTTAGAAATTGATTGCAGTTCAATTGATGAAAAATGTAAACAAGTGAGTCAAGTACGACCTCTGTTAACCCTTAAAGCCGAGATATCATCACAAATCTAACAGACATAATCATATATTGCACTATAGAAGGAATCATACGTCCTTACTGCACAAACGAGGGGGCGTCCTGGCCTGTTCAAACCATCTTGACAAAGAAAAAGCTGGTATATAGATATAGAATTAATAAGGTATTCAGTAATACTATGTTTATTATAACATCTCCTGTATATTAACATTGATATATAGATTATTTCAACATTATGATTTGAAAGATACATATTTATAAATTGCTATGAATATAGGCGGCTGCTTCTGTTGGACAGATGCATCGCCGGATATAACATAATAACTATTCTATGGTTATTCATCCAAACGAATACAAATAAACGCTTTCACACGAGGCTCACGGGAGGCAAACCAGCGTGAAACACCTAAGTGAATATGAATTGAAGCCTCCCATGCACAGAGAGGGTTCAATACAGGTCGAGACTGGTTTTCAAACAGGCCAGCGTGAAGCTTAAAAGAACCTCAGCATGCATGCTAGGTAAGTGCAACAGTAGCCTCTGGTGGGCATGTAGAGAAGTACACACCAGCTCATAATGAATGATGCATTAGTGGTGCCTAATGGAGAGCAGTGAGAGCACACTTAAAAGATTCATCAGGGCTGCAATGTGCATCAATCAGTGATAAATAACGTCAATACTGGCCACCACAAAGCGCTCAAGCCACTCAGCCTCTACAAACACTTACCTCACCGACATATATATTAGATTCACATTATTATTCTATGTTAGAGCAGCAGAAACACATATGCACTGTATACTGTATGGAAGAGAAGAAAACAAGGAACAAACATTCCTTCATTTTGTGGAATCTGTGTTGACCTCAATCTGTGGTGGGGCACGGCACTATGTGTTGAGATGTGAGCGAGTGAGCACTTCCTTTTGGGGGAAAAAACTCCAGCTGTGTATGTTTGTCGGAGAGTTTTAATGCCTCAGGCTCGTCCGGCAAGCTGCCCTGACTCCTTGGTAAACTCCACTGTTATCTTCCACAGATGTACCAAACCACCAATCAGAAAAACCCCTAATAAGAACAAATACGCAACACTGACTCTACATGTAAGATAGCCTGGCTCCAAAGACATGCAGGCAATGTCCACCATCACGGATGGCTAAGTCACTAACAACAAACAAGAAACTCTCGTGAAGCTCAGTCGAAATAAGGACCGACCTTTATACTTAAAACGCCAGCAGCATGCACTTTGCGTCGGGCAACAAAAATGCCTGTAATCTTATCATAACATAACTCCACGTTTGTCTATGCAAATTCACTCAAAAACACTGGAATTGAGAAGCTCACAATATCCACGATCTGCAAGAAAAAGCAAAAGCCATGCTCTAACTCTAAAGTCTACTGCCAGCTTTCTACACTCAGAATGATCACACCAACTATCTGGAACAACAATCCCTCAAAAATAAAGGATCTGTCGAAGGAGATTTCAAAATAAAAGCTTCTGTAAACTCTTGAACTCCTGTTGAACTCGGACATTTCTGTTTCTGCTGAACCCTGCACTGACTACGCTGCACTGGTGCTCTCCTCCTTATCTTTCAACTGCAAAACTCAGATGGTGTGGCATTGTATCACCGTGATGTCAAAAGAAAAAAGGGTTTGCACCTGAAATGTACAGCAGTGAAGGCAGCTCTCGAACCACCTGATATGACAATGCCGGCGCCGTCTGGACTGCAGCCACGAGCGCCTGCTTCCCTACAGCATAGGGGGACAGAGGGATGTCTGAACAGAGCCCTGAAGGGGACCACGTTCAAGCCAAAATGAAGCCGTTAATGGTCGAAGAGCTGCCATGTTTGCCAAACTAGACAACCTTAGTGGGGCCACCTAGAGGCCAGTGAGGTCCACGATTGCCTTGATGAAGATGGTGTCGTCACGGATGTAAGAGTTCTTGGCGTCGAGCTTGGACAGTGGGCAGAAGAGTGGGCAGCCGCTGGCGATGTTCATCTCGCTCACAGGCCTCTGGAAAGAGGAGGAGGTGACGTCGGGTCTGAAGGCGTCGATGATGTGCTCCCTGTTGCTCTGGTCCAGCAGCATCAGGGTCACCTGGGAAAAAAAGGATCATAGACTGTGTTTAAAATCGTAGAGCCACTGTAAAAACATACTGAGCTTATTTAATAAAGCCATGTTACCAAATTACACTGCCATCCCAAACAGTGACCTGCATCTTGTAAAATAAAGCAAATGGTGCAGCGCGCGGACCACCACTGACTTTTGTACAAGTGCTATTATTCTTCTTAAAATATGCTCTAGGGGCCAAGTTTAAGTAAATAGTAGTTGTAGTAGTAGTAATAATAATAATATAAAAACCAATCATTTTGAAATAGTCCAGTTAAAACATCATTAGTTTGATATTTTAAACATTTTGGGTAAAGTTGAGGAGAGGAAGAGGATCAGGGCCACAGAAAAAATAACACTGTTGGAGGCTGCTCTTATTTACCGTATGTCTGGGGACAAAACCAGAATTCTGAGAATAAACTCGGATTTCTGGAAAATAGTCAAAATTCTGAGAATCTTCAGAATTTTTTTTTAGAGTTTTAATTTTAAATTCAAAATTCTGACACTTTCAGAATTCTTTGTACTTTTTCCAGTTTACATTCTGTCTTTTTCTTGGACATAAAACAAAGCTCAATGTCTAAATTAGTATATTTCTAGTGGCCTTAATCTTCCTCTGTACGATAATAGTTCGGGGGCTGAATGGAAAGCTTTGTGGGCCTGATTAGGCTGCCAGTTGTTGATCACTGACGTAGTGCAAAAACATGTAGTTCCTCTAGTTTCAACTTAAAGCTGGCTTCAAAAAAGCAGGGAGTTCAGATAAACCCCAATTCAAAGGTCCCATGTCCTGGTGTGTTTGACCTGTTTTATCATATCTTGTGTCTATTAAGCAAGGATTTAATTAAAGTTTCATAGAAAAAATACAAATTTCGTCTCTCTAGAGGATCAGATGCAGCTCTTCTTCCCTCCCCTTTGGAAACACTTTGATCTGAGGGGTCGGGGAGGCTCTCAACTGCCCAAACCAGGCCTGATTGGAGGGGGGAAGAGGTGTTACAGGTGATGGAGTGGACTTTTGAAACACTCATGGTGTCTGCCTGTGATGAACAGAAAACAAACATGGAGGTAAAGGCTGCACAGCTACTACATCATAAATCCTAGTAATTAAATACAGAGCATTTAAAGGTGCTATGAGAAGAATCTATAACCGGCGACAAAAAAGACTCTGCTACCCATGAGCACGCACGGCAACTGTCGTAATGCTGCGTTCCAGTAACCTCTGAACTGGGAGTGACATAATCTCCGACTTATCGGTGTTCCAGTTGAAGTCTGAAAATAACGTGTCGATCTACCAGGCTATTGTTAGCTGTTGTTGGTACGTTGTTGTTCACAAATATCACATGTAGAATGTGATTATCGCTATGGCAGCATTTTTGTAAACATAAGTCTAACAATACTATGTATACAGCTGATCTAGAGCGACACACCCCAGTCAGAAGTGCAAATAAATTATTACAGGAGCTAAATAACTGTTCACACTGGGGGCATCCATCTTTGATTGTCAACTTGGGGGTGGCGAGGTTTCACCGAGTTCCCAATAGGAAATTCCGACTTCGGGGGACATTCCAGTTGCAGTTTCCTACTCGGAACCTGGAAATTCCTACTTCTGACTACAACTGGAACGCACCAAAAAGGTAACCCAAGCCAGAGTGTGTGTTTGTTGTGATGCTAATAAATGCAGCTCGGACCTTCCTCAGAACTCTGCATTGCTTTACAACTTCTTTTTTTAACAGCTTACAGGATGCAAAGCGACGAGGTAATCTATCTCTTTCTAGTTACGTAGCGGTAGTTTTTGATGTGTGACAACAAGCAATTTTTGGAAAACTTAGTATCATAGTTTTGTAGCCGGCTATATATCACTACTTACAGCCCGGTGCTCTAAGACGTGTCTGAATAATATAAATTTGCTCTAGTTTTAATTGTCTTGTTCCCAAAGTTGAGTATCCAGGCCAGTCCAGCCCTGTCCGACCCGACCAGAAGGCTAAGGAATAGCATTTATAGATAACTTATTTTGATGCTATAAAACTCATCTAGAAGTGTGTATTTCGATCAGGCATATATCTAAAAGTGAAACTTTTTCGTAATTTCGTAATTCGTAATTTCGTAGAAACTCCTCAGTCCCTTTTAGGGTTATTTTCTTTAAAGAGATAGAACATTTCTCTGTGATCACAGAGTTTATAGTAAAAGGTGCCATGTACCTTTTTTCCCCAATCCTCTTCTGACAACATTAAAGGCAAAGGAAAATTAATTTTCCGGGACATGGGAACTTTAAAGGACCATATTTACAAATAAATAGAAGTTTTCAGCCTGTCTATATTATTATTGGCTAAAATCAATTAGAAAAATCTCACACAGACAGCTTCTTCATATCTTCATGTTTCTTTTGGTGTTTAATTATTTCTCCTGTAAAAAAGACTTTGTTAAAAATCATACCCATGTGTCTCGCTCCAGTGTAAGCACCAGGCTGTGAAAAAGACAAAATCAACTTCTCTGTTAAACTTTTTTCAGGTCCAAAGGTCTGTTAGTGTTTTACCTTTTGATTGAAAGGCCATTTGAGCAGTGCGTCGTTCAGGCCCCTCATCACCACAAAGAACAAGGACAGGTGGCTGCCACGCCCCGTCCCATCTCCATTCAGATAAATCCGCAAGCACATTTTGTAGCCATATTTACTGGTGTAGAAAGCTAAACAGAAAACAGGAGAGGTATTCAACGATATCAGAGGACTCTATACCTGCTGTTATACAGAACACTTTGGTTATTATTACTTTGTTGGTATTTGATATGATCATTGTTACCTGGTGAGAACATGGCGGGGGCTCGACCTGCAACAGCATCCTGTCTCTTTTTGGCGAAATCAGAGATCCTCCAGACAAAGACGCCATCGAAGGTGGTGGCAGACATTTCCCTGAGGCGACCCTCCATCTCAGCTACTGTTAGGTCCTTCAGCCCCACTGTCCTCTCCAGCTGTCGCACCTGGTACATAAATTTAACAGATTTTTATTAAAAACATTCAATATACACTTCATTAAATCAATACGAAAAAGGTCTGACACATGCCTGTTCAGAAAAAGGACATAATATCACACATTCCAAAAGATAATGTGGTGGACAGAGACTGTCTCTAAGCTGAAAAAAAGACTTCCTGAGTTCCTTTTATGTTTCTTCTCCATAAAGCTTCTTCTGTTATAAAATGAGACAGAGCCTAAAGCTGAGATATAAAGTCTTGGTTGACCATCAGCACGTTAATGTGGTCACACTGAATTTGTTTGTTACAGATGTGGTCCTGGTCAGAGAACATGATTGAAGATACTCTTACAGTCTTGGTCTTTCCAGGGTCCTTAATGTCACATGATGGAGAATAGTTGTGTTTAAAGGGATATGCCAATTTAATTTTTTTTTTCATGTCTTGCCTCACTCCCAAGTCCATTGGCCCTTTCCACTAGCACGCCTTGGCCCTACTCTACTTGGCTCTACTCGATTTGCAGTGCGTTTCCACTAGCCTGGTACCTCCTAAAACAAGTTAGTTTTAGTACCTACTCTGCTCTGGTTCTAAGCCAGCTGAGTCGATGCTAAAAGATGACGTCACAAACTGCCGGCTACTGATTGGTCAGACAGTGTCGTCATGGTTGAGTCATGAGCGTGATGACCTAGCATGCTCGCGGTAACTACCATTACCCTACCCTCATACGTCTTTTCTTTGCAGCTCGATTGCTCTCGTCCTCGGCTTCATTCTGTTGTATAGCTTCCAAAACTCTCCTGTGCTTCTCAAGGGGTATTTCTTCTTGCCACCTGCAGCCTTCTTCTGCTTTTCTTTTTTATTCGGTTTGTGACAAAAAGCCACAGATTGTTGTGTCACGCTCAGAATGAGCCACTCAGCGACACTGCACGCCATTGGGCAGGCGACTGGGGCTAATGGAAAAGCAGCACAAGGCGAGTAGAGTAGAGTAGGGTAGAGTCGAGTAGAGTAGAGTAGGGCTAATGGAAAAGGGCCACATGACAAGCAGACAGACACCATTCTTTCGACTGTGCGTGCAGTAACAAGGAAGAGACAAGCAGAGCTTACCCACCATGAAATTAGCTTTGCTCAAACATTGGGAGTCAATGGGTAGTGTTAGCCATGTCTGCAGTGGTTTACACATGATCCCTGCAATTCGGTTTCATATTTTTTTCTTTTGAAAATTACATAACGCGCTAATCTTAGTCTAGAGGGAAGAAATCAATCAATCACACTTTATAAAGTATAGCACACATTGTTTTACAAACAAACATATGAATTCAAATAAAGGAATTAAGACCCAAACCCACTCCACCCAGCCCCTGAACCCACCCACACCCCAATCCATACACTGTTGATAAAAAGCATCATACATAAAAGACAATAATAAAGCGCACCGCTGTACCCAGTGCGTACTGAGGAAACGCCATCTTAAAGGTTACGTACCATAACGCAGTAAACAAAAAATGGGTCACATGAGGGACCATTTAAAATTGGAGAAAAGTTTTTCTGATTACTGTAGGCAGAGGCAGGCTAATGCTACCGATTGACTCCCAGTGTTTGGGCAAAGCTTTGCCAATCTCTTCCTTGTCATTGTGTGCACAGTCGAAAGAATGGTGTCTATCTGCTTGTCATGGACAAGTGTTGGCTTATCCCTTTAAACATCAGAAGAAAGTCGATGAGTGATTGTAGATGAGTGATAAATGGCGTCTTAGATGACCTCCTCTGTTCAGAGACCCTTTTCTAGCTTGACATATATAACTTATTGAACTCCAAATCAATTGCCATCCTTGGCCAGTAAGTGGCATTTGTGGCATTAGAGGAGGGTCTCGTATCCTTAAGATGTTAGTGCATGGCTGAGTCCTGGCTCTGCTGTGTTGCACCCTGCATCTATGAAGAAGCTGTTTGGTCTCTCTAATGTTCGGGTGCTTTCATTGTTCTTTGCATCATATGGCATAGACTACATTGTTATTTGCGCCTTAGATTCCCTTCTTTAGGACAAACCAGCAGCTACCTTGAAGCCGCACTATGTAAGATTTCAGCTTTCAGCTCTTGAGATGTCTCTGTAGTCGTTGAGTGTAACTGCGCTGTCGCAAACCAACGTCCATTTGTTGACATACAGAGGGAGGAGAAGCGAGCTGACAGGACGTCCAGAGAGACAAATAAACCATGTGGACTGATAAGGTACAGTCTGATCATGTTTCTGTTCAAATAAATCATCATGTTCTTACAAGTTCAACAATACCAGGGCTAAATCAGCATTTGTCAGACATCACTCCTCGTCTTTCAGCTCACGCCAGCAAGTGAATGCCAGGCCAGTGTTCATCCTCGTACAGGAATTCAGCTTGTTCCTCTCCAGCTTTCCTTTTTCGTCTCCTCCAATAAGACTCTGCCATAATAACAATTCTGCATTTAGGTTCTTCTTCTTCTTCTTGTTGAACAGCGGGTGGTATCCAACGTCAGAGGAGCGATCCCACCCAGGAGTGTGAGCCAGAGGTCTCTATTTCCATTAGGAAAATAACTAAATTCTGTTCATTAAATCTGTTTAAAAAATTCCCAAACTGCTTTATATTCTCTTTTTCCCAACATTTAGCTTCTGCCTTGAGGGGAAAGTGATGTATGCCGTAAAGCAGTCACAGCAATGAAAATTTGTAGTTTTTTTAGTGTAGAAGTGTTCCTACCATTCACACTGAAGTTTCATAGTGCCAGTAAAGGAGATACAGACCACCTCAGACCATGACACAGATGCCATTCAACCTGTTGTAAGGTGATGTACCATCACAATGGCTCTAGAAATATTATATTATTAGGGTGGAAGTAACTACTTAGTGTTGGTTTAAAGCGTTGGAGGGCTCGTGTGTGATTTGTAAATCGTGTGCATTTGGTGAATTCCTACGCACATCTGTGTGCTGATAAACGCAGCAGCTGAGGGGTGCTGGGTTGGCAGAGTGGTTAGCAACCAGGCACCCCATGTATTTGCTTCTGCCGGTCCAGGTTCGAGTCCCACCTGTGATCAGTTTGCGGAGTGTCTTCCCCTACTCTTTCATCCTCTTTCACAAGCCTATCCACTGTCACTCTACTATCAATTCAATAAAGGCAAAAAATGCCCCAAAAATACATTAAAACAACAACAACAACAAAAAAAAACGCAGCATGAAAAAAAACTTCACAGACTAGCCCCAGAGTTTCAAACATGAGTAAGAAGAGGAAACTTCTCTGAGGTTGAGGCTGACAACATCACAGAAGATGAAATGAAGTGGACAAAGGGAATCAGAGACGTCATGCTTACAAATGGACTCTGTGTCAGGATATGACCCAACACTCACTTTTTGACCCCACACATATTTGATAAATGAGGGCCAAGAAGTCCTAAAAGAAAAGTCTGATAACCAAGACATGGATGACTGAGAAGCTACACAGACATCTATGATAAACAGCACAATTTTTATCACCATTCAGCACAAGAGATCAAAGAAACCATTTTTCATTCCTGCCCTAATTTCATCAAAATGATGAATATTCATTTTAAAAATACTTAAAGCAAATGAGAGTCACACTGCCCTCAAATTAAGTGCTTAGACTAATTTAGGACTCATTGAAATACAGTGTGAGTCCTGTTGTTCAGCTTGTTTTGTAAATATTAAGTCTTTTTTATCCTACCTTGTTACTCAGAGCCTCGATCTTGTCCTGGTCCAGCTTGTGCTGACGGTTGCTGGCCTCCATGGTGGTGGCGAACCTCTCCACCTCTCTGTTCAGCACACACACCACGTTCTCAAAAGTGCCCGACTTCACCTCCAGCTCTGTGCACCTCCGCCCCAGCTCGGCCACTTTGGTCTTCTCACTGTGGAGCTGGAGCTCCAGGGCTGCGCCCACTGAGCTGGGCAGGGGCGTGAAGGAGGTGGACACGGACAGGGTAGGGGCCAGAGTGGGAGGTGGAGGGAGAGGAGCTGAAGCTGGGGGGCCAGGGGGGCCTGAGCTGGAGGATGATGAGGAGGAGGTGGCGGCTGTGGCTCCCTGCACGGGAGGCCCAGAGGAGGTGGTGCTGAGCTGGGAGACTCGGGCCTCCAGCTCCCTGAGGGACTGTTGGAGCTCAACCAGTTTGTGTCCGGCTACTTCCAGTCCCTGGGGCTGCAGACCCTCCATGCTCACCTTCATGCCCATGATGTAGTGCAGCAGCAGGTTGAGATGTTCGTAGGCGTAGGCGCGCTCGTGGTCATGAATCTTTTCCTTTTCCACCTACAAGAGGATGGAATTAGACAACAGATATCTATGACCACTTCATTGGGTGCAACTATGCAACAGCTTGTTAAAACAATAGCCAATCAGCCAATCACATGGCAGCAAATAAAAACATTTAAACATGCAGACATGTTCAAGATGTTCTGCTGAATGATTAACCAAATATCAGAATAATTAAAAAAAAAAGACTATTTGAGTCAAAATACTTACAGACATGTCACAGCCAACAACATGAAATCGACATGGCGTTCGGAACTTGGTGCAGAACTTGATGTGGTCCACATACTAGAAAAAAGTACATTTAATGTTATTTAAAAAGTTGGTGCTTCCTTCAGTTTTGTGAATCACGTGTTGAATATTCCTCACTGTTCAGAGATATGAGTTTGAAGGCATTGGATTAAAAATGAGGAAGTATTTAAAAAAACAATGAAGAATATGAGTGTGAACACTAAATATCTAGTATTGCAGTGTATTCAATTGAATATAAATTGAAAATATTGCATTCTGTTTTATTTACACTGTACACACTTAACAGGAATTAGTTTGTAATAAAATATGTGTCTGTTATGTCTGCATGTGTTTACCTTTTCTCTGGGTATTTTCTTTTTGGCACAGCCTTCACAGATCATCGGGTACTTGGGACAGATCTCATCGTGAGCCTGCAGGAGAGCCACCATGTTTCTTTTAGCTGCAGTGATGTCATGTAGCAGCATCCACCAGCATCAGAGTGGCGTCTAAATAAATCATTTCTTACCTTGATGTTTTTGAAGTGAAATGGCTCCTTGCAGTACTTGCAGTTGAGCGTCCTCTCCGGACACTCTCGCTCATTGTGGCGCTCCTGTTCGTTGAAGCGGATTCGTTCTTTGCAGGACGGGCAGGGGATGATCATGAACTCGCACTTTCCCTCGTGGTTCATCTGGAGAACAAGAAAAGATCTGTAAAAATTGTGAGGCTTCTTGTCTGTCTCACACAAGCAGCGACCTTCAGTAGTGGAGAGGATTAGCCAGTGCTTTAGTGTCTCAGGCTGCAATTCCTTAAATGGCCACTTGAGGCTGGCTTAGAGGGTGAGTAAATCCACATAGAGTTCAATATTATATTACAGATGATTAGTTAGCAGCCTTAAAGAAAACTTATTTTGTTCTGCACAGCTGATTTGAACATAAAGGGGAATTATTTAATGTTCTGTTTGGAAAAATTAGTTATTGTTGTTTGTCAGCGTGGGCAACTCTTGGCCACATTAAGCCGCCTAATCCCTCAATGCTGCCCACCAGTCAACTCAGGACAACAAAAATGTTTATACTTAGAACATATTGTATATATTTCATAATTAAGAGATCAACTTTGTCATGAAAAATTAAAAATGTTATTTCCTAGATTACAGCTATAACCACATATAACTGTGTCTGTTAGACTCCTTTTTGAACATTACTAACGCATTTTTAAATATAAGAATAAAATAAAATAAAAATATGACTTCAAAACTGGCCTCTTCTCCACGGGACTTTATAACTTCTAGTCTACAGTTTTGGATTCTTTTCATAACTGTTCAAACAACTACTACACCTAGAAATAAAGAACCAAACAACATGTGACCCAGAATTAAATTAACATACATTAATAATATACAAGTGATTTATAAAGATTTTAATTACTTTACCATCAAAAACACACACATAAGAAATGCATATTTAAACAACTGAAAGAATGCTAATTTACCAAAATCAGATTCGCCTTATCACTCAATACCTGTAATGGTATTAATGTTTATTGCTAATAATGGTAATGCTGTTGTATTTATGCTGTGGCTGCCCACCATTTAGGACCCTAACCCACTTCGCATGCTATGCTAGTCTGATGCTTACTGCAGATTTTGAAATCTGGAAATTCTTCGCAAAGTGCAGATTTCACAAATGTTCATGCACTGCATACTATTAGGGCTGTCACCTTGTACTTTATTTTAGAATATCCATTCAGATCTGGTGGTAAAAATCTGCACTTTAACTGTAAATTCAGGTGGATTGAAAATATACATAAAGATGCATAGCCGCACATTCCAACTAAGGGTGCTCTTAGCCCAACCCCACTGTCTATTGCTCTCTTCACCTCAACAAGGAAGAACACGAAGAGGAAAAAATGAAGAACAGGCAAAGCCACCTCAGTGTCAACATCTGAGGAGAGTCCCATGGAAGCACTTTGTGCTCCACATTGTCAATGGCAGAATAATAATCAAAGACCAGTCTGTGTCGATTGTGTGCAAAGCAGCTGGCCAACTCCTCATCCACAAAAATCTGGGAGCCTATTTTTTGTTCTGTCACCCAAGTGTCCACCCAGGGTGTCTTGTCAAGTGCTCAGCCCCGTGTGATAGAGTCCTAATCAACAGGCCCCTGACTAGAGGTGTGAAAAAAGGCCATGATTGCAGGATTTATCAGCCAAGATTTCGCCCACTAGTGTGACCTCTGGAGAGATAACTAGGCTGTTGGCTTCAATCCAGGCGGCCCGGGTCTATGTCATTTCCCACTCTTTCCCTCTTGTCAAAATAACATTTAAACATACATGTTACTCCAGCAGTATGTACGGATTTTGTCAGATGTATGTAGGGGTGTCCCTGCTCCCAAGTTAATAGTTTATCTTTATACTTTTGCATTCACACAAAAATACCAAATATTGTGAAAACATAACAAAAATATGTCAGGGACAGGATGAGAACTCAATGGTGAAGCAAAAAATTCAGTGTGTGATGTAAATCGTTGTTCAATTATCAGCTCACCTCGTAGTCTTTAATGCTTCCTTTCCAAGTGCAACTTTCATTGAAACAAACAGCTGAAAGGTGTTCAACTTCCCTTCGAACGGCGTTGTCTGGAAAAGCCTGAAATAAAGAAGAAGAAATAAAAGACTAAATATAACACTTTAAAGTGTCCTGTTTAATTTTCTTTATCATCTATTTTACGAAAATCTAATCTTCACATCAGCCTCTACTCTGTTTTCAGCTCATTAGCATGTTTGATGCAGCACTTTCTCATGTGTTCCTTTTCTCGGTGAACTGACAGCAGGATCCTGAGCATCATAGTTGGTCCTGCACGTCTGCTCACAAATAAAGCATGAGGCAGCTTTTTTCACTTCAGGCTCCAACAAGGCCTCCAAGATGAAACTCTGGGAGTCAGTGAGCCGTGAATGTAGGTTCAGAGAAGTAGGACAGGCCGGTTCAGGCTCATCTATTATTACAGAGTAACACTGAACGCTCATGTCCAGTTTGCTCATGTTTCTGGAGAAAATTGGACTGAGTCTAACATTGATTTGAACCCTCAGTGAGCTGCCATCACATTCATCAATGATCATCAGCGGCTTCCCATCCAGCCCTGGAGTTTAGATTCTTCACTAAAGTATAGATTATAAACTGACCCTCCTCAGAGTAAGAACACACAGATGTGTAACAGTTTGCTGAAGGCTGTAAAGATGCCGATTAAGGGCACAACCATTAAGGTGTCAGGTTTCTACAGCCAGCCTCAAGGGGACACTCGGGGTAGTACAGGTTATGACACTTCTGCATGGGTGTCCAAAAGCAGTGGTGGAGGTTGCTGCTTTGGTAAAACATATATTTCGGAAATTATTAAAATAATACTATTCTAGTTAGACTAAGCATTCAGCTGATTTTTTCAAATTTGGCCCCCGCATAATCTGTTATGGGAAGTAGATGATCCCATCAAAAATGTAAATACAAAATACTTTTTTAAAAAAAGGAAGAAAAGAAAATTGTCAATACTCACACATCCTGGTTTCAATATTGATGTGGGATCCTCAAAAATGTCCTCTTTGATGCAGGCACTGCATTTCTGGGGTCCATTGCTACAATTAAGGAAATATAAACAACATAAATCAAATTTTGATGCTTAAAGGAGACCTATCATGCTGATGCATGATTTAATACTTACATATAATATAATAAATTTGAAAACAAGACCTTACACCCCCTTATTTTCAAAAAATGAGATATTGTATTTTTTCTGATATCCTAGAACGAGATTTGATGCCTCTGAAAATAGGTCATTGCGAGATGTCCGCGAGATTTCAAACGTCGTGACGACACGAGGTACCTTTCTTTTTATTGGAGTAATCTGATAAAACACTTCCTCTTCTGTGATGTCCGTTAGCCACAAAACCATCAGCGAGGAACACATCCGTCCAGCAGGGGGTTTATAGTTCCCTAGCTCACATTCACTCATTACCAGCTCTGGCCTGTAGGGGGACTCAATACGAGCTCGCTGCTTTGAGCCTGCTGGAAAATACAGTAGAAGAAGAAGGACAGGCTGGCTCTACCCCCGATAGAACTGACCAATCAGAGCACAAAGGGCTGTGACGTTGCGAGGTAACTTTAGGTCATCCTCAGATCTGAGTGTTTCAACAAGAGCTTGATAATGGCCTAAAATGAGGATATTGAGAACGCTATTGTGGGGCAATGAAGGAACTAAATGACTTGTACTGAGGGCAGAAATGCTTTACAGGCATCCTAGTCTGGCATAGTGAAAAGGAGAAACAAGCATGATATGTCCTCTTTAAAAATCAATGTCATGTGATATGTATGATTTGAGATTCTGGATTTAGGTCAATTATAAGGTTGTTTTGAGGTTATTTTGGGGTAGTTTCTTACTATCTACTAGGAGTGTAACGAAATTTCGTGCCACGAAATTCTGTGAAATAAAAAATGACGAAATATAATTTAAAGACGCACAAAATAAAAAGACGCGAAGAGGCGCTGGTGATTTTTTACCTTCCTTGCCTACCGTAGCAAAACACTCGCTTCAGAATGGAGGAAGACGAGGTTGAGGAATTAGCTGACGCTCCTTCGTCAAATAAATCGGTTGTGTGGACCTATTTTGTATTCCTATGTAAAAGACAAGAGAACGGTGAGAAGATAGCGAACAAAACAACAACCGTGTGCAAAATATGCCGCTACTGCGAGTACAACTACCAACTACTTTGAACTACAGACAGGCAGCAACTGTAAGTTTGTGTAAGTCTGCATAAAAAAACAATATTTGATTTTTGCATCTATTGTTGAGTTGACAGAATTGGATCATACTTGAAGATCAGAAGTATATGCACTGTTATAGACTAAATATTATAGTTCACAGTTCAGACATTTATAGGTCTAAACTGCAGCTCTGAGGACTGCTATTTGTTTTCCTTTTCATTTAAGAAAGTACTGATCCTGATTGTTACAACAACAAAGCACTTTTTATTGAGATTTTATGTTTGTATTTGCACTGTAGTCTAAATAAGGGGTAGTGCAGTCTTGCTTTACACCGCAGTGACCTGCGGTGTAAAGCAGCTTTGAGTAGTCAAAAGACTAGCACAGCGCTATATAAGCTGAAGTCCATTTACATTCCTGTTTCTCATGGCATTGTGCACGACTGTACACGATTGGCAAGACTGGTGTGACACAGGAAAAAATAACTGTCTCTCCCCGGGAAACACCCCGCAAATACACCTTCAGTAGCCTTTTTACAGCTCTTCAGGGGCGTTTATCCCGCTTTAATATAATTATACGACGAGGATTCCATGAATTTCCAACCCGCTGACACGACATCAGCCCCGTTCGAGCCCAGTTTGAGTCACTTAAGCCCTGATTGAGTCCCGCTGCTTCAGTTACCTTGAACAGGACAGGTCAGGGCACAAACAGATACATCCTTGTAAAGCTCTGAAGACTGAGCTACAATCAGCCCGATAGATTCCTGTACTACACCAATACCGTTCGCCCTAGGACTGCATGAGGCTTCCACCGATATATATATATATATATATATATATATATATATATATATATATATATATATATATTTTTTTTTTTTGGGCATTTTGTGCCTTTATTGATAGGAGACAGACAGTGGATAGGCTTGTGAAAGGGGGAGAGAGAGTAGGGGAAGACACTCTGCAAACTGGTCACAGGCGGGATTCGAACCTGGACCGGCAGAAGCATGTACATGGGGTGCTAACCACTACGCCAAACCAGCACCCCACACCTCCACGACAGTTTTGAACAGTTCAAAACAGTCAGGACCCTTCCCCGTTCCAGGCGTTCATCCCCGACTTTACAACGCTGACCATGTAGTGTGTGCACCACGACCAAAGCATGTTTCATCAGGATTATGACAATTGTGTACAATCGCCATGAGAAACGGGAACGTGTCACTAATGCTTAACATCTACATTAGCCTACAAAAATACGTCATCCCTGTCCCACTCTATTAGTGTGAATTAAGACTGGGTATTTCCAGCAACTCCACGATACAATACGTATCCCGATATTTAGGCCACGATACAATATGTATCCCGATACACATAAATTGTGATAATTTACTGCGCTTTTAACAGAATTCCCAGCAACTTTTGTTTTTTATTACAAGAAGAAAAAGAGCAAGGATGAGTTCTAAATGGATCTACAACTTAAGAACATTAATTCAGGTCCCCAAAGATGGTAGACACTAAGATTAAATTTGGAACTGTGTTTCATGATGTAGCTTGGTTTCTACTTTGAACTGTGCCATCCATTGCTAACAGTACCCAAAGAGTATTTACAACAACTGTCCAAACATTGAAGCCATATCGATTCTGTAGAATCGATATCCCCAAGGTGTGCATGACGATGTTTTGTTGTATCGATATTTTGAGCACAGGCCTAGTGTGAATATCAGCAAAAATCTTTATATCTGTTTGTACCAGTAACATTGTGCATACTGATCTTTGTTTTTTGCATATTTCTGATCTGTTTCTACATTGTCCTCACATAAGTCAAAGGGGGTATCTGAAAATTCTCATGGTCCATTTTAGGCCCTGACCTGACAGTCCTGTTGAAGCAGTAGGAACAGAAGCGATGTCCACACTGGGCTTGAAACGGTCGTCTCAGTATGTTGTGGCAGCAGTTGCACAGGTGTTTGTCCTCCAGCTTGTTGCCCAGGATCTTCTTGGGGAAGCCCGGCTTGTTGCTCTCCATGGAGGACGGAGGGGATGGTTCCTGCGTGGCCATGGTGTCTGTTCACACGTCACACCTTGCAGCTGGAAAGAGAAGACACAAGGGAGAATCAGTGCTGTGCGAACGCTGAAGGCGGGTGTGACAAAATGCTGTAAAGTAAGAGTGCTTCACACATAGAAGAAGGAAATATATGATCAACTGACAAAGGTAAGGAGAATGGACAGAAGAGGAATCTTTATAAGATAAGATAAGATAATACTTTATTGTCCGCATCACCAGCTCATCCATCATCACAGTGTCACATCGATTAAAGGTCCAACTATTTAACAACAGTCCAAACACCAATTGAGCATAAAATGCATTAAGAAAGTCCCAAGTCAGTGTCACAGTATGTGTGTGTGGAGCTGTCCCACCTCATCACCCCTGTTAAATAAGGAAATAGATTGAGGAACTAACGAGAGCTTGTACTTATTTTTCTTACAGTTTGGTACCCTAAAACGTCTCCCTGATGGGACAAGCTGATATCCCTCATGGAGAACATGAGAAGGGTCCTTTGTGATCTTCACAGCCAGTCTGAGAGTTTGTTTGGAGCAGCTGCTAAGAAAGCCGTTCTCAATGCTCAGGCCTACCATTTTTGAACAAATACTCAACAGCCTCAGAATCCTTGCTGTAAGCTGGACAGTAAGGCCACAGAACCAGACTGGGCCTCCATACTGTAGGACACTTTGAATTATGGAGCAGTCGAACAGATGTAGAATCTCCCTACTGGCACCAAAGGACCGGAGTCCTTTTTATTAAACAGTTTTTGGTGTGACCACCTTTGCCTTCAAAAGATTGTCAAATCTTCTTGTTACACTTGCACACAGATTTGCTGCAGGTAGGTTATTTTAACATCTTGGAGAACTAACCACAAATCATGTGCAGATGTGGTCTGGCTCAAATCCTTCTGTCTCTTCATATAATCCAAACCACTCTCCATGATGTTGAGACCTAGCCTTGCAGAGCAGACAGACCTGCCTGATTCTGAAATCCTGTAGGTCCGTCTTGCCAGCCTCCGTTGTCCAACGAATTCACCGGCTGAATTCTTAACAGCCCAATCAGGGAAGAGAGGCGGGAGCAGCAGAATGCGGACATGACTACAACCTGAAGTTGAGACCCGGAAGTTGAGAACGGACATGCCGATTAGCCTATTGTCCTCATGGCTACTTAGTAAACTTGGCGAAATCTGCCCTCCTCAGAAGTTTACTTGTAGGGATTGTCTTTGACGAGGTTCATGTCACATATGAGTGTTCAATGAATCATCTGTGTGGTACAATTTAGTGTATGACGATAGTAAAAGGCCATTAGTTGTTAGCAGATAAGTTAGCGGCTAACGGCTAATGATCATTAACTGTTGTTAGCTGTTAGCGGCTAAGTTAGCCGCTATGGCTAACATCCATGAGCTGTTGTTAACTGTTGTTACCCATTAGCTGCTACATTAGCCGCTATGTATGCTACATTATAGGAGGCAACCCTGCTTGATGTGGACTGGTCTGTGATGAATGTGACAAGCCAAAGGATTGTCCGATCACAAGCTTGTGTTTTTTTAATGTTCTGCCCCTGAAAACAAATTCAAAGGGCTCCTACCCAGACGGACTAGTGAAATATTTCTGTGGCAGATATATGGAGCTGTCCATCTGGCATGTCAGGTTAGTTGAGACCAGGAGGCTCATTAATAAACATGTGCATAGGAAAGATCACTATCGGTGGCATACGCCAGAAACAGGAAATGCGTGCATACAAAACCTGTCAGATTTATAAAAGAGTGTGCACACGTCCTACACCTATTTCCATTTACAAATCACAATCAACTCCAAAATTGTTGCATGTGAGGGAACATTTTGCCCATCTGGTGCCTATAAAAGGTCAGGTGAACACCCTTGGTGAATCAATCAATCAATCAATCAAACTTTATTTGTACAGCACTTTTCATACAGGACTTTGTAATACAAAGAGCTTTACATGAGAAAAAAAAGAAAACAGATAAAGTGAAATAACAATACGTGAAATAAAAGCAGAAAACTGCAGCATTTAATGAACTGGGAGCTTTGGTCCGGTCGGCCTTTGTCTGTCTGTCTGTCAAGAAACCTAAAAAGTTCCACACAGATTTTGGTGAAACAACCATTTTCAGGGGATCAAATAAGTAGAATTGACTGGTGATCTAAATCCAGATGTGGATCCAGAAAATTCTTTTATGGACTTGTTAACATGGCACATATGGCAGGTTTCCACTTTTCTATGCCAATGATGTCAGAAATGCCTTGGCAGAGGTTTTGGCCAAACAATGAACAGGTTCAAATAATGATAGTGAACTTTTTTAAAAAATTACCTGCTGACATCAATAATGTTCTGACAATATCATGCATCCATAATAACAACAGCAAAAACTGTATAATTATGAGTAGCAGAAGTTTTATTTTGAGGGATAATTTTATGCTGCATTAATCGTTTGAAAATGACTATTAGAACTCAGTCTGGGAATAGTAAGGTTTATTATTTATTTGCGTGTATCATCACTTTTATTATTATAAATATTTGAAGTGTCAAGTTTTTTTTGTTCTTGCAGAATATTATTCAGTCAGGCCCCCAGAGCAATCTTAGTTGCAGCATGTTATGTGTGCACGGAGGAATGTTTTTGATGTAACACAAGTGCTTGAGAGAGAGACGTGAATGCTTAGTGCTACTGCTATTGCCTTTTGGCTGGAAAATAATTAAAACTGGATAAAGATCACTGTAGCCCGATTATTACTCACAGCCGTGAGACTAGAGTCAGCTTACAGGTTGTAGAAGTATTAGTTGCATGATATTTTAATCTTCATTATTGTTAAAATTACTAAAATTACCCCCCAAAAAACTCTTCAATTTAAAAAAAAAAAATACTCGATTCACGTTTCGATTTGATGCCCCCACCCCATTTAAAATGAAATAACTACTCACTGTACATTTAATTCCAAAATATACATTCATTGATACTTAAAATATACATTTAAAGTGCCTCCAGGTCAAAAAATCAACACAGAAATCGACACAAAGTGCCTGTGCACTGTAGTTTTATACACTTGTTTGAATTAACTATGAAGATAACAAAATGCCTGAGACAATGCTTGTAAGAAAATAAAAATCTTAATTGAAAACTCAACTCTTGTTCTAAAAAATGTAAATGTGTGCGAAGAAATGAGAAAAGTGCCTCATAGTGCGAATGTGAAATGAACGGGTTGAATTAAAAAAAAAATGTTAAACTCGAGTTTCAGGAAAAACAAATCGATTTGACTTGCCAACTCGATTTTTAAATCTTATCGATTTTTTGCCCAGGCCTACTTATGTATCAGCATTAGGAATGGGTACCTTTCACATTTGAACCGATACCATACCGATGCCCGGTACCTGGGAATCGGTATCGGTACTCAACGGTACCAATTTTCGGTACTTTGGGCATTTTGTGCCTTTATTGATAGGAGAGACAGTGGATAGGCTTGTGAAAGGGGGTGAGAGAGTAGGGGAAGACACTCTGCGAACTGGTCACAGGCGAGATTCGAACCTGGAACGGCAGAAGCAAGCACATGGGGTGCCTGGTTGCTAACCAGTCCGCCAAACCAGCACCCCAAGATCTCAAATTTTTTCAGTGTTTTTTCAATTTTTTCAATTCTCACAGCCATGCTTGCTTTGTTGACTGAGCCCGCAGCTGATGACGTCATTACGCTATTGCTGTGCTGTGTTCAAGTCCGGTACGGAAATTCACCTACTCTACCCAATAGTATGTCTGCTTCTTCCACTCCCTCACAGTCACAAGGATGCGTTTAGGTACCTAAACATGGTACCTTTTGATTTTATGTGAATCGATTCTCGGTAGTACCTACAGAATTCAGTTGGTACCTCTTAAAGGAACACTACACCCAAACAACGATTTGGCCTCATTTTCTACTCACCCTCATGCTGAACAACACTGTGGAGTAGTTTTGGAACATCTAGGATGCAGCCGGAGATCTGGGGGAATCCTCGCTGTCCACTCACATTGATATCATGACTTAGATAAGAGCCCGAACGAACAGTGTCCTTAAAAGTCCACAAAAAGTCCACAAAAAGTCGGCAATATTCCTCCATACTGCTCGTGCGCTGTAATCCAAGTGTCCTGAGCGGGTAATGTCCACCATTTACTCGAAACGACATCATTTAGCACATGTTTATAGCCTAAACAGTACTACTTGGCATTTCTATGATACTCTTACGGGTGCCTACGGGAGCCGCGGCTGACCAAACCAAACGAATGCGCACTCTGCAATAACTAGGAGCGTAGAACAAGAAATCCCACATTCTGCTGTGAGCGACGGAGCCGTGGACAGACACAAGAGGGGTCAGCAGAATGTGGGATTTCTTGGGTTCTTTTTTGTTGTTCTACGCTCCTAGTTATTGCAGAGTGCGCGTTCCTTTGTTTTGGTCAGCCATGGCTCCCGTAGGCACCCGTAAGAGTATCATAGAAATGCCAAGTAGTACTGTTTAGGCTATAAACATGTGCTAAATGATGTCGTTTCGAGTAAATGGTGGACGTTACCCGCTCAGGACACTTGGATTACAGCGCACGAGCAGTATGTTCAGCATGAGGGTGAGTAGAAAATGAGGCCAAATCGTTGTTTGGGTGTAGAATTCCTTTAAAGTACCTAATTCGGTACCCATCCCTAATCAGCATAACCAAAAAATAGCTCAAAGCAAGCTAATTACCAACACCAAGTGGGTCTCTTTGTTTTTTAGATTGTGAATGGTGGTAAAAGCACAAGGGAAAAGTATTTCGTTTTTGGTAGTGATCAAACTCTGTATGTGGATTCAGGAACTTTTCAAGTTTTTGTTTCCACATTTTTGACAGGAACTCTCCCGGCAATGTTGGAAACGCTGCTGATGAAGTTTGTGCTCCCTTATCACTTCCAGTACAGAACAGGACATATTTTGGTGGTGACCCAATCTGGAGGCAGAACCAAGAGGTTTTTGAAGGATTGATTAACAGTAAGAGAGAATAGAGCAAATAGTTTCAGAACTTCCTTTTCTTTAATATTAATCTATCCATCCATTATTAGATATAATGCTTATCTCTTTTGGGGTGGGGGAGGCTGGAGCCTATCCAAAATTACACTGGCCGAAGGGCAGGGAACGTCCTGGACCAGTTGCCAGCCAATCACAGGACCACATAGCGAGACAGGCAATAATTCACACACACTAAAAACAGCTGGGTTAATTTATCTACTCAACCGCGGGGTTATGAAGTAAGTTAGCATTATTCTGTTCATTGTTAGTTACATCTAGTTGTCCAAACATGTATATTTTTTATCAGTCATCTTAATTTTATTTTCTGTTTTATTTTAGCTATTTCGGTGGGCATTAGTATCCAAATCCATCTTTACATTCTACCTACTGTCATTACACTTACAGTGGAACAATACCAAGTAGATGGACCCCTGCTGAATAAACATGAATGTTTTTATTATTATACATTTTTAAATAGGGGTGCACGACATTAGATTTTTGCTGTTATTCAATATTGGCTATATTTACAAATTCATTACCATACGGACACAGATGTTTCTGGTCAAGAGCTCAAGCTCTGTATTTCACAAAAATAGGCTTGTTTTCTCCAGTGTTACGGTATTTTAGAGAGGAGCAGATGTAGAACAAGAAAAACAACATTTAACTCTTGCAAAAATGAAACCCTTTATTTTTAAATGTACCCACGTAGTGATCAGAAGGTGCATCAGTATTGTACTTTTGTGTAATTTGCCGATATTCCAGCCAAATTATGGCTGATATGTGTGACCGATATATTGGCTATAAATATCTGCAAAATGTAGTATTGTAGACTGATGACTTTTTTTTAAATTTGAGAATGTATTTATTGATTTTCCACTTTAAACAATAATATCAAACACAGGAACATATCAACATTGGCAGAGATGAAAATAACGAAACACTGAAAGAAATAAGTCCATTTTATTTAGAGAGCTTGTGCTCTTGATCTGAAATATCGGAAATGGTGAAAATGAATCCAAAAAATATGGGTATATCGGATGTTGGCAAAAATCCAATGTCTTGCATCCCTGGATAATATTGTGCATCCCTACTTTAAAATATCTTTCAAATTATTTTCTGCCTCTGTTAAAATTGTGCCGTATCAATAAAGTTTCATTCTAACTATACAAACAAATCGGTATCATTGCAGTAAATTTGAATATTTTAGAAAAAGTAGCACCAACTTAATAAATAAACTGAACAAATAAGTTTTCCTTAATAGTTGCACCCACTTGTCCAAACACTCAGCAGCCACACAGTGCAGTTTCCACAGTTTGCAGCACATTCACCTTCACATCTTTTTGTCTCGAGGTAACTGGGACACCCACCTCGGATCTAAAGCTTATTATAACCAGATCTTGAGGCCCCTTGGAGCATGAGGCCCCTGGCAGGGTCCTCTCCTCCACTAAGATGGTCAAAGCTCCTCTGCCTCTGTGTGTCAGTGAAAGCATCACCAGGCCAGCTGTAGGCCCACACCCTTTGTTTACATTCCCCCTCCTCATCCTCATCCTCGCCTCCCTGCTCCCTCACCATCCACGCTCCTCATCCTACCCGGTAACACAGCTGACAGATCGGCCCTCCATTGTCTCCCTCCTCGTCGCTGTTGCTAAGCCATCAGCATCCTCTCAGTCAGGAGTGGGACCAGCCACGCCGCCACGCCCCTTTGCAACCCGAACCCCGCTCCAGCCCGGTTACAGACCCGTTCCCTGCAAAAGCCTGGTCCAGCAGCAGACCCAGTACTCACCAGCGGTTTTTCAGTCTAGGCTGTCATCGCGTCCACAGGCTGTCGGATCCTCCGTCCTGGTCTCGGGGGTGTCTCTCTCTGTCCCTCTGTGGATCTTACACGTCTCTGTGCAGCCGTGTGGACGTGTTTGCTCCAGCTGCGGCCTCATAATACAGATGTGGTGCCCAAAAGCGATGGCTGTTATTGTCCAATATCGCCATTGCACTTTCAGACTGGGTGTTACGTCATGCAGGGGAGGGGTGGAGGGGGGCTGGACACGGGTTGATGGGCAGACGGGATGAGGAGGGCGGCCTGTGATTGGCTGTGGAGCTGAGGAGTGGGCGGGCTGCTGCGCGCAGAGAGGGAGGACAATAAACATTCAGAGCTACAGGGATATAAATATGATCAGTGGGATCCAGCTCACAGGCTGCTTTGGATGTGAGGAGAAAGGGAGGCACCTGTTATCAATTATCAACCTATATTTGATTTTATAGCGCCATATCACACCAAATTTTATCTCAAAACGCATAAAAAAATACTTAAAGTATTGATATTATAATTTTATTATTCCAGATCCAACATCATGAGTGCAGCACTTTGTACAGAAGAGTACAAGGGTCATTTTAGATGGATTTTTTCCCCTCTGCAGGTCGAGATTGAAGTCAAAATGTTGAAATAAAAGTCAAAATGATGAGATAAAGGTTGAAATGATGACAAAATTGAAATACAATTTTGTGATAAAAGTCAAAATGATAAGTTCTATGTTAAAATGTCGACCACAGAGTCGAAAGTCAAGAATTTTCGCGGCGTTCCAGGCAACCTGTAACCCGGAAACTTCCCAGTTGAAATCTCCGAGTTCCGACCTAAAAGTGTTCCAGACTTACAGAAGCATATTGCTGCCACCCTATATAAATGAAAATTGATCAGTCACGTTTTTACAATATAATTATTGCGTTTATACATTATAACCGTTACATTATTACAAAACCCAAAACCAGTGAAGTTGGCATGTTGTGTAAATGTAAATAAAAACAGAATACAATGATTTCCAAATCCCTTTCAACTTATATTCAATTGAATACACAGCAAAGACAAGATACTTAACGTTTAAACTGGTAAACTTTGTTATTTTTTGCAAATATTAGCTCATTTGGAATTTGATGCCTGCAACATGTTTCAAAAAAGCTGGCACAAGTGGCAAAAAAGACTGAGAAAGTTGAGGAATGCTCATCAAACACTTATTTGGAACATCCCACAGGTGAACAGGCTAATTGGGAACAGGTGGGTGACATGATTGGGTATAAAAGCAGCTTCCCTGAAATGCTCAGTCATTCACAAACAAGGATGGGGCGAGGGTCACCACTTTGTCAACAAATGCGTGAGCAAATTGTCCAACAGTTTAAGAACAACATTTCTCAACGAGATATTGCAAGGAATTTAGGGATTTCATCATCTACGGTCTGTAATATCATCAAAAGGTTCAGAGAATCTGGAGAAATTACTGCACGTAAGCGACAAGGCCGAAAACCAACATTGAATGCCCGTGACCTTCGATCCCTCAGGCGGTACTGCAACAAAAACCGGCATCACTGTGTAAAGGATATCACCACATGGGCTCAGGAACACTTCAGAAAACCACTGTCAGTAACTACAGTTTGTCTACATCTGTAAGTGTAAGTTAAAACTCTACTATGCAAAGCAAAAGCCATTTATCAACAACACCCAGAAACACCGCCGGCTTTGCTGGGCCCGAGCTCATCTAAGATGGACTGATGCAAAGTGGAAAAGTGTTCTGTGGTCTGACAAGTCCACATTTCAAATTGTTTTTGGAAACTGTGGTTGTTGTGTCCTCCGAACCAAAGAGGAAAAGAACCATCCGGACTGTTATAGCCGCAAAGTTCAAAAGCCAGCATCTGTGATGGTATGGGGGTGTATTAGTGCCCATGGCATGGGTAACTTACACATCTGTGAAGGCACCATTAATGCTGAAAGGTACATACAGGTTTTGGAGCAACATATGTTGCCATCCAAGCAACGTCCTTTTCATGGACGCCCCTGCTTATTTCAGCAAGACAATGCCAAGCCACATTCTGCACGTGTTACAACAGCGTGGTTTCGTAGTAAAAGAGTGCGGGAACTAGACTGGCCTGCCTGTAGTCCAGACCTGTCCCCCATTGAAAATGTGTGGTGCATTATGAAGCGTAAAATACAACAACGGAGACCCTGGACTGTTGAACAACTTAAGCTGTACATCAAGCAAGAATGGGAAAGAATTCCACCTGAAAAGCTTCAAAAATTGGTCTCCTCAGGTCCCAAACGTTTACTGAGTGTTGTTAAAAGGAAAGGCGATGTAACACAGTGGTAAAAATGCCTCTGTGCCAACTTTTTTGCAATGTGTTGCTGCCATTAAATTCTAAGTTGATGATAATTTGCAAAAGATAATAAAGTTTCTCAGTTCGAACATTAAATATCTTGTCCTTGCTGTGTATTCAATTGAATATAAGTTGAAAAGGATTTGCAAATCATTGTATTCTGTTTTTATTTACAATTTACACAACGTGCCAACTCCACTGGTTTTGGGTATTGTACAATATAACTATTACATTTTTACAATTATCACATTATTACAATTATTACGTTTTTTACAATAAAATTATCATTTTATTACAATAAAATTATCACGTTTTTACAATATAACAAACTATTACATTTTAACATGAACCATTTCACGTCCTTACAGTAAAGATTATCACATTATAATGTGAAAATACATTGTTCTAACAATAAACATAACACATTAAAACGTGTTACTGATCAATTTTTATTTATATAGGGTGGCAGTAATACGCTTCCGTACAGAGTAATTACAACTTTGGCTTTAAAAAACAACAACATGGCACCCATCACAAGATTTATGCTTTACCAACTAGCTTAATTGAGTGAAATTGGGGAGGGGAAACGGCGCATAAGGTAACAGAAGTTTATACTTAACGGCGTTTGTCATTATTCAGAGGCTGCCATATTGTTTAGGCAGTGATGTGACGTCAGAAGTCGTAACTCAGAGTACATCCACCTGGTACGAGTTACGAGTTCGACTGCCCTTCCAGTGCACTTTCACAAGTTACAGGTGGAAAAACACGAGTTACGGGTTGCCTAGAACGCAGCAGTAGTCGACATAAATGTATTTCGACAATATTCTCAAAGTTTCAACTATTTCTCTCGTCATTTCAACTTTTATGTCAACATTTGACTTCCACAAAACTGTATTTCCTCTTTATTCTATTAATTTCAACTCTATTGACGTCCTTTCAACTTTTATATTGAAATTTCAATTTTAACCTGAACTTCCCCAAAATTATTTTCTCCATCTAACATGGCCCTTATACTCTTCTGTAACTTTGCAACATTTCTCAACAGTCACAGCATCAACCTCTGCAAAGGTAGCCAACATGTAGAGGAGAATAATGGCCATTTTAGATGGAAAAAAATATTTTTAAAGGTTGAGATTGAAGTCGAAATGATAAGCATCAAGTTTGAAATTTTGAGATAAAAGTCCAAATGATGAGATAAATAATGAAATGATGACAATAGAGTTTAAATTTAATTTTGTTATAAAACTCAAAATGATGATATTAAAGTAAAAATGTCGACAAAAAAGTCAAAAGTTAAGAATAATGTCAACATACAATGTATTTTGAGAATATTCTCAAAGTTTCAGCTATTTCTCTCATCATTTCAACTTTTATGCCAACATTTTGACTTTACCACAAAACTGTATTTGGGCTTTATTCTATTCATTTCAACTCTATTGACGTCCTTTCAACTTTTATAATTTTCTCCATCTAACATGGCCATTAAACTCTGATGTAACTTTGCAACATTTCTCAACAGTCACAGCATCAACCTCTGCCAAGGTAGCCAACATACAGAAAAGAATTGGGGCCATTTTGGATGGAAAAAAATATTTTAACAGGTCTAGATTGGAGTCAAAATGATAAGCATCAAGTTAGAAATTTGGAGATAAGTCAATATGACGAGATGAAAGTTGAAATGTTGACAAAGTTGAAATTAAATTTTGTTATAAAAGTCAAAATGATGAGTTTAAAGTAAAAATGTTGACAAAAAAGTCAAAAGTTAAGAATAGTGTAAACATACAATGTATTTCGACTTTATTCTCAAATGTTGGCTGTTTTTTTCGACATTTCAACCTTTATCACAATATTGTACTTTGACTTTATTCTTGTCATTTAAACTTTCATCTCCAAATTTCAACTTTTGACCTCTACCTCCCCAAAATTATTTTCTCCATCATGGAGAAAATGGCCCTTCTTCTCTTCTGTAACTTTGCAACATTTTGTAACAGTAACAGCAGCAAGAAATGGAGAGTCAACCTCTGCCAAGGTAGCCAACATACAGAAAAGAATTAGGGCCATTTCAGATGGAAAAAAGTATGTTTGGCAGGTTGAGATTGAAGTCGAAATGACAAGCAAAAAGTTTGAAATTTGGAGACAAAAGTCAAAATGATGAGATAAAAGTTGAAACGATTACAATAGAGTTGAAATACAATTTTGTGATAAAGGTCAAAATGATGAGTTTAAGGTTAAAATGTCAACAAAAAAGGTCAAAAGTGGACAAAAAAATTGACATACAATGCATTTCGACTATATTCTGAAATTATGGCTATTTTTGGACATTTCAACTTTTATCACAAAATTGTATTTCAACTTTATCCTCATCATTTCAACTTTATTTTTGTCATTTCAGCTTTCATCCCAAAATTTCAACTTTAACCTTGAATTCCCCAAAATTATTTCCTCTGTCATGGAGAAAATGGCCCTTCTGCTCTTTCGTAACTTCCGTCAACCTCCGCCAAAGCAGCTAACATATAAAAGAGTATTTTCATCAATTTAGATGGAAAAAAATGTTTTGGGAGGTAGTAATTAAAGACGAAATGACGAAATAAAAGTTGAAATGTCCACATTAAAGTTGGACATCTCGTCATTTTTTCTTTTATTAGGAAGTTGTATTTCAATTTTGTGGACATTCCAACTTTTATCTCAAAATTTCGACTTTATGCTTATAATTTCACCAAATATATTTATAACCTATAAGACAGGATTATGTGTCTACACTGTGTCAGATTCACAACACATGTATAATGCAGTTAAACTCTGTTGTATCCTTGGCAAATATCATATCCACAAATCCAGAGTGCTACCAACCATACCTAACATTCATCTGTTTTGCACCAAACATCAAATTTTAAAGCAGTTACTTCCAGTTAGAATCGTATAAATCCAATGTAATACATTTTTATATCTCTCACCCTGGAATAGTTATAACAGTTTAATTTTTAAATAATCTTTCTTCAGTTTTTTTCATTGTAAGTTCTTAAAGTCTTTATTTCTGCTTTCCCATTGTATATTTTTCTTTATATGTATGTTTACTGATGACAACTGTTGATTGATTTGACAATATGTTTGTCTTGTGTTCTGAAAATTTTTAATAAAACTTTTGTAAAAAAAAAAAAACATAAAAAGGTAGCTCACATATTGCAGTTACATCTATAAGCAAAAGTTCCATGATAAAGTTCCCATCATAATATGATTCCTTGAAAACTCTGAGTCATGTTGGTATCATTATTAGTTAGACAGTTACTGAGCAAAAATGATTGTTCACAATGGCAGATATTTGGATCACCACCAAAAGCAAATCTGTCTAAGTTGGACCATTACCAGCATCTCTTGGATATATCAGCAAAATATGTCCAGTTGTTTTTGCATAAACTTGCAAACAAACAAAACTCATAAAGATGTGAACAGATATTAATGACATTTTCAGGGGAATGTTGGTCAGGGCATAAGGAAAAAAGAACATTTGATGTTGGCGCTAATGCTAATCTGTACAAGGATTAGGGAACTTTTCAAGATTTTGTTTCCGCATTTGACAAGAATTTGCCCACCAATGTTGGTAAAGCCATGGCATTCAATGTTTTGGAAAAGTGTAACAAAAATGACATAATTACCTCCACTATGGAGGATATGTTTTTGTTTGTTTTTGTTTGTTTGTTAGCAAGACGACCCAAAACTACTGCTGAAATTTTCAGATGTTGGTAATGGCCCAACTTAAAGGTGCAATGAGGAGAATCTATTTCTAGTGACATAAAGACTCTGTTACCCATGAGCACGTGCGGAGACTGTCGTAAAGACGTGACCCAAGCCAAAGCGCGAGTTTGTTGTGATGCTAATGAATGCAGCTCAGACCTTCCTCAGAACTCTGCATTGCTTTACAACTTCTTTTTTCAACAACTTACAGGATGCAAAGCGACGAGGTAATGTATCTCTTTCTAGTTACGTAGCGGTTGTTTTTAATGTGTGACAACAAGCCATTTTTGGAAAACTTATATCGCCGGCTATATATGGCTGCTTACAGCCCGGCGCTCTAAGACGTGTCTGAATAATATAAATTTGCTCTAGTTTTAATTGTCTTGTTCCCAAAGTTGAGCATCCAGGCCAGTCCAGCCTGACCGCGAAGCTAAGGAATAGCATTTATAGATAACCTATTTTGATGCTATAAAACTCATCTTAAAGTGTGTATTTCGATCAGGCATATATCTAAAAGTTAGATTTTTTTGTAATTACTTAGAAACTCCTCATAGCATCTGTAACGATTAGATTTTGGTGGAGATCCAGAGACAAACAATCATTTTTCCAGGCAAACTAATATCATCATGATTCTGAGTGCTGGTGTGAATTTTTAGGGTCAAGAATCATATTACAATTGTACCTTCATTATAGAGCTATTGCTTATAGATGTAACAGCAGCTGCCATAGTGGAGGTTTGTGCTCTCCAAGTGCTTTCTAGTTGGAACTGGGGTTTGTCCATGTGGCATTTGCATGTAACTAAATTTTGTGTGGAAACAGAAAATAGGCATTGAGGTTTTTTTGGCAAAGATTGTCACTGTTTCCACTTCCGTCTACAGCTTTGAATCCTCTCGACATGCCTGTAAAATGTTTTCATAAAGTTATACAACATTCATTTGCATCCATGGGTTTGTGATTTGTATGTAAGGAAATATTTCAGCCAACCTGCTGCTAAGAAAAAGACATATGATCTCCAGACAGAGAGAGACATTTATTTCAGGACTGTGTGAAATGTACAACAGTTTCAGTCTCTGATCCTGATGTCAAAAAAGCTCCAAATAGCAACAAAGTTGCAAATATAAACTTCTATTAATGCTTCGGAAATGTATTTTAAAGACAGAACAAAGAAATCAGGGGAAGTTCATCCATCAGAGACTCTTTGGTCTAAATGTGGGCATTAAATACACACAAAAACACCTTCAAATCCAGCTAAAATTTACACAACCATCCCTCAATGATCGATTCATAAATATATTACTCATTGACAACATCATTCTAACAACACGAAATACTCCAGTAAAAGTTGACCTATTAAGAAATGTTTTGGAAACATTGAAATGAAGCCCTTTGGACCTTAAAAATCCCACAATTGTGAAATAAAAGCTGTTGGATAAATATTAAACCAGTCTTCTTCACAAACCTGACAGGAGGACACAGACAGTCCTGAGAGGAAACAGGGAGAGGGGCTGATATTGCACAATTTGTAGTTAAAGTTCAAACTTTTTAAGTTCGCTTTTCTGATAAGACTGCACTGAGGCAATAAATCAATACCCACTACTAATCTTAAGTGAGAGGCTGACGATGCTACATAAACAAAATGAAGATAAAGTTTCTCCTGGACGTCCTCTTTTAAGTCTCTTCAAGCAGCTTCCGGAGGTTTCTTTGAATCTGAAACAGGAAAACATGAAGTCATACTCATCAGTAAAGCCCAACACACTCATGCTGTTGCCAACGCCTGTTCAAATAAAGCTGGGACGCTGTGTGAAACAGAATTAAATCAGAATATCACATCAGAATACAAGAATTTGCTAATTCTTTGACCCAAAATCAATATAACAGCCTTCAAAGACAAGATATTTTAAGTTCACACTGATAAGCTGAATTGTTTTTTTTTTTTTGATTATTCATTCATTTTGAATTTGATGCCTGCAACGCATTCCTAACTAGCTGTGACAGGGGCGACTAAAGACTGGAAAAGTTAAGAAATGCTCAAAAAATACCCATTCTGACCGAGGGCTGTAACGCTATGAAGACTTCACATCACGGTTATTGTGACCAAAATTATCACGGTTATCATTATTATCGCAATATTGTTGCAGTGTGCTCAAAATGTTCAAAAAGTACTTTAACACAGTCTTGAAATCATTTAACCCCTTTAATATTATAATTTTAACAGTTATTTTGTCTTTTTTGTCAATAATTGTGTCAGGAAATGTCCTAAAGTAAATTTGTTTCATCTTTTTTCATTAGAAATAAAAGTAACGAATTCTAGCAAGTATTTTCATTATTTTGTTCTCAATGCTTAAACAGTGTGTGATTTGCCTACAAGAATAGAAAAAAACAGATGTTTACTTTCAAGGAGACATATCATGCTGATGCATGATTTAATACTTACATATAATATAATAAATTTGAAAACAAGACCTTACACCCCCTTAATTTTCAAAAAATGAGATATTGTATTTTTTCTGATATCCTAGAACGAGATTTGATGCCTCTGAAAATAGGTCATTGCGAGATGTCCGCGAGATTTCAAACATCCTGACGACACGAGGTACCTTTCTTTTTATTGGAGTAATCTGATAAAACACTTCCTCCTCTGTGATGTCCGTTAACCCCAAACCCTCACCGAGGAACACATCCACCAGCAGGGGTATATAGGTCCCTAGCTCACATTCACTCATTACCAGCTCTGGCCTGTAGGGGGACTCAATATGCGGTCGCTGCTTTGAGCCTGCCGGAAATTACAGTAGAAGAAGAAGGAAAGGCTGGCTCAGCCCCCGATAGAACTGACCAATCAGAGCACAAAGGGCTGTGACGTTGCGAGGTAACTGTAGGTCATCCTTGAGACCGAGTGTTTCAACGAGAGCTTGATAATGGCCTAAAATGAGGATTTTGAGAACGCTATTGTGGGGCAATGAAGGAACTAAATGACTTGTACTGAGGGCAGAAATGCTTTACAGGCATCCTAGTCTTGCATAGTGAAAAGGAGAAACAAGCATGATATGTCTCCTTTAAACAGGTTTTTCTTCATAAACAGTTGTGAATGAACATGTTAAAAGTTTTGAGGCAGCCAAAAACAATCTTAACCTTTTTTACAAACACTCCCACATTTTTGTTTGCCTGCAGCATTAGTGTCCATGTTACAGCTCATTATATTAGACCATGTTCGATAGTAATGATAGTCCCTGAAGCAGCTAGCCCCCTTCACGACTCTCTGTTGATTAAATCCATAAAACACGAACTATGACGGAAAAAGACAATCTATTATGACGAAATACGGCGAATAAACGCCAAATAAATGGCGAAAGAACGGCAGGAACACACTCCAGATTGATACTAAAGATGTCATTTACAATCTTTATACATTATTTACTCTGAAAATCCTGATAAACCACCTATAATTCACTCCGGTATAGCTCACTGAATCCCCCCCCCACCATCTCTGCCTTTTTACTTAAGGAGTTACAGCAGTTTTAATACAAAGGGATGTTTACGCAACTCTGTATCGCTACCTGAAGTACTTGACACTCCTACTCAAGCAAATATGATATGCAGTATATGTATGAATCTGCAAATATAATTAAAGTAAAAAAAAACAGACAACTGTGATAGTATGAGAGGGTGTTTGTGCCCTTGGCATGGGTAGCTTGCACATCTGTGAAGGCATATCAATGCTGCCAATCAAGCTACATCTTTTTCAGAGAAGTCCTTGCTTATTAGTGTCCTCAGTTCACAAATGCTTTACGAGTGTTGTCAAAATGAGAGTTGATGTAGCACAGTGGTGAACATGCCCTTGTCCTAGGGCTGGGAGATATTACCTTACCTCAATATCACGATTAATTGAAGGTCTTACCTCGATTATGATTAATGAACGATTGATTTATGTGAACATTAAATATCTGGTTTCTGTAATGTGTTCACATCAAACTAGGTCAAAAAAGGGTTTGCTAATCGTATTCTGATTTTATTTTCTTATACAATGTCCCAACGTCATTGGAATTGTGGTTTGTAAATTTCATGGTATTCTGCCACTTTCATTTTTTTAAAATGTAAATGTAGTCAAGAACAGGTAAAAATTGTATTAAATCACAATGTTAAATACAAAATACTCAGCACATGTTGAAATACTAAAAGTCACAATAAATATAATTACGTTTCCTTCCTGCTGTCTATGCACTTTCCTTGACTGTCTGGGATAATTAATAAAGTGAAGATGAAGATGAAGTCAAAACAGGACTGATGTATCGTGAAAATATCGGATCGTGGGTCCACAGATTCCCACCACTACTCCTTACAAGCATAGGAAAGTGATTCCTTAGTAATGAACATCTTTAGGATGGACCACAGAGCCATGTAATAAGTCATAGGTTAGATTTTACAGAGTCATGAGGCTAAATCTCTCCTGTGAATAAATACTAAACAAAAACACATCTGTCATTATGCTTGCTGTGCATATCATTACCTCCGCCAAGGAGGTTTTGTTATTGCCGGCGTCTGTTTGTTTGTTTCTCTGTTAGCAAGACAACTCAAAAAGTTATGGATGGATTTAGATGAAATTTTCAGTAAATGTGCAGATTGGGACAAGGAACAAATGATAAGCAGGGCTCCAGACTAACTTTTTGCATTGGTTGCAACGGTGCACCTAAAAATTGTTTTAAGGTGCACCGACACAAAAATCAGTTGCACCCAAATTTTTCAGTGTTACCTATAAAACCAGAAGGTCACCATTTTATCCCTCTCCATAGCTTTTATATATTGTACATGTTTTTTAAACAAGAATTAGATGTAAAGAAATACTTGTCTTTATTCGCAGCAAAATTATGTATTAAAAGAAAAATAGAGCATTTAAAGAGCGTCACTGAATGAAATTGACAATTTCAAACGAAAACATTTAGCCAATTTAAACATTTCCAAATAAAAGCTAATGTTTAAGTTGCTATACTGAACTGAAAAATGAAATTAATATCCAGATTCAAGCAACCAGCAAGATAACATTTAACTTGGTCTTAAATTTGAACCTAGAATAATACTTCACACACTATAGTCAGTGTGTACAAAACTAAAAATAAGCTAAATATATAAAAAAATTCTCAAACTAATTTATTGAAAATGACATACAGGACAAAACATTTCGTGACTTTTTTCTTATCTGACAGTCACTAAGACAAATTTGGCAGAGCTCGCTGCTTCTTCAGAATTACCGCTCGGTGCTGAAACTGGACACCACAGTCAGGCTCTGTTTGGTCTCACTTGCATACTAACAGCCTATTATGGCCTTTTCCATTAGCCCTACTCTACTCGACTCTACTCGCCTTGTGCTGCTTTTCCATTAGCCCCTGTCGCCTGCCCAACGGGGTGAGCAGCACTGCGGTGACGTCATTTTGAGCGCGACACAACAATCTGTGGCTTTTTGTCACAAACCGAGTAATAAAGGAAAGCAGAAGAAGGCTGCAGGTGGCAAGAAGAAATACCCCTTGAGAAGCACAGGAGACTTTTGGAAGCTATACAACAGAATGAAGCCGAGGACGAGAGCAATCGAGCTGCAAAGAAAAGACGTATGAGGGTAAGCTAACGGTAGCTACTGCTAGCATGCTAGGTTGTCGCGTTCATGACTCATCGATGACAACATTGTCTGACCAATCAGTTGCCGGCAGTTGGTTATGTCATCTTTTAGTATAAACTCTGCTCGCTTGGAACCAGAGCGGAGTAGGTACTAACTAGCTTGTTTTAGGAGGTACCAGGCCAGTGGAAACACGCTGCAAATCGAGTAGGGCCAAGTAGAGTAGGACCAAGGCGTGCTAGTGGAAAAGGGCCATTAGATGATTACTGAGGGCTGTGTGTGTGTTTGCATGTGTTTGGGCAGGCCTACAGCCTGTGAAGATCCAATGCAGGGACAGAGAAAAAAGAGGAAGCAGGTGCTGTGTCTTGTCTGTTTTTCGGTGGATTTTTCCGCTACCTCAGGTACTTTTGTCAACTTAAATTTGTAAGAGTGGGCCTAACATTTTTTCTTGGTGCACCAGTGCTCCCAAGAAAAAATGTTAGGTGCACTCTCATAAATATTGGGTGCATGTGTGCCCAAAATGGTTGCACTCTGGAGCCCTGATTGGATTTTGGGAGTGATCGAGATCAGTGGAAAAACGCCATGACGAAAAATGTGATTTTTGTGAATACTATTGAACTAAATTAGATATCATAATGAATCAATTTGCTTATGGTATGTTTTCATGGTCAAGGAATGTAAATATTTAGATGAAATAAAGGTAGGACTAATATTTATGGTATAAATCACAATATGGGTGAAGGCCATGACGCTGGCATAGGCCTGCGATCTCCGAGTGCTTTTCTGGTTAAAACCTCCACCAACCTTTTCCAGCCTGAGCAGGTTGTTGGACAGCTCTCCAAAGATCTCCGCGTTTATTTCGCTCTGCGGTCTTTGGCTCACAGCGTTACTGCAACAACATTTACATAGACTCATTAAGCAAATAAAGTAAAGAGCTTCCTACAGAGCAGCACAGAGAGGGTTTGTCGTTGATAAAGTCCCATCTTACTCAGTACGAATGTGCTCTCCCACGGACACCAGGGAGTTCAGACGATGCTCCAGAGCTACGATCTTAAAAGCCATGTAACAGGAGGACAGGACGAGGACGCTGACTCTGTGGAGTCAAAGACACAGTGACACATGATTGTTCAAACACCAAACACAGAGCACAATTACAGACATGCCCAGATCATGTGAGTACAATGTGAGAGATGTTGAATGATTGTTCTGTCAAAGAGCCGTGACATCTCGGGTTTCAGTAATGAAAGGTTACTCACAAAAACAAATAGATGAGGAGGATGGTGTGTAGGGACATGGGCTGGGACGATTTGTCTTTAGGTGCTGGTTCAGGAGTCCCTGCAGAGGAAAAGCACAACAAAGAAAACTGTTAGGCAGAGGAAGTCTGTTCAATAGACCAGAAGGAGAGCCCGTATTACAACGATTTGAAAGTCTCTGCACTGGCTTCCAGTATCTTTAAGAAAAGACTTAAAGGTTCTTTATTGCTGTTTAAACCTCTTAATGGTCTTGGTCCCTCTTATTTATCTGATTTGCTCAGGTCTTGAGGCAGCGGTCTTCCCACTGTTCCCAAAGTTCATTCAAAAACATACGGTGAAGCATCTTTTCAATATTACAGCCCCCGTCAGTGGCACAGTCTACCAGAGGACCTGAGAGCAGCTCCTACTCTTCATATTTTTACCTACATTTTAATCTGTTTTTTAATAGAGTTTTGTTTCACTCTTTAAATCTGCATCATATGGGTTTTACTCCATTGTAGTTTCTGAGTGAATATTTTATGTTTTACTACTTTTTTTTTACCAATATTTATTTGTTAAGTATTTGGTTTTAAAACAGTTTTATCTTAATCAATGCATTGCATTTTATTACCCGTTATATCTTATCAGGGTTACATTTATTCAGTCATGCCAGTTTTATCTTTACATTCTGGCAGATCAGACAATAAGATGAATGCCCGACAGCTGTTACTGTTATGTGAAGCACCACAAAGCTAATGTTGCTTACCTATCCAGCAGAAAGACGGCGACGTCCAGGTCCGTTTTCAGGTCTTTCAATTTGCGGAGTTTCCTTCACCGTTGGAAAGCAACACCAATGTTGACCCGGGTCTTCACTCTTTCATGGTCATAGGCCTTCTTTTTCACTTTCTGCTCCTCTGACCTTTTTCTTTTGGGCTGTTTTTCAGCCACTGCTACTGCACCTATTGTTTCTCTCTCTCTTACACTAACTGCGCACGCTACGCAACCTACGACTTCCCCCTCTGTCTGATCTGCGCATGAGTATGATCGCCCCCTGGATGTGGGGAGGTGTATTCTGTTTTGGTCACTCGGCCTGAGCCACAGTATTTATCTGCTGAAATTCAGAGCCAAGGCTGTGTATTGAAACCAGAATTTTTTTTCAACATGCTGTAAGTGCTAACATCTTGTGGATGGAGAGGAGAAATACGGTGATTTTGACAAATCTTGCATTAAATTAGAAGATTAGAAGGTCGCTGACTACACCTTTAAGCAATTTTCTGCTTTTTATTCCACTTATTGTTATCTTATTTTATCTTTTGCCCATGTAAAGCACTTTGTATTACAAAATCTTGTATGAAACGTGCTATACAAATAAAGTTTGATTGATTGACTGAAAAACAAAACTCTGAGTACTGAACATGAGTGTACCATTGCTGAGGCCTGCTCCATCTATTTGGCTGGGTGTTTGGAGATGGATGTCTGCGTGCACTGAAACCTCTCCGCTCTTCACTGCACCAAGAAACGTGTTGGGAAAGTCTGTTGAATAAACAGAGAGAACCTGTGACCGAGAGCCTCCTGCCAGGTAAATATTATTAGAAGCATAAATATCTTTAAACAGTAACGGCTCATGTAATTAAAGGAGTGCCTGCATGAACAATCAGCTGGGGATCATTCAGGACGGATGCTTTCATAAAAAACTCTGTCTGCTTCAACAAAAAGTCTCAAAGGATCAAATTTCACTTTGGCTTCGCTCCAAATATTTGCAAACCAAAGTCTGTGTGAGCCGCAGTGACACATGATGCCTGAGGCAGATTTAAGGGACTAGGAGATTAAGTTAAGAAAACAGAAGCACGAGGAGCATACAGGTATACAGACGTATTAAAGACCTAAACACACCACTTATTTTATCATAGTCTGGAGTTTGTGAGCCGGAGCTGCTGCTCTCCATCATCTCCTGCCGTCTCTGCTGAACGACTCCATCGAGGTCAGAGAAGTCTCCAGTAAAGTCCTGCAGCGCACGCACAGGAAGACATACAATAGATGCCACACACAGAGAGAGGGTTGAATAACACGAGAACAAGGTTGGTCCATACATCTCTCATGTTAAAGGAAAATATTATCTTGTACAGTCATGTCGAGCGAGAACATTTTGTACAAACCAGAGGAAGAGGTGAAGAACAGTCCACCCTGAAGCTGTTCTCGCAGGAAGAGTTGGTGGGGCTGCCACACGTCTTATCCACCTGGAATCACAGAGCTTGGGTGTTAGTTCAGGGAGTGACATTCGCTCTGCTTGAAACTGATACTTGGAAGCAACAGATGCATTTCACTGGATTAGAATTGGGAACTTTTGTGCAACTAAATCCAAACTACATTTAAATCTTTTAGAATATAGGCCCTTTTCCACTAGCATGCCTTGGCCCTACTCTACTCGGCTCTACTCAATTTGCAGCGTGTTTCCACTAGCCTGGTACCTCCTAAAACAAGCTAGTTTTAGTACCTACTCTGCTCTAGTTCCAAGCGAGCAGAGTCGATACTCAAAGATGACGTCACTGACTGCCGGCTACTGATTGGTCAGACGATGTCGTCATGGATGAGTCATGAGTGCGACGACCTAGCATGCTAGTGGTAGCTACCGTTAGCTTACCCTCATACGTCTTTTCTTTGCAGCTCGATTGCTCTCGTCCTCAGCTTCATTCTGTTGTAGAGCTTCCAAAAGTCTCCTGTGCTTCTCCAGGGGTATTTCTTCTTGCCACCTGCAGCCTTCTACTGCTTTCCTTTTTCACTCGGTTTGTGACAAAAAGCCACAGATTGTTGTGTCGCGCTCAAAATGACGTCACCGCAGTGCCGCTCTCTGTTTACAGCGACACTGCACCCCGTTGGGCAGGCGACTGGGGCTAATGGAAAAGCAGCACAAGGCGAGTAGAGTAGAGCCGGGTAGAGTCGAGTCGAGTAGAGTAGGGCTAATGGAAAAGGGTCATATGTGTTAAAATCAAGGGTCCCCAAACACCTAGAATTGGGCAATTTCTTGATTTCTTCTTCTTTAAGATCCCCATTAGCACTAGCAAAAGCACTGGCTATTCTTCCTGGGGTTCAACACACAAAGTCAGACAAAATGCAAACACAACAAACAAGCAAGGTCAAGAACAAAAACACAAAGCTCCTCATACAGTACGGTACAGGCCAAAAGTTTGGACACCCTTCTCATTCGATGTGTCTTTATTTTCATCACTATTTACATTGTAGATTCTCACTGAAGGTATCAAAACTATGAATGAACACATGTGGAATTATGTACTTAACAAAAAAGTGTGAAATCAATGAAAACATGTCTTATATTCTAGTTTCTTCAAAGTAACCACCCTTTGTTCTGATTACTGCTTTACACACTTTTGTCATTCTCTTTATGAGCTTCAACAGGTAGTCACCTGAAATGGTTTTCACTTCTCAGGTGTGTCTTTCCAGGGTTAATTAATGGAGTTTCTTGCCTTTTTAATGGGGTTGGGACCATCATTTGTGTTGTTCAGAAGTCAGGCTGATGCACTGCCTGACTATATTACATGCCAAACCAAAATCTTATCAACAAAATAGTGCATCTCAAGTACACATGCTGTGCCTAGACATGAGGAAAAACGTCCTTGAGTAGAAAAATACTGCACTCACTAGCTTGATTTGAATATTTCTGTCTAATATTGGGTGTTTTTAAGTTCACAGACTTTTGATTTTTAAGATATCAAGCACAGCTGCTTCTTTCACTGTGTTTCTAGTTTTAATGCTAGGCTAAGCTGAGCTAACCTGCCTCTCCCCTACTTACCATGCATACCTGGAAACTGAAATCAACCTTCCCATATTTATGTTTGATGTGTTATTGATAAGACTGCATAATGTGGAAAAATACTTTCAGGTCATCACAATGCCAAAGGACCAATCGGGACATCTCTTAAACTGAGTTTTATCAAGTGAACTGATCACAGTGCATATTTACAGTTACAGGGTGGACCAGAAAAGTCCTTCCTAAGTCCTTTCCTATCCACTTTACCTTAACCCCGATAAAAAACGTCACAGGGTCAAGAGAAAAAGACGAGAGGAAAGGAGAACTGCGGCCAAAGAGGAATTCGACAGCACTTTGCCTCTGATGTCATATTTATGTGCCGACGGTTACTTGTGACGGAGGTAAGCCACGATGAACTACAATGTTCTGAAAATGAAGAACAAGAAGCGCATATGTCCTCTGCATTATCTCACAGGGTTGTTTCGTGTCTTCAGCGGTTAACATTAACAATCCATGATCAGAGGATTTACCTGTGATGGTGTTTTGTCTTTGGTCATGCAGTGTGTGTTTCCTGCTCACAGCTGTGAGGTTCATGAGAGCATCTATAAATGTTGACAATCTGAAGCCTGATATACAGCAGACCGTCAGAAGCACCATTCCCCCTGTTTCATTCTCATATATCATCATGAACATTGTTTGAATTTATCATGTTTGGAGTATTGTAAAAGTCCTCAATTGTCCTTTTATTGATTGTTTTTAATAAACGTTATTAGGCCTCATCGTTCTGTCCCTTCTCCATCGTAAGTTTCTGTAAACTTTCGTCAGGAGCCGTATTTATACACGTCACGTGCTGCAAGGCATTATGGGGCGTCTTCTTCTCCTTTCCTTTTGAAAAGGATGGTCCAGTGTTTCCTAAGCTAAAGGAGATATTTAGATCCAAAATCGAGCGGCGGACATCCATATAATGGTAGCACATAGGGCATACAGCGCCGCTCCTAAAACTGCATTAATCATCCAAAAACTCATTAGTTTCACCAATATTCCATCATGGTCCGCTCACGCTACTCCTCCACGACAGTCTGTGTCGCTCCAGACATGTTTTTGTAACTGTGCCGACCTCTAAACTGAAGAAGAAGAACGTATGCCTCCGCGCATGTGCAGTACTCTCTGGAGCGCTGCCTCCGTGTCCTTCTTTCGATGAGCTCCTCATCTGTAAACTCTGGCTCGAAACTTTAAGGACACCCATCATATTCAAAGTTCTCCTCCACAACATCTTCATCCGATAGATATTCGTCCATTTTGCTCAAAACTGGAAGAAGAAAGTCGTTGTGTAGCTGACTGTCTTCCCCTGAAACAATGAGCCGTACTGGGCAGGCGCGGAACAAGCGCTCTTCTTCTTCAGTTCAGAGGTCAGCACAGTCACACATGTCTGGAGTGACACAGACTGTCATGGAGGAGTAGCGTGAGCGGACCATGATGGAATATTGGTGAAATAATGAGTTTTTGGACAATTAATGCAGTTTTAGGAGCGGCGCTGTATGCCCTATGTGCTACCATTATACGGATGTCCGCCGCTCGATTTTGGATCTAAATATCTCCTGAAGCACTGTTTGGATCAGGAAAGCCTTCTGGGTGAGTATATTGTTCTACTTCATTCTATAAACAATGTGAAAGCTGCAGAAACCGAACTTATCCTTTAACTTTTGGAGAATTCGAACAGCACTTATCATGGCCGATGCTTAAATGCTTCCGGGTCATTTCTTCAGTAAGGAAGGTTCCTTATCAAAAAAGGACTATTAGGATGCACCCACAGTAATACGAAGCCGGAACATCATCTTTACTTTAAAAAAAGTAACAACAGAAGTGTTTCTTCAGCTTAAGTGAGGCTGCATGAGGTGCTGCTGGGTTCAGGAAACATGTTGATATAACAATCAAAAGGAAATACAAAGCACTCGCTGTTTAAACAATAAAAAAAAGCCTTTGGTGTTACAGCACGGACATGTTAGACCTTTAAACAAACTGTTAATTGTTGGCTTTAAGGCCCAAGAGGGGAGTCGGCTGTTTGTTGTGTGTTGTTAACAATGGGGTGTTTTGACAATAAAGGTATTTTACTGGTAAATAGAAAAAAGGGCTTGGAGTTCTCTTATATTTCACTTCTACGCCTCATTTCATCAGAAACTTAAAATACACTACAAGTACTTTGTCAAAAATAAAACATAAAAAAAATCTTAGGATGTGGGGAGATTAGGAGAATCTTGTTCTTAAACAGAGGTGCAGTTATTCTGAAATTTTAGGGTTCAGGGGAAACTATCTGTATATAACCCCACCCTAAATTAGATTTTAGTCTTTACTCATTCTGTTTAGCTAAAGCCAAACCAGTGACAAGAATCATGTCTCTTCCTTTTGCCTTTCAGTTTTTCTTTTGAATTCACAACAGATGCTTCCTGCTGCACTACCAAGCTGCTCATTAAAGCAATAAAATCTTAGAAAATAAATGTATAGAATAAACATTTTTGTGGTTTTGTTCAGGTGTGCAAGCCAAAATCTGAAGGAGGTGAGTATGGATGATGTGACTTACCTCCAAATGGATGCAGACGGACCTCAGAAGTTTGTAGGTGGTGTTTCGTGAAAGAAAGGACACAAATACATGCTGGAAAATAGTCGTTCAGAATCAGTGTTGTGCTTAAACTAAACATTTGATGATTGATTGTGTCCTTTGTCTTCTTACCTGGTAACTTGCGGTCTCAATCACAAGTGCATTTGGCACTAACAGGGCAGTTTTGGTCTTTTTAATGAACGTCACAGACACCACAGGGATTGTAATCTGGAAATAACAAAAAGAAAAAAAGAAAAAAACAACACGTTAAGCCAAACAAATGAGGTAAAATTTCAAAATGTACCATAATATCTGAGCAATATTTGAATCTGCAGATAATTTCCTAAAAAGCTGACTACCAGACTCAACATTAATACTTTAGTCAATAAATATATTTATTTAGATATATAAATTATATATATATATATATATCCTGTTTATTGGCTGTAATATCAGATCCATGTAAAATATACCACAGGGGTTAGAAGTGTGAGAAAAACTATACATATACCAATGTCATGGTATTAGCAGCTGCTGTATGGATGTTTTAAGTTCAATATTGTGATTTTTTTTTTAAGTAAGTAAGTCCAGGTACCTTCAGAATTTGTGCAAACATGTGTTGTTATTACTACAACTATACAGCAGATTATGAATTTGTTTTTAATGTACTATACCAGTTCTTTATATGCTTTAATTACTGTATAAATTGCACATATAGTAACTTTAAAAACAGCTTTAAACGGTTTTGTTTCCTTTAGTCTCTAGAAAGGCACTTAAAAATAAAATGAATTATTGTCATTGTTATAAACGTGAAAACATTTAGTCTCTGTAGAGGATCACATGCAGCTCTTTTTCCCTCCCCTTTAGCTGAGGCTATACTACTAAGACATCATAAACCTCAGGAAGAAAAACAGAGCATTTCTCCATTAACTGAGTTTCCTAAAAACGTTCCTGCTCTTCTTCTCTTAAACCACTTTTTGCAACATAAGAAGCAGAGAAATGTGATTTTGCAGGATGTGGGAACTTAAAATATTTTCCTAGTAATAAAGTTTAATTCTGTTGTTATTAGGTTGGCAGATAAAAAAATACAATTGCACAGAATTATCTCATACTGTAGGTCACATTTTCTGTCCCTGGGACACACCACAAAGTTATACACTTTATGAATAACAGTGACTAGAGTTGAGTTTTTACAGTTTCAGAATTGTTTGGGACATGTACTTTCTTCCAGTCAATTTATAGTGTCTGGGAAAAGTTTGTAACATTTCCCGAAATGCTCATTGTTCAACCGTATTGAAGGGCTGCATTTTTTTTTGCAATGTAGCAAACAACACTATCTGTGAGCTTGCACCATTTTACACTGTTTTATTCATATTTACTTTGCTGACCAAACGCCTCAGTAAGCGCTGATGGTCAGGACGAAGGCTCCGCTGAACCTCCCCTTCTTCGTCGTCACTACTTTCAAACAAATGCAACATATCGACTCGTTGGTGTTCATGAGCTCACACCTTGTTCATTCTGTTTAAAACCAAAATATTCCCACACTGGGGCTGTGGCATTATTAGGAACCGTGGCTTTTGTGCCATCATTCATATTTGTGTTTGTTTCCTCGTTACTCCTTTCGCTCACTTCAGCTCTGTGAGTGTGTACATGCAAGCGGCCCCGCTTACCCCCCAAAGATTGCACGAGTGACAGATGCTCACTCTGCTAAATCCGCTATAGAACCGATGCACCCTGGTGTTAAGAAAGTTGGACAGAGTGAGCCATCCTCTCATTCAGCCTCTTTGGTAGAAAGAGAGGAGGGAAACAGACACGCAGACACGTGTCAATTTATCGAGGTCGGCAAACTTATCAAGGATGTTTTTATTTGTTGTGCGGTCAACTGATTCATTGATTATTGTGACAGGCCTAACAACAATATATCATGATATATTGTGTTTTCATCAATTTATAGTGATACATATTCAGGGTTCCCACTCTTTTCTAGAAATCATTTTTCAGGACTTTTTCAGGACTTTTCAAGGACTTTTCAAGGACTTTTCAAGGACTTTTCCAGAATTTTTTCCAGTGTCACATAACCAACTGAAGTTACATTGTTGCTGTGGGCAGTTTTCGGTTCTAATTAGCCTTAAAAAACAAGATTAGAGGTTGATGAAAAATATCTCTAGCTACTGATCACACTGATCTTAGAATTTCTTTGTTTCTAACTCTCCAGCACGAACACTGTCTGTTAGCTTTCTGTTCAGTCTGGCTTGTATGTGTCTTACCATTATAAATGTATGGTTATACGTATTTTTAAATCTATATTTAATCTGCTTTTTTATGAAAAGCTTAGGTTGATTTAGCCTAAATTTTATTTGTTTAATATTTTTTTATTATTTCTTTCTGTCCCCATTGTTTTGAGTTTTTATATTTAATGCCTTACCTTGCATTATTTTACCTACTCACATTTTCTGGCTACGTGTACATTATTTACCAAGTACATTTTTACTTAATTTCCTATGTTTCAAGCTAAAAGGAAGAAAAATAATTTTCCAGGACAATTTAAGCTTTTCCCGGACATTTCACTTTTTTCCTCATTTTCCATATGTTTTCCATGACTGGAAAATTGGGCAATCATTTTCCAGGTTTTTCAGGTTTTCCAGGATGCATGGGAACCCTGATATTGTATCAACAGATTCTGGCCGATACACACCCCTAATGATGGATGACAAGATTCTTCATTATATTCCCATTTTAATGAATCAAAAGTATAATTATAGGAAGACTAAAATGTTTTCTTGCTTCACATATACCTTAAAACTGTTCTACACATTAATTATAGCTATATGTGTGCACTGAAAAAAGAGAAGCTCTCCATTCTTGCTATACATTTAGTTTAGTCTACACTATCTTTTTCTAACAAACATACTGTCACCATGAAAAAAATTACAAAAAGGTGTTATCATTGTTGACTTAAGAGATATCAACAGAAATCCAATATTGTGCAGTTGAAATACAGCAACAGTTACTGAACTTGCATATTTACCTTGGTGTCTTTGCCAAAGACTTTTGAGTGGAAACAGATCCAGTTATCAGAGACAAACATTCTCCCCTGATACAAAATGTCTCTCTGAAGGGCACAAGTGTAACCTGATGGCACAAAAAGTCACATTTAGAGCAGCAGTTCTCGCTTATTGTTGCACTTGTTTTAACAGAGAATCAGACGCTCACTCTGTTTGAGGGGTTCGTCTTTGCCGACCTCTTTGAATATCTTGTGATACTGGGCGTTTGTCTTTGATATCTGTAAAAAAAAAAAAAAAAAAAAAAGGCAGTTTTAATAAAACAAAACAGAAAATTGTGAAAATCTTGTACGAAAAATGACAGATGAGTTGTTTTCCTACAGGACTGGGCAGAGGTTTCTTTCTGTCAAACTTCCCTTCACAGTCACTCGGAGTCTGCGCCGGGGAAAGCTGCTCCACAGGTTTTAATCTGACAAATAAAAAGGTCCTTGTTAATGTTTAAGGAGCAACAAAACACCTGAGAGGAGGGCAGGTGACATAACGTATGTGGGTGATATAACATGTGGGCTAGCATGGGAAGAAGAGAAGTAACATGGAGGCCCTGGGCAAAATGAGGCTCTTCTTACTTCAGCCACAAGCATTCATAGCTTATAAATAAAGTCTTGTAAAGGGGTTTTAAAAGTGCAGAAACGTCGTGATCTTTTTTCATTAATATTTGCACTCTAATTTGCATGACTAAGTCAGTAATGTTTGAACACAGCTCGCTTCAATCAGTCATGACATTTCAAAAATAGGTGAATAGTATTTGACAAAGAGGGTGGGTATGGCCAGGATCAAGAGTTTTCCCAACATCACCAACATGATTCTGCAAATCCATGTTATCATGCCAATTGATACGATTTTGTTGATCCTACTGCCATTAATAATTCTAATTAATGATACAATTCTGTAATGATTCCCTTCTCAGTTCTTGTGGAATTTCAGTGTGGGCAATGGGAATGTGAAATGAACGGGTTGAATTAGAGTTGTGGAGCGATCCAATCAGAGCTGCTCTCTTTATGAATTGATATATTCATGTAGAGCAGGTTGACTGTTTGTTGTCAGTTCTGGTATTGTAACTAAGATGCTCTGCCAGGTGGCCGAAATAAAGGTGACTACATTTCACACAAAAGCTATTATTTTCTGTTTATTGATACATTCAAACCTAACTAGCATTCAATAAAGGGTTATTAGATGTTTCGTTTTATCCAAGTGTAAAGAAAGAAAATCAAGAAACATAAAAAAAAATTGCCTTACACTTAACATTTTAGTCAACTAAATTTATAGCAGATTCCTTGACTAAAACATTGTGAAATTTCTAGGGCTGTAATCAACCAAAGAAATTGTTGGTCGACCAAAACACAGCAATTGTCACCAAAAATCGACCAATCGCGGGGGGGGGTAAAACTTATATCAGCACCTGCTTCTGTTTTAGCCCAGTTTTTCTGCTTTGTGTCCCTTTTTAAAATGCGCCACAAAATGATGTGCTGCTGCTGGATTAAACTTATATCAGCACCTGCTTCTGCTTCTGTTTTAGCCCAGTTTTGGCTTTGTGCCCCTTATTAAAATGCGCCAGAACATGACGCGCTGCAGCCACGGCGGGAGTGTGCCCGGCGCGCCCGGCGCGCCCAGCGCACCTCCAAATGCCCTGCATATTAAACCAATCATGGGACTCCTTAAGTGTTTCCATACAGAGTTGTATATTAGCCACGTTGTTCACTACAACAGACACTTTTTTTTCTGCTCGACCTTTGAGGAATCGGCAAGTTCATATAATCCGCAGCGATGTTTCTTCCCGTGTCCGCCTCTCCTTTTTTACCTCTCTCAAGCAGAAGACTCTTTGCTTTCCAGTCTTCATCAATGAAATGGGCAGTCACTGTCATATATGACTCCATTTGAAGAGACGTACACATCTGTTATTTTTATCTATTAACTCCGAAGCTTTCTCTTTTTTCCTCCCTCGTATTTTGCCGTGAGTGTGTGCTTAATTGTCTGGCGCGCCGGCACTGAATATCCAGGTTTCAATGTTTTTCTTGGCCTTCCACGACACCAATGGGCCTCATACCCTCAGAAATAAATGGTCAATTCCTTCTGTGATGTCGTTTTTGCATTTGGGTGTTTATGTGGCATACAATCCTCGCGGACTGGGTGAGGGATGCAGCCGCTGCAGCGCGGGCAGTGGGCAGAGTGCATGCAGTTATAAAACAAATACACGATTATTAGACTAGAATATTGAAATGTTCTTGAATAAAAATATTGAAATGAACGATAAATACATTGAAATGGTGTTCTAAGACATGATGGGGGTGCTCAGAAAATACCCCCATTTCACTTGATACGTTTCTTCTGATGAAATGAACTGAAGGGGGAAAAAAAAAAAACACATTTGGTCGACCAATCAGAATTTTGGTCGACTGAGCACGCATCGACCAATTAGTCGACCAGTCGACTTGGACTTTACAGCCCTAGAAATTTCATCAATTAAAACTAGACTAAAATGAAAACTATTGGTCTATCGGTCCGATATCACCAAAAAAAAAACAAATATTGGATTATGTCGGCCTGTATCTAAAATCTCCGATATAAAAACTAATATAAAAGCAATCCATTCTGATTTGTTTTTTATCTTTTTAACTTAGTTGTAGAAAATGCTTATGTGGTTATTTTACAATTTAAGTATAAGAAAAAATAAGAAAAACTAGGCTGTTATTTAAACATTTACTGTTTGTGGCTCTCCAAGAAGAATTTTTGTATTAAAGTTACTGTTATAAACACTTTCTATATGTATGTTGTTATGTTATTCACGACGGAAGTCACGTTGAAAACAACAACAAAAAAGTAAGGTTACAAGAATAAAGTCGTAAAGTTAAGAGAGTAATCTCGTAAATTATGAGAATAAAGTCGTTAATCTTAAGAGAATAATCTCATAAATTTACGGGAATAAAGTCGAAAAGATACGAGAATAATCTCATAAATCTTCGAGAATAAAGTTGAAAAAACATGAGAATAAAGTTGAAAAATGACGAGAATTAAGTCATAAATCTTTTTTGATCAAACTAGGAAACATCTGCTAGGGTATAATTAGAAGGATATTCACAGATTCGGACTTTGCTGCTCAATAACGCATCAACAAAAGAACGTAGTTCCAAACCCGACCCCACTTTTTGATCACTGTAATGAAGACTGTGAGCTTTGAGCTAGTTTTCTTCCAAACGAACCGTCACACGAGCCAGACGACTTCAATTGGTCTCAATACGCTGCTGCTAATGGCTTAGGGACCGTGGGCAAATTACCATACTAAATCACAGCAAATGTAAAAGATCGTATGTTATTCATACTACAGGTCATATTTTCTTTAAGACTTATGAATTAAAATATTTAAATATATAATATAGTTTGATCTCAAAAGATTTATGACTTAATTCTCGTAACTTTCGGACTTTATTCTCGTAACTTTTGGACTTTATTCTCGTAACTTTTGGACTTTACTTTGAGGTGTGCTGCTGACCTCTTGGCCAAGTCACCCTTGCAAAAGAGATCTCGATCTCAATGGGTTTTCTACCTGGTTAAATAAAGGTTAAATAAAAAATAAATAAAATAAAATATTCTTGTAACTTTTTGACTTTATTCTCGTAAATTTATGAGATTATTCTCGTATCTTTACCACTTTATTCTCGTAACATTACGACTTTATTCTCATACATTTATGAGATTATTCTTGTATCTTTTCGGCTTTATTCTCTTAAATTTATGAGATTATTCTCATATCTTTTCCACTTTATTCTCGTAATTTATGACTTAATTCTCTTAACTTTTTGACTTTTTTCTCGTAATTTATGAGATTATTCTCAGATCTTTCCGACTTTATTCTCATAATCTTACTTTTTTTTGGTTTTCAACGTGGCCCTAATCCTCCGTCTTAGTTATTTTAAAAGACACTGAGTTTTTCATTCATAAATGTCTATATTTGAATGAGAGTAAATTTTTCTGTTGTATCAAGTGAAGTTTTTCTTTTTCCAGTGTTAGACACTGTCTCATTAAGAGCGACAGGTCAAACTCTGGAGCAGGGGATCTTGGTTTACTTCATAATAAAAGCAGGATACTGTGCATCAGTGCAGGTTAAAATCAGTTTGAAAGTATCGTCACATAATAAAATCTATCCCCAGCTGCCGTTCTTTCTAAGATCACCTCTCTGACAACACTCTAACCCTGTTCTTTACCTCATGGCGGCTGGTTTCCTCCTGCTCTCCGGAGGCTCTGACTCAGTGTCCAAACACAGCTGGAGGCCTGCAGGTGACCCCCCTCTCCTCCCCGCTCTCTTCTCCCCTCCATTCTCCCCCTCAGACCTAAACACAACAAACAGAAAGACACAACAAAGACAGTGTTAGCAACAGCCTGTACGATCTTCTGGATCTTTGCTCTGATTCAAGCTGCAACTCAAAACAAATCAGAAGGCAGGCGAGCAGCTTTCTAACTTAAACCACGAACATACACTTTGACATAAATGTATTATTTGCGTGTAGGTGTCTGACAGACATGTTTTTGTGTGTAGTTTTGTGACATCTTCTCATCTTGTAGTTTGAGGCTCTTTGTACATGAATGCTTTAGCAGAATTAGGTTTGACTTACTTAAAAAATATCTCCTCTTCTACCACAATCTGCACAACACTTAACATTTCATGGGCGTGGGAATGCATCAAAGCACCTAAATAAACTATCTTAAAAAATTACAGTGAACAAAACTTTAAAAAATCGCTCATAAATTTGAGTCTGCTTTGCTCTCTGTCCTGTGATGAAACTTGCACAGCTTATGGCACGTCCCCCAGCCCATAAATTTCAGGGTTGCCCCCCCATGTGTGCCACACCCACCATGATCACACATTATTGCAGATTTAGCATGTGGTATCTGAACTTGGTCTCTGGCAAAGAATTTCTATTTTCATCCTCTGGAGAAGAGAATAAAATATACCCCATAATGTCATGTGACTAAACATTTATTCACTCCTTATTTGCTGCACAATAAGTCACTTAATTTCATCAAACACATTTTTTCTCTTGTCATTTTTAGCACAAGTCCATTTACTTTATTTTACTTCACATTTATTCTCTTGCTATTTACTGCACAAAATATCACCTTATTTCATCCAACATAACATTATAACTTCATTCTGCACATTAATCGATTATTTACTGCACAATTTGCCACTTTCCTCGATTTAACTGGACTTTTATTTACTTGTTATTTGATGCACAATAATTCACTCTATTTCATCCAATTTGACATTTATTCTCTTGCCATTTCCTGATAAAATATCACTTAATTTTTAGGGATGGGATGAAATATCATTTGGCAATATATCGCGATACAGTACGTGACGGAACGCATCGACTTTGAAAAGAATGGATCGCGAAATAACAACGCCACGTCTGGTAATAGCACAAGTGACCAGAAGTGACAACAACAAACATTAGCACCAACTACCTTGCCTCCAAAAAGCCGAATGATGGAGTTGAATGAGGTGGAAATTGAGGAGGCTCTGCCTGGATACAAGTCATCTGTCTGGCAGTATTTTGGCTTTCTCATTAAAAAAGACGAAGACGCCGAAAACGAGTCTATCGCTCATTAGCATACACTCTCTCTAACCTCTCTAAGGTTAGAGAGAGTGTTATTGTTTGTGTTTGGCCTGTTAGGCCTTGTGTTTTCCTGTGTGCAACTCAAGCAAAAACAAATAAGTTGTAATTACACAGTAATATATAACTTTTTTGATACTGTATCGTGACGTATCGTATTGTGGACCGGGCATATCGAGGTGCAGCGTATCGCGAGTTTAAGTGTATCGTCCCATCCCTATTAATTTCGCCTAACCAGACTTTTATTTACTTGCTATTTAAAGCACAATATGTCACTTTATTTAAAGTGACTCAACATTTATTTACATTCTAATTACTGCACAAATTTTGTTAAATGTATGAGTAATCATTCTCTCTATGGTTACTGCGCACTAGGTGAACAATTATGCCCTTGTCATTTACTGCACAATATGTGACTATATTTCATGTAACTGATAGGGGCATAACGAAATTTCGTGCCACGAAATTTCGCAAAATAAAAAATGACGAATTAAAATTGAAAGATGCACGAAATAAAAAAGGCGAAGGGATGCGTGCACCACTGAGATTTTTTACCCTTCTCGCCTACTGTAGCAAAACTTTCGCTTCAGAATGGAGGAAGACAAGGTCGAGGAATTAGCTGACGCTCCTTCGTCAAATAAATCCGTTGAGTGGACCTATTTTGGCTTCCCATGTAAAAGATGAGAGAGCGGTGAGAAGATTGCTAAGTAGTTCACTATATTTTTTAACAGTGCATGAATAGCTTAGATTAAATTTTCAGACATTTCTAAAAGAAAGTAATTGTTTATTGAATATAATGACATATTTTAATATTCCAGTAGCCTTTGCTTTTCAAAAAAAGCACAACAAAGTTTTTAATTCATATTAAGCCTTCAGACAAAACAAAACATGCATTCAAAATACTAAAGTGCATTGAAGTGGATAAACCCGCAATAAATAAATTGTCCTTTTGACACAAGTTTGCTATGCTTAGCCACAGTCACACGCAATGACGTTGTTGATTTCATCGTGTCACACGGTACTATTCGGCCTTGCTATTACCGCACTCCACCGAAGGCCAAATATGGCTTTTTTTTTTTTGTTGCATTATTCGGCTGAATATATTCGGTCAACGAATATTCAGTGCATCCGTCTTCTCACTGTTGCATAGATGTCACGATGGAGATGCCGCCTGGAGATGCCGCTCCAAGTTTGCCGCGTTTTAACCGGTTATAATCACAGAAAACAGTTTACACAGTGACTTGTTCTCCATATCTCCTTTCATATATATATTCCGAACTTGGCCCTACTTTCTACCTCCCGAAATTAGGTCTGATTTATCTGATCAGAAGTCTCTGACAGACATTTTAGTCTACTCTTTATTAGACTTGTGCTCATAATATCGATATGGCAAAATATCGTATCGCACTCCTTCGGGATACATGCACCAATACCGATTCTACAGAATCGATACGGCCCAAATATTTTTACAGTTGTTGTCAATACACTTTAGCTAATGTTAGCAATGGCACCATTCAAGGTAGAAGACGAGCTACATAATGAAGCATATGTTCTAAATATGAACTTAGGTCTACCATCTTTGAGGATCTGAATTTATGTCTCTCAAGTTGTAGAACCACTTAAAACTCATCCTTGTTCTTTTCCTTCTTATAAGAAAAAAACGAAACTGGTCAAGAATTTTGCTTAAAGCGTAGTCATTGTTTACAATATACGTGTATCGGGTAGGGCTGAACGATTTGAGAAAATAATTTAATTGCGATATTTTTCCCCAATATTGCAATTGCCATTTACTCTGCGATTGTTTTAATGTTCCTCATCTTATGTATTCTTAAACAAACATAAGCAGTAGATCGTTTTATAGTATAACCAATACGACATTAAATCAATCTTAAACTGGGTTAAAAAAGGTTAAAATAGGCATGAAATTGCAAGAAACTATATCACAATGCCAAAATGTTCCACACATTTTGGGTTAAAGATATTGCATTGTCTGCGATTTGAAAATTGCAACAAGCCATACTGCGATTTAATCTAATTTGCACTTAATCGTTCAGCCCTAGTACTGGGATAGTATCGTGGCCTTCCTATCAGAATACCTATCGTATCGTGAGGTTGCTGGAAATACCCAGCCCTGCTCTTTATTTTTTTATTTTTTAAATGTCAGTTAATTTAGTTTAAGTTTTTGTCCTTGTGCACTTGTTTCTTTTAGATACTGTCTAGTTTCCATCAGGGTAAAAAAAGGTAAAACTGACGAAAATAATTAGTCAAAAATATTAACACAGAGGGGCCTTATTTTGGTGCTCGCCTGAGGCCTCCAAATGGCTGAAGCCGCCCCTGCTTATAACCCAGATATTAGTGGTGGGATGGGCACAAAGCATCTACACAAACCCTTCAAAACAACAGCGCTCTCATTCATTTAAGAGCCCAGTATGAAGAGTTTCTGCCCAAACTCCAGACTGACTTTTATTTATGTGGTGCCACGTCCGCACCTCTAAAGTTAGCACAGCCCTTTAATTATAAAAACAGGATACGTATAAAAATAACCACAGTGCTCTGGGCCCAGTCCGCCTCCAGGGGCATTAAAGTAAAAGCCCAGGCCCTCCTCTCCATCTCCTCCAGACTTACGGACCTCGTCCCTCGGGAGTCCTTGCTGAGGAGCTGCTCCTGGGGGGATAATAACGGGGAGAGGGCTCCGTCCGCCTGCTCAGTCACCAGCACCATGTTTTATTCTTCATTATCTCACTCCTCCTCCATTTGAGTCTTCTCACCGCCGTCCTTCAGCTACATTGAAGCTTCAGGAAGCCCTGGCACGGAAAGTTTGGGAAGAGCTCTCTGGATGGACCGAGGAGCCCGACAGAGGAGGAGCCGGGAAAGGGGAGGTGCAGAGAGGTTTCCCGCAGTAAATATGACGCTGAAGCTCCTTACAGCAGACAAATGAAAGTGGAGAAAAGTCCAGCTCTGCTAAAAACCTGCGCAAAGTCGGTTTACACCACATAAGAGTCTAAACTCTCCTGGATGTGGCCGACAAAAGACTTTAGGAAGTGCAGGCTGAGCAAACTTCATGCTATCAGAGTGTAACAATGACGAAGGTACAGCAGGGGGCAGCAGAGCCCTGCGCATGCACATTACCTGCTCTCAGGTGTGTTCATCCTCAGGTGACCCTGCTCAGAGGTACAGGGTGGGCAACAGGTTACCAAGAATTTACCCTTTTTTTTTTTTTAAAGTAATATAAATCACAAAATGAATCCATAAAAGAAACGGATAATAAAAGTTGACATATAAAGACAAGTTAATAAAGTAATTTAAAAAAATAAGATGAAATGTGCTTGGAAGTAAAAATAAATTAAATATTGTGGCTATATAAAACAATATTAATCAGGTGGCCTTGTTCAGAGATACAGGGTGGGCAACAGATTACCAAGAATTTACTTTTTTTTTTTTTTTTTTACAGTGTCTGAATAACACACTTTGGAGTAGTGAGAGAGCCAAATAACAAAAAGAAAAAGCAAATAACAGTGGAAATATACAGATGAATATATAAAATAAAAAATGTATCATGTTGCTACATAAAACAATATTCATCGCAAAATGAATCCAAAAAAGAAATGAATAATAAAAGTTGACATTTAAAGACAAGTTCATAAAGTAATTTAAAAAAAAATAAGATGAAATGTGCTTATAAGTAAAAAATAAATTGAATATTGTGGCTATATAAAGCAATATTAATCAAAAAATAAACCTATAAAAGAAAAGGCTTACAAAAGCAGAAATATAAAGACAAATGATTAAAATAATTGTCGGTATATATATATATATTTTTTTTGATTATCCTTTCCTGTCATGAATTTATATTTTCTTTAATATTGTTTTATAGAAACATTATTAATTTCTTATCTTATTTATTCATATTTATATTTCCACTTTTATTTGCTTGTTCTTTTATACATTTATTTTTGTAATTTGGCACTCTCACTACTCCATACTGCGCTGTAGCATATAGTTGGGCACCATCAGTGAGGGGAAAAAAACATAAATAAATGAAAAACAGCAAATTTAAAGCTTCAAAAAAGTATTATGCCAGTATTAACACATTTTTTTTTACTGTAAACTAAAATAAAAATCCAATTGATTGAGCATGGCACATAACTAAAGCCAATGTAAGTAAGAATGAATGTTTACCCGTTTTTAAAGTACAAATATATAACTTTTATCACTGATTCCAAATTCAGTTTTTACCAACACAATATATCATATTTAAATGTCCCATAAAAGATATTTTGAGATACAATCATAGCAAAATCCTTTCTTTAATGAATCATAAAAAAACAAAACATGTACTAGTGGCAACCTAAGTTTAAAAGAGATATTTAAAAATATGCACTTTTTTTTAAATGAGTGGTGGACTGTACTGGGTGAGGTGAAGGTCCGCATTTGGCCCCTAGGCTGCCAGTTGCACACCCCTGCATTAGAGCATGAAGCCTTGTGTTTAAAATACAACAAAGGTGCATCTACAGTGTTACTTGGATGTGTCTGTGTTTACAGGCTAAATTTAGTCTACAATCTGCTATTCCAAAGAAATTGGGACGCTGTGTAGAACAAATAAATTCAAAATGCAATGATTTGAAAATCCTTTGCCACACATTTTTAATTAGATGCACTAAAAAGACAAGACAATATATGTTATTATTATTATTATTATTATTATTATTATTATTATTATCCAATGAACATTCATTTTCCTCTGAATGGCAAAATGCCAAAGTCACTCCTTATGGCAACACAAAGGAAAAACAAATGAAATCACAGAGGGAAAAAAAATACATAACCACAAAACATCACAGTCACAAACTGGCAGAATCAATTTGTCAGACAAAATCTGAGAGTCCATTAGATGCCAGCTTTCTTAGAGCACAACAAGAACAAGTGAGCACTGTAGTTTTGTAGCCGGCTATATATCCCTACTTACAGCCCGGTGCTCTAAGACGTGTCCGAATAATATAAATTTGCTGTAGTTTTAATTGTCTTGTTCCTGAAGTTGAGTATCCAGGCCAGTCCAGCCCTGTCCGACCCGACCACAAAGCAAAGGAATAGCATTTATAGATAACCTATTTTGATGCTATAAAACTCATCTTAAAGTGTGTATTTTGATCAGGCATATATCTAAAAGTGAGGCTTTTTTGTAATTACTTAGAAACTCCTCATAGCATCTTTAGCTTAAGTAAACATTTGACTGAACAACATTCACTTATATTGGAGTAATATCTGACCAGGAATATCTATACTTTCACTCAAGTAATGGAGTTGAGAACTTTGTCCACCCCTGTATGTAGCACAGTGGCAAACATGCCCCTCTCTCAGCTTTTTTGGAACATGTTGCTGACATTTAACTTGAAATGGAGTAAATAGTTGCAAAAACACAAAAAAGTTGATCAGTTTGAACATTACATATATTGTCTTTCTAGTGAATCCAATTGAATAATAATCAAAGGGATTTACATATCATGGTGTTCTGCTTTTTATTTAAATATATTTTTGGGGCATTTTGTGCCTTCATTGACAGGACATTGGATAGGCTTGTATAAGGGGAAGAGACAGTAGGGGAAGACACTCTGCCATGGTCACAGGTTGGATTCGAACCCAGACCGGCAGAAGTATGTATATTGGACGTGCATTGTTGCTAACCACTACCCCAAACCAGCACCCCATGGTGTTTTGCCTTTATTTTTATTTTACGAAACATGCTAGAATCATTGGAACTAGGGTTTGTAGAACTATATTTTTTAAGAATTTTTCAGCACAGCTATGTAATATCTGTTAAACGTATTATTTGGTACATAATTCATAGATATCTTAAACATTTTAACTGATGAATTCCTTCATCAAGTTATATCTGAAATGAATGTCACTTCTAGTCATTCTTTATTTATTTTTACTTTCTCATTTCAGCCCTTCCCCTAGCCCAGTGGTTCCCAAACTGGGGTACGTGTACCCCCAGGGGTACGCGAAGTGATGTAGGAGGTACGTGAAAAACTGTCAGGTCTAAACAGTTGTTTCAGTGGTTCAAGTTCAAACTGATAAATGTTTGTATTGTGAGCTTTGATAAAGGCCTGAAGTGTTGGCAGAGAGGCTGAGGCATCTTGGAGAAGGAAATCTGTCCTAAATTATCTAAGATTCTTAAAATAACATACAGTAAGTTCAGGCAGACAGCCTTTTAATTAAAGCTTTAAGTTCATAAATGAAAGTGTTTTGCACCACCATGGACTGATAAGCTGCCGTGTAAGCAGGAAGCCCTTGCTCTAAAAGCAGCTCCTTAAGGCTCAACTGAAGTTTGCTGCTGATCACATGGACAAAGATAAGACCTTCTGGAGGAAAGTTCTGTGGTCAAACAAAACAAAAATCGAGCTGTTTGGCCACAATGCCCAGCAAAATGTTTGGAGGAGAAAAGGTGAGGCCTTTAACCCCAAGAACACCATGCCTACCGTCAAGCACAGTGGTGGTAGTATGATGCTGTGGGGCTGTTTTGCTGCCGATGGAACTGGTGCTTTACAGAGAGTAAATGGGATAATGAAGAAGAAGGATAACCTTCAAATTCTTCAAGATAACCTAAAATCAACAGCTCGAAGGTTGGGTCTTGGGTGCAGTTGGGTTTTCCAACAGGACAATGACCCCAAACACAAATCAAAAGTGGTAATGCAACGGCTAAATCAGACTAGAATTAAGGTTTTAGAATGGCCTTCTCAAAGTCCTGACTTAAACCTCACTGAGAACATCTAGACAAAGCTGAAGAAACAAGTCCGTGTCAGAAAACCAATAAATTTAACTGAACTGCATCTATTTTGCTAAGAGGAGTAGTCAAAGATTTAACCAGAAGCTTGCCAGAAGCTTGTGGATGCCTACCAAAAGTACCCAATTAAAGTGAAAATGGCTAAGGGACATATAACCAAATATTAGCATTGTTGTATGTATATTTTTGATCCCAAAGATTTGGTCACTTTTTCTTTTCACCCATAATAAAAAGGCATAAAAGACCCAAACTTGATTAATGTTTATTTGTGACAAAGAAGTATCTGTTCCAATCACTCTATTAGAGAAAAATCAGAGTCATAGAAATAACTGGAAACTCAAGAGAGCCATGACATTATGTTCTTTACAAGTGTATGTAAACTTTTGACCACAGCTGTAGTTAAAAATAATTCACTTTAATAGGTTTTATTTGTATGTTATGCATGTAAAATGTGGGAGGTCGGAGTGCGGCAGGCTTAAATATTTATTTTTCTCTGTGTTATAAGTGCATGAGAGTTGGGGGTACATGGCTGGAGGTCAAGTGTCAGAAGGGGTACAGGCCGTAAAAAGTTTGGGAACCACTGCCCTAGCTCTTACTGTATTTTGTACTTTCTGTGGTACACCTCTAGGGGGCGCTGCTGCAGCATTAATAAAACAGCTGTTCAGGGGGAAGGCTTGTCAGAGTTCATGAAGTATCCAGGAGACAATCCTGCTGCAGCCTGCAATGTGAGCTAACAGCTAGTTAGCCTGTCATTAATCACGGCTGACACGAAACCAGAGTCAAAGGTTCATGAGCTCACAGAGACTCTCAGATTATTCTGCTGACTATTACAGAGAAGGAGAGCAGACTAAGACTGTGATGGCTAAGTGGTTAAAATGAACCAATAACAGAAGTAGAAGTGTTTGTAATTATTAATGAAGTGAAGCAACAATACAGCTCTGAAACAAACCCTGTCACAGAGAGAGAGGCTGAATGCAGTCTAAAGTTAACTCGAGCTGAAGTACAGTAAGTAAACATGAGTGTAAAGAGTAACAGAGTCAACCGTGCAGACACGGGCTTGTCGGCAGTTATCATATCAATAACCATAACACTATAATAGTTCCATTATAGATACAATCTGTCTGTGGCTGGATTAGTCAAACCAAACTGATACTTTTGATGTTTCTTTTTTCTATTACACTTAAACTGTTACTTAGTTCAGGGGTTGACGATTAATATAATAACATTCGTCCTTAAAAACATCTGTTTATTTCCAGGAGAAATGGGAACAATGTTGTGTGTCACTTCAATTATTTTAGTGTTGAATTTTTCCAAATCTAAAGAGCCATGTCTTCAAATGAACAATTAAAACAGTAACATTTCAATTGGCAGGGAAACACTTAATAAATGGATGGCTGTTCAACATGGACTCAAACTCATATCCCAATATTTTAATGCACAGTAAAATTATGGGGAAAATTTACTAGTGAGATACTTAGAGTTTACTAGTGGTAGTAGTAGACCTAAAATGTTACGAGTAAAAACTCAAAGCTTTACTAGTAGTACTTGTAACCAGGGCTTGACAGTGTGAGGAGGCACTTGCTACTAAAAATATTAGAGTGCGAGTTGTGATTTGCATTTGGTAGCACCCTTGCAACTACGAAAAATGGCCGTTCAAAACATGTTTTATCTTGTGTTCAATACGTTGGAAGTTGTGGCCGGTAGTATTCCTGAATGCGGCCTCAGCTGGAAACATGTTCAGCTTTGAAACGTTTGTTTTATTGACCTAACTGCGTTGCTAGCTAGCCTTCGGTACACCCAACATGCCTGCACCATCCTGTGCGAGGTACAGACGAACATAAGCAATAACAAAATAACTATGAAGCCTATCAGTTATTATTTCAAAAGACCAACAAAACCGGAACATGTGGACTCTGAATTGAGGCAAGGAGATGAAATGACGGCGAGGAAGAGTTAGTGTTAGCTTCAGACGCTGTGTCTCAAGACGCCGGAGAGACAGTTAATGACGCCACTGCCGTTCCCAGTCGTAAGAGTTGCACTTTGCACATGAATTCACTTACTGTGTATGTTTATGTCACTTTCGAGTGTATGTTTTTTATCCAAATAACTGTAATAGTTCTGCTTACAAATGCCTCCTCGTCGACCGGATATCTTTGTATTCAAGAAAAACACACTATTAGTAACTTTTCATCATGCTACTTAAAATATTTGTGTGCTCCTAGATTTTTCAACTTGGTAGCCTCTGTGTTACTTGGGAAAATGCTATGCGTCAAGCCCTGCTTGTAACACAAAATCTTCTACTAGTAGATGATTTTGTGTTACTCGTAAGGCCAATCGCGCACTACCTTTACTTGCCAAACATTTTTTTGCTTACTAATACCACTAGTAAACTCAAAATATTTCTCTAGTAGTTCTAGTAGACTGTTTTTAGTCTACTAGCTGTACTTGTTAACCCAAAAGATTTACTGGTAGTACTAGCATACTTAATGCAAATGAGTAGGAGGGATTATAACCAAATCGTAATATTTTCAAAAGCCAATGAGAAGCCTGAATTTGCCTTTTTCCACTTGTGTCATTTTAGGGCTACTAGTCGTACTAGTTGACCCAAAACAGTCTACTAGTAGTACTTGTGACACTTCTTTCTCTACCAGTAAAGTCTACTTGTGCAATAGTTGACCAAATATGAGTTCATGTACTCTAAATTTGAGTACTAGTGCAGTTGAACTATGGTTCAAACAGCTTTCCATACCATCACTACAACTGGGACCAATGCAAATTTTTGAAAAAGAGTAAAATATGTGACCTTTTAAACATGGACTATAGAACATGTATTTTTGTCCATTGTGGACTTGGCTAGGTAAGAAGTTTACCTGTTTCTCTTTATGCTAACCTAGCCTTCTCGTTGAATCTTCTTATTCAGTGATACCAGAGAGGCAACATTTTCCTTTTCACGAGGAAGAAAAGGGCTAAAATCTGAGTGAAAAGGGTTGATTATTAGATTATATGTGTGTGAAAGCTGCCTTCTCCTTCTGAGAAACATCTCCTTTGGTAGGCAGAAGTCTTTTCAGAGCCTGTCAGATATTCCCGCAGCAGAAAGACAGAGAACAAGGCCGGCTCACAGAAAAGAGGGCTGCTGTGTGCGAGAGTGCAAAAATGGTACTTGTGACGGGGGAAGATTGAAGTCCTGTTAAGTGCTCTGCTTGAAAGCATGTCTGGCCTCATTAGCTGTCAGTTGTAACAATACTGAGCTGGCAGTGAAGACAGGTTGGAGTCTAGTGGTCATAAATCACTCCTCGACAGCTGCCTGACAAGCTGGGAACCAGTACACAGGCACGGGCCTTGCTCTCCGCCTCGACATTGTGCAGGCACACACACACACGGTAATCTTAGAAATCATCGCTCTTAGCCTGGAATCACACGAATGCTGGAAAAGTGGGAGTTTTGTAAAGGAGGGATTGCTTTATTTTATGAGTTTGTCAGGATGGGCAATGTAGGCATTTGTCCTATACGGATATCTCCTTGCTGAATAGCCATACGAAAGGGCTGCTTTCGTAATTCAGAAGCATCAAAATTTCATTAACATCATTTAAACTGTTTACCAGACAAGATACGTCAAAATTTAGTCACCTGGAATCTTGAATTCTCCAGAGGTAAAACTACATATTTGTCTCTGCCCTTTTTACTTGTGTTTGCTCTGGACAGATTTTAATGACATTGTAGGGGATGTTGGCCATGGCATAAGGAGAAAGGAATTTTGGTTGTGATTTGTGATTTGATATAAAATTGTTTTTATGAAAAATCCCTTCATGATGTTTCAGGATCAGAGAACACCAGCAGATTTTATACATGCCTCTGCAGTCTGCAGCTCTTGTCATGCTGAGCCTCCCTCCGGTAATGGAAATGTATTCTTGATATGTACTGGATTATCTTAGGCGTACAGATTGATGGACAATTAACGAATTTCCCTGACAGAGTCTTGGTTGGTCCAGGACAGGAAAATGCTCAGACATGCCCACCCTAATGGTTGTAATTTAACATGTAACTCCTACCATGGAAAATGCCACAATGAAGAAATTTAGAACAAAACCAAAAAACTGAAAAATAACCCTTGTTCGGACTCCCAGTGGACTGGGAGGGGAATATTGGAGCAGCTGGATCTGCTTATTCTGATTGTTTATTGTGTAAAGCTACAAGACACGGTTTTGGTGATAAGTTTACTTTATGATAGCACTCTGTTGGTTGTTGTGGAGGTACACTGATTTATATTATCTATATAACTCTTTATCAACATCACTGTGCTTCGTCAACAGGATAATCTTTAAACATTTGTACATTTTACTAATCATTATTTGGGATGTACTGTTTTTAGCATTTAAGCCAAACTGTACTTTGATTAGCATACTGCTGGTGGAAAGACACACTTGCTCTGCTGTGTAACAAAGTAGTGCCTTAGTAGTGTCAAGGAAGTAGAAAAGTAAGTCATTGTAAATACCTACATGTCCTTTTGTGTGCAGTCGGCACAACATCTGCAACAACGTAGAGCTGTAGCTTATGTGCTGACTTTTGCTGCACAGAGCGAGAGCCAAACTTTGTGACTGTGACTTATGTTGAGGCTAACTCCATGTTCCACTTAAAAAAACAATTATCCCTTTAAAGGCCTTTCTTATTGAAATAATCCCCAAGGTGGTTTTATTTTTGCTGGCATTTGTTTGTTGGTTTGTTAGTTTGTGAACAGGACAACTCTAAAATGTTATGATCGAATTTGAGATTTCAGGGAATATTGATCAATCAATCAATCTTTATTTGTGTAACGCCAGTGTCTTAACAAGATGCTGAACAATCCAGTGCTGGTCATGGCACAAGGAAGACGTGATCAGATTATTGTGGTTATTTGAATCTGAATGCGGAATCAGGAATTTTTCAAGGATTTGTTTTCATTGCGAGAGTGGCCAGGTTGTTTTGTTGATAACTCAACAAGCGCGGCTGATTCAACTCCAAACCCTCAGCACGTGTTTGTTTTACACTACACCAAGTCATGTCTCAGTCAGCGGTAAGAAAACACCAAACAAACATGTAAAGCTAGTACTCACAGCCGATGTTGATCGGGGTATAGGTAGTTCCTCTGACATTCTCCACATAGCTGTCAAGTCTCCCGTTTTGGCCATGAAACTACCGTTTTTTACGTATTTTATCCTCTTTCCCTCCGTCCTCCTGTATCAGTATTCTCCCGTAAATCTCCCGTGTGATGATATAATAATAAAAACATTCCTGTAGCCAGTAGCCTGGGTGGCAGCTATCGCGAGATTAGAGCAGCAGAACAAACTTAGAAAAACAGAGTTTATTTTAGATTTCTTGTAAATCTGTCTTAAAATGTGAGGGATACTGGAGCTTGGTTGGGGTTGTGGGACGGCTCACAGTGGGCTTCCCTTATTTTCAAAGACAAAACTTGAAAGGTAAGCATTCTCCAGCGGACTCTGATACGTATGAGCTCGGCTACGCGCACCGAGTCTGTGCACGCCGGGAAAATGCACGCGCAGTAGGCGGGCAGAATGGCGACGGGATTTGATTGGTTTAAAAACAGGTGTCCCGGCATGATTATTGGTTGGTCTTTTCCCTGTTTTACTCCTGCTGTAGATAGCGGATATTTTTCGCTCTGTTTTAAGAACACATTATGAGTTGATTACCATCGGGCCGTAAAGACCATTTTAACCAGTATTACAAAAAGTGTATCTAAATCAAATTGCCAACCCCAGCTTTAAGTAATAAAATAAATATCATTTCCACACTCTAACATGACAATTTCAATTTTCATCATTGTCATCCTGAATCTTGCCTGAAAGTATGTGGATACATTTTAAAAACTTGACATATGTCCCAGCTCTACTTGCATTTCCTTGTTAAACGTAACCTTGTTCCTGTCCGTCTCCTCCGCCTGTGTCCATTAGCCAAATGAGCAGTGGCTGCAGTGGCTTCTGTGGGGCAGAGGAGGGGTAAAGATCGGGGCCTGCAGGTCATTAATCACGGCCCCTGACATGCAGAGCAGGAGGCCAAGGCTCCCCTCTGCATACAGCTGCTGGGCCACACTCAAAGCACAGGCGATGTGTTGACCCTCAAACACCCCCCCAACCCCACTCCCAGCGCCTGTGGCTCTCATCTGTCCAACTCCCTCACTGTTTGTGTCAGTCATGTGTGCTGTCAGACACCTCCTCCCGCAGACCAACCACAACAATCTCCATGCTGACTCCTCCACGGTCTGGAGCTGTGTTTTCACAGGTTTCTCTCTTTTCATGTCTCTGATTAGATTATTAGTGAACACAAACACACTGATGATTTATTGCAGTTTAAACACCGCTTGCTCCAGGCTATCCAGCTTTACAGATGACATCTGGCTGAGCATTTATGTTCAGGTAATGTCTAAACCAGTGGTGCTCAACATGTGGGTATGGTCCTCAAAATGGGTCACAACAGTGCTTTCAGAGGGTCATGGGTGTAAGACAAAGCTGTGCTGCAAAAAGCTCTGCTGAGGTATATGTGTAGGCAAACATGGATGACAGCAATGCCCATTTTAGGGATAGAGAGTCAAAGGTTTTCTTTTAGTCTTTTGTGGTAGACATTGTTTTATGCCAGAATCTTACAAACCCCAATTTTGCTAAAGTTGGGATGTTGTGTAAAATGTAAATAACGATATAAACAAATATAACGCAAATCCATTTCCACCTTTGTTCAATTGGTAACGCAACGACAAAATGTTAAATGTTCAAACTGATACATTTTTTGTTTTTGCAAATTTTCACCTGTTTGGAATATAATGCCAGTGACATGTTCCAGAAAAGCTGGAATCGAGGCATGTTCAGGAATGAGTTGCATCGACTGCCTTCGAACAACATCCAGGAAGTATTTGTGAAATGAGGGCACAAACTGTTGAAGCTTTGGTGGTGGAATTCTTCCCCAATCTTGCTTGATGTACAACTTCATTTGCTCAACAGTCTGGGGTTTGTGTTGTCGTATTTTGTGCTTCATAATACTCAACACATTTTCAATGGGAGACAGATCTGGACTGCAGGCAGGTTCAGTCTAGAACCTGTACTATTTTACAACAAACCACGCTGATGTAACACATGCAGAATGTGTCTTAGCATTTTCTTCCTGAAATAATCAGGAATGTCCATAAAAAAGGAGTTGCCTGGATGACAACATATGTTGTTTCAAATCTGTATGAACTTTTCAGCATTAACAATGCCCTCACAGATGTGTGAGTTACCCATGCCATGGGCACCAACACAAACCCAAACCACCACAGATGCTGGCTTTTGAACTTGGCACTGAAAATAATCTTGATGGTCCTTTTCCTCATTAGCCTGGAGGACATGAGGTCCATAATGTTCTGGTTTGTTGAGCATACTAGACTGTCCCAGTTTTATTAAGAACATGTTGCTATCATCAAATTCCAAATGACTGAATCCTTGCAATAAAATAATGAAGTGTATCAGTTTGAACAAATATCTTCTCATCTCTCTGAATATACTGTAGGTGGGAAAGGATTTGCAAATCATTGCATTCTGTTTTTACTTACATGTCTCAACTTTGTTTTGTATTTTCATTTAAATGGTGTACATTTATTACTCAAATACAAAACTGAGCTAAGATTTTAAAATGTATTTATAGTCATGAGACTTGGTAAAAAAAAAAAAGATTTAAAAATGACAGTCGACCAGAGGAGATATTTTCAAGGTTCCTGTTAGTGGATGTGGTTCAGTGCCCCTCGAAGAGTTTTACAAAGCATCCCCAGTTTCACATTTTACCAATTATTTTGAAATTTGGTAGGCACATTTACAATTCTAGGAACTGAAATAATGCCTCTGGGACCCAAATTGTAAAATCAACAAGGAGTGTGTGATTTTTTTGTTAATTCATGGTTAATTTTGGATGTGGCAAATGTCCTATTTGAGCTTTGTTCTCTTAAGGCTTTCATGCAATTAAATTGAAATCGGGTGGAGAGTAAGAACAAAGTGTTCTCATTAAAATTAGTCAAAGGTTTGAGCAAATCTCAAAGGGCATGGCTGTGCAACTTCTTAAACATTTAATTTTAATCCTAGTCAAGGCAAAATTCTGACAGATCCAGATCCTCCCATCTCCCAAGTTCTCCTCGGAGTTAATTTCCTTCCATTTTGGGCACAGAAAGAAGAGATACTTGTGTGAAAAGTAATAAATTAATTGTTCATAAGTCAAGGACGAACAATAACAACACGTGGATGTATTATGTGGTTAGACTGGAGATGTTTTTTGAACCAGACTGCAAAGATTTTTAATAAAAGAGCAAAAACTGTCTATTGTTCATTTTAATGTCAGGTTTCTGCAGCAAATAGACACTGGGGGTACTACGACTTCTGGCACTTCTACATGGGCCAGCATATTCAGGCCAGGATGTTGCAGGGTCTGGTAGGGTTGTAAACAGTCTCAATGTGGAATTGAACTATTTCTTAACACAACAATTCAGTGTAGTGGAATAAAACATGGTTTGAAACATTTTGTTCTCCTGAAGATGAGCCCTTATGACTATTGCCAACGGGGTTATGTTTTCTCTGCTAGACTGTTTGTCTTTTAGGATAAATAAAACAAATTATGAATAGATTTGGAAGATGTTTGCAGCCAATTACATTTGCAACCATTTGTGAATGTTGGCAAGTTTCAAGGATTTGCCAACATTGGTAGAATGGACTTTTTCACTAATAACTTGAGTTATCATTGGATTTTGATGACATTTTCCAAGAATGTTGGTCATTGCATTAGTAAGAAGTGGTCAGATCTTGGTGGTGATCCAGATTTGGATGGGTAGCCAGGATTTTTTTTTTCAGAGATTAGTTAAAGGGACTGTGAGGAGTTTCTAAATAATTACAAAAAAGTCTCACTTTTAGATATATGCCTGATAAAAATACAAACTTTAAGACACATTTTACAGCATCAAAATAGGTTATCTATAAATGCTATTCCTTAGCTTCACAGTCGTGTCGGACAGAGCTGGACTGGCCTGGATACTCAACTTCGGGAACAAGACAATTAAAACTAGAGCAAATGTATATTATTTTATTATTTATATTACACGTCTTAGAGCACCGGGCTGTAAGTAGCGATATATAGCGGGCTACAAAACTACGATTCTAAGTTTTCCAAAAATTGCTTGTTGTCACACATCAAAAACTACCGCTACGTAACTAGAAAGAGATACATCACCTCGTTGCTTTGCATCCTGTAAGTTGTTGAAAAAGAAGTTGTAAAGCAATGCAGAGTTCTGAGGAAGGTCAGAGCTGCATTTTTATTAGCATCACAACACACATGCTATAAATGGGTTTGGCTTGGGTTACGTCATTTGGTGTGTTCCAGTTGTAGTCAGAAGTAGGAATTTCCTTGTTCCGAGTAGGAAACTGCAACTGGAACGTTCCCCGAAGTTGGAATTCCCTACTGGGAACTTGGTGAAATCTCGCCACCCCCGAGCTGACAATTGAAGGTGGATGCCCCCAGTGTGAACAGTTATTTAGCTCCTGTAATAATCAATTTATTTGCACTTCTGACTGGGGTGTGTCGCTCTAGATCAGCTGTATACATAGAATTGTTAGACTTATATTTACAAAAATGCTGCCATAGTGATAATCACATTCTTCATGTGATATTTGTGAACAACAATGCAGGGCGTGCTAACAACAGCTAACAATAGCCTGGTAGATCGGCATGTTTTTTGACGACTTCAACTGGAATGCAGATAAGTCGGAGATGATGTCACTCCCAGTTCCGAGGTTACTGGAACGCAGCATTACCACAGTCGCCGCGCATGCTCATGGTTAGCCGAGTCTTTATGTCGCCGGTAATAGATTCCCCTCATAGCACCTTTAACAATGTGAGATAGGGCAGTTATTCACATTTTTAAAACTCGAAAAGCACTCGGAGAGCGCAGACCTCCACCAGCGCCACAGTCTTCACCCATATTGTGATTTTCACCATAAATATTAGCCCTACCTTTATTTCATCTAAATATTTAGATTCCTTGACCATGAAAACATTGGATTCATAATTATATCTATTTTAGTTAGGTAGTTATTCACAAAAATTGCATATTTTGTCATGGTGGATCCAGACGGCGATTCCTATCACTCCCAAAATCTAATAGTTTGTTCCTTGTCCCAATCCGGACATTTACTGAAAATTTCATATATATCCATCCCTAACTTTTTGAGTTATGTTGCTGGCGGAGGTAATTAACTCCTCAACGTTGTTGCCTCTGTAAAATGCAGTCACACATGTTTGTGCTCTCAGAACAGTTTTAGCTTCAATGACAGCTCCTAGGCTTTTCCTCCAGCACTTCCATGAGTTTACATTTTCTGCTTTAAGTGAAGCATCTCAAAAACTGTTGCTCGATTGCTTTTTCTTTAGGTTTTGTTCTTCACGTTCCCCATTGGATTAACCTAATTGGCCTTTGACACTCTAGTTAAAGAAGCTAAGTTTAAGGTTTAAGGGATAAAGTTTGGCTGTCATTAAATTGCTGCAAAGATATTTGGTTTTAAAGTTCATGTTCCTCCGTGGAAACCTCAATATACTTTGGCAACTTTTCCGGTAAGACTTTCTCAAAACTTCTCAATTGATTTGGACAAAATTTGGTTCAAACATTCATGTGCTCCAGAAGACAAACTATAACTCTGCTCTGTTGACTATTCATCAACTGTCTACAAAAGATTTAGCATCTACTTAAGTTGTTTTGAGTTGGATGTCTCAACAAATCTTGGTTGGTTTGTCACAGAAATTTGTAACAGATTTCATTCTTTTGTACTCAAACTGCATAAATCTGCTTTGGAAACTCTGCTTTCAAATATGTGTCCAAATAAATCAAACATCATAAGACACAAGAACTTAAAAACGAATGTACCATCTCAGTCTGGTTCCCGTCCACTGACATTACCTAACCCATATCTGCAGCTGCTTTTATCAAGATCAAATCCAGTCAGACTGAGTCACTGAAACAGCGTTTCATCATTCACAGCTACTAAATCATCGAGTCCAGGCCCTGCGCATCTGCTGAAAGCTGAGTCCTTATTGGCCTTCCAGGATTATTGAGGAACATCTGGAGTTTCTGAAGACTTTGGCATGGTTCGGTTTAAGAACTGACAAAGAAGTTTAATTTTGTAGACTGTGTTGACACTCACACTGAAGGACATGTGATCTACTGCAGCATGAGATTTTGACACTACAGAGTGAGGTCCAAATGACAGAAACCAGAGAGAGATGCCTCAGACTGCTCCTCTTCAGACACTGACAGATTGGAAATTACAGAAAATGGTTCTCATTATGAAATTTAATTGGGCATATAAATTACATTAGTTTGGATTTTGACTGTTCACCAAGCCCTGACCTCTGCCTGCCAGGCTTTTCATGTCATGCACATGTAACATTAATGATGATAACGGTCATAGGGTCAGCGCTATAACTGCTCAAGCACAGTGAAAACAAAAGGCCCTTGTTCTTTGACAAACAGCTGCAACACTTTGATTGTTGGGATCAAATTGACAGCTCCCACTTGAAGTTATGATGGAGCTTATTTCTCCATCGAAGAACACAGTATGTAGTATTTACTGCAGACTTCAGACTGTATTTGGAAGTGGAATGGCTGCATCATGGCTGTTGTTTTTTAGTATGCAACACCAAGCCTGGCTCATTCTTTATCTTCCTTGTTTTCTGGCAGGCGATCGTATAAGACACATTATTACCACCTACTGGCAAAAAAATGTATTGCTATTTCTACAATAGAAAAAATATGCTAAACACTTGTCGCCCTTTTCCACTAGCACGCCTTGGCCCTACTCTACTCCGCCCTACTAAATTTGCAGCATGTTTCCACTAGCCTGGTACCTCCTAAACAAGCTAGTTTTAGTACCTACCCCGCTCTGGTTCCAAGCGAGCTGAGTTTATACTAAAAGATGACGTCACCGACTGCCGGCTACTGATTGGTCTGACAATGTCGTCATCAATGAGTCATGAGCGCGACGACCTAGCATTCTAGCGGAAGCTACCATTAGCTTACCCTCATACGTCTTTTCTTTGCAGCTCGATTGCTCTCGTCCTCGGCTTCATTCTGTTGTATAGCTTCCAAAACTCTCCTCTCAAATTGGCATTGAAACAAGTTGGAGCGGACAACTGTAAATATTAAACTTGTTCAATATTTGCAATCAAAAATCTTCATGTGTGATGACTCCTGACTCTATGAGTTGTGACATGGAACTGAATATAGCTAATCAATAGGGATGCACCGATGCATCGGCTGAACATCGGCATCGGCCGATGTTTGCCTCGTTAACTGCCATCGGCCATCGGCAAATAAAACTTCATTTGCCGATGGCAGTGGCCGATGATTATATGTTGATGTAGTGGCATGAACGCTGTGGTCAGGAGAAACTCTTTTCCCCTCTTTATTTGGGGATGTAATTCTCTGCCGAGACGGAAGAGGGCACCCGCGCACTTTCCTCAGTAGAGTTGAAGATGGCGGTCGTGTGGCAGTACTTTACACTGTCGGAGAAAGATCAGCGATATGCAGTTTGCAATACCTGTTCCGTTGAGATTTCAAGAGGGGGGGCCGTTAAAAAGACTTTTAACACATCAAATCTTATTGGACATTTGAAAAGCAGGCACGAGGCGGTGTACCGGGATTACCTGCAAGCTGATCAAATACGGAAAAATGAAGCCGCCAAAAAAGCGGCCCCCGCCGGTAAGACTCAGACTTCAATTGATTCGTCGTTTGAGAAAGCCAAACAGCTGCCTCCAGACAGCGCCAAAGCGAAACAAATAACGACCAAGGTGATGGAGTTCATCGCTTTAGATGACCAGCCATTCTCCGTGGTGGAGGACGTGGGTTTTCGAAGTCTGATGAAGTTTATGGAGCCACGCTACACGCTGCCGAGCCGGCGTCACTTTGCCGAGGTCTGCCTCCCTGAAATCCACAACATTGTGGCCACACACATTCATGAGCTACTGGCTCGTGACATCGCTGCAATCAGTTTTACCACGGATATATGGAGTTCGGACGTAAGCCCCGTGAGCATGCTTAGCCTCACTGCACAGTGGATTGATACGGACTTCAGCCTGGTGAAAGCAGTGTTACACTCCCAGGAATTTACAGGTACACACTCTGCATCCGCCATCTCAGAGGCATTTGAAAAAATGTTCGACATGGAATATCGACAAAACCAGAGTGCATGCTGTTGTGGGGATAATGCTAGAAACATGACGAAAGCTATGATGGACAGTGGGCTGGCTAGTTTTGGCTGCATGGCGCACACCCTGCAGCTGGCAATCCATGACGGTGTTTTTAGTCAGCGCAGCATCACGGATGTAGTGGCTATTTGCCGAAAAATCGTCGGCCACTTTAAACACTCGCCCCTCGCCTATTCGCGTCTCCAGGCTGTGCAGGTTCAGTTGGGGATGAAACCAAAAAGGCTACAGCAAGATATTTCCACTCGTTGGAACAGCACATTTTATATGATGGAGAGCTTGCTGGAACAAAAGCGCGCACTTGCTACATATGCCGCAGACTATGACCTCCCGGCCACTCTCAGTGCGCATCAGTGGCAATTAATTGAAAACTTTATAACACTCCTCTCCCCCTTTGAACAATTGACGAGACAAGTTAGCTCATCAGAAGCATCAGCTGCTGACGTCATCCCCTCTGTAACGGCCCTGAGACGTCTTCTGAGTAAGCAGGCTGACACAGACCATGGTGTTAAATCAACAAAAAACTCATTATTAGAGGCCGTAAATAAACGCTTCGATCAAATCGAGTGTGATCCCATGTTCTGCATTGCCACCTATTTGGATCCCAGATACAAAGATCGTTACTTTGATGAGGATGTTAAACAACACGCTCGAGAAATAGTTGACGCACACCTGTTGCCTGCTGCCGGTGTCGAGGATGGGGCCGAGATGGAGAAGGCGCATTTCACCCAGAAGCATAAAAAGGCAACGATCCGACAGAGCAGGGTCCTCCTTGCATGATATGTTTGAGGAGATTCTGGGAGAAAACGGGCCAGAGAGGCCAAGTAACTCTGTATCCCAACAGCTGGAAAGTTTCCTAGCAGAGAACCCTATTCCCAGAGGTGAGAGTGCACTCGGCTATTGGAGAAATAACCACCTGCGTTTTCCAGAACTCTCACAAATGGCACGCAAATACCTTTGTGCGCCGTGCACCAGCACGGAGAGTGAGCGGTTATTCAGCTCTGTGTCTCATGTCTTGGATGAAAAGAGAAATAGGCTTTGCTGTGACAAGGCGGAGATGCTCATCTTTGTAAAGAAAAACATGCATCTTACTAAGAAGTAGACCAGAGATAGGGCAAGTGACATGTGTCATTAATGTTCAGAAGTGGAGGTCCACTGTTTGAGACTGTTTTTTGTTTTATAAAGATGTCCCATGTTACTTACAGTCGGCGAGTTCTGAAACACTATAATGTTTATTCTGTATGACAAATACTCAGCGTGAAGGTTTTATGTTTGTATTTCTAAATAACAATTTTCCACCATTTTTTTTACATATACACTAGGTGTATTTTTTTTTTAACTGTTCTCATCTAGTCAATTTTTGTTTGATTCTGTATGAGAAATACACAAGGTGAAAGATAGCCCTATTTATGTTTGTTTTTCTAAATAATTTATTTTCCACTTTTTTTTTACATATACACTTGGTGTGTATTCATTTTTGTACACTTTTTTTATTGGGCCAAGAAAAAACTTCTACTCATTGAGCAAGATTTTGTTTGATTCTGTATGAGAAATGGACAAGGTGAAAGATAGCCCTATTTATTGGTATTAATTAATATCAAATTATTCTCCACTATTTTTTACATATACATTTGGTATATTTTCATTTTCTTACAAAAATATTTTTTTGTTGGGCCTAGAAAAAAAAAAGTTCTGATTTTTGTTTTATTCTGTATGAGAAATGGACAAGGTGAAACATAGCCCTATTTATGTTTGTATTATGAATAACAATTTATTTTCCATTGTTTTTCATACATTCACACCTGGTGCATGTTCTTTTTTTTTTTTTTTTGGAAAAAACTATTCTCATTCGGTCAGTTTTTTTTTAAATTTTGTTCTGTATGAGAAAAACACAAGGTGAAAGATAGCCATATTCATGTTTGTATTTATGAATAACATCATTTATGTATTTTCACTTTTTTTTCATCTAAGCTTGGTGCATTATATTTTCACAAAAAATATTATCTTTAAGGCCATGAAAAAATCTTCTCATTGATTACATTTTGGTTATCAGGCTAAAACCACTCAAGTAATTTTGTTGAGTGATGTAAGTACTGAAACTCTCTTTTTATTGATTAGTTTGCAGTCCAAGAAGGTTTTTGAAAGTTATTTTTCAGAAAAGAACTTGTCATGTGAACTAAGGTTATCCAAAATGTCAATCAGAAAGTGACATTAAAGGCTGTTTTTGTTTCATAAATTGGTCTGATTTATTTTTTGTCATTCAAGGATAGTTTGATGGAGAGCTGAGAAAATTGTATGTTTTTGTGGCACAAAAGAAGGATTAAATAAAATAAACATCGGCATCGGCCATCGGCCAAGTTGATATGTTAAACATCGGTATCGGCATCGGCCCAGAATTTTACAATCGGTGCATCCCTACTAATCAAGAACGAGCTGACTGACTGCTGAAGCAGGAGTAGGTGACAACAAGCATGGCCAACCTGAAACATAAAGTTCGGAGGGCCTCAGAAATGGAGGACCAGCTCACATGTTCATGCTGTCTCCAGGATTTTTTCTAGTCTTTTCTTTTTAAGTTTGGTATTTTTCTGGCAAAAACAAGTCCCAAAGCCAACATCACTCCCTCTTCTTGTATGTCCTCCTCCATGTTTCCTGTTCCGGTTGTTGTTGTTTCTCCTTTTTATTGGATCATGTTTGATCACATGAGATTTCTGGCTTGGAGAACTAGATACTTTAATAAGTGGTGGGACAGAATCACTTTGTGTTGTGCTGTCAACGGTCAACTGTTCAATGCCTGACTTTTTATCTTCATGTGTGGGGTCTGTGAAACCACTTTCACACTAAAATTAGCAAGTTAACGCAGGTTTTTGTAAAGCGGTTTAACCTGTTAACAATTGGCAAGTGACTTTTTTCCCACTGCCAGCAGACCTGGGTCTAACTGGCAGCAGATGAGCTGCATGGCTGTTTATTTTCCTCTGGCACATCAAGCTAATGTCATCACGTTGATGACATCATCAGCGCGATGAAGCCCCTCCATGTAAACAATGGAAAGTAGCACGGAGGCCTTTAGTTACTTTGTACTTTTTTCCCTCTTTAAAAATGTACAACCTCGACACTGATGATATAAAGGCGGATGGAATTTTGATGCTGAGATGGCAAAGAGTCACGTAAGTTACAGACGGAGGGAGCTAGCTTGATATTGTGTTGTGGAGTTGTTACGCCAATGTCATCCGTAAATTAGCGGGTCAAACGCAGGTGTTATGTTCTTACTAAAGCCGATTGAAGGTGACTCAATTAAAGCTGGTGTCTACGATTTGAAACCGCAGCCTGCCCTCCTTCCCTCACCTCTCCCCTCCGTGTTTCAAGATCCCGCCCCCAGCTCGTGTCGCCTCATATAAGCCCCCTCCGGCAGAGCTACGAGCGACTAGCACAATATATCAGCAGCAAACTCAATCAAAAACAGCTCAGCTCAACTGAAAGTATCAAACACGACAGACATCTCCCTTATAACACACAGCAGTAGCCATTTCAACTGGACCGGCGGCAATGCGGGTTTGGCGCCGCCAGAGCGGAGCGAGTGGGGGAGGATTTATCTTTCTCAGCCTGTCCTTCCCAGCTCAGCTTACAGTGCTAACGATTAGCGGCTAACAGGCTAACCCGCTCCCCTACAAGTTATTAGCCCGTACAGGCACAAACTAACTAGAGTTATTCAGCAGACATCTCCCACTGTAGTAAACAAAGCCATTACCTGATCAACCAGGGGCGAAACGGCCCATGCTGAAGGTCTGACGCCCGGCTGAGGCTATTCGTTAGCCGTTAGCCCGCTAACAGGCCTCAACCCCGCGGGCAGAGCTCCGTTGGGCCCGCGGGAGAGGGGAGAGGAGAAGGGTGGTCTGCAGCCAGACTGTCTTGGGAGAGGGACGCGGATTCCCGGGTTCGGCGCTAGGCTTTTCCGGCTCCATGATAGTTCAGTAGCTAACGCTGCTAGCTGCTCACCGGAGGTAGAGGGGAGGAGGCGGGACCATGGGCATGATGCTGCGTACTGCGTAGCGAGGAGCGAGATTGGATGGACTCATGGACTAACTCACGGACCAATTAATAGTTGCAGGTTCTTAGGCTTGATTGGTCAGCTAGTATGCAGCTTTTCAGCAGGTATACTGAATGGATTTTTTTCATTCTTTTTGGTCTTTATACTGTGTAGATAGGACCATAGGACCATAACAGCCTTATAAACAGTGTTATTAATATGTACAAAGCTTCCAAATCGTAGACCATAGCTTTAAAACCTGAGTCGCTTGCAGGGTCAGTCGACCCGGGTCGAAATGCCGACTAAACCCTTTCAAACTGCCGACAGGAGTCGATTGTTTCCGGTTTTAAACAGGTTTTTTTGGCCAGTCTGAAAGGGGTATTACAGACAAAAAATCTCTTTAGTTTTGGAAAATCCTTATGTATGGACCCACTTTTAAGACAAGCTTGCAGGTTGTTTTAATGGCAGCAATATTTACTAGTCCCATAGCTGATGAGTAACCCCACCTCCAAAATCCCGAATTGTCCCTTTAAGCTCTGGGCAACAACAGCTCCATGACTTTCTGACTTACAACAACATTCCTGTTGTGTGTCATCTTTCTCCTCTTCTCCTCTGCAACCTTATTCTCCTCAGTTCATTTTTAAACATTCTTTTCCTACTTTAACACATTCAGACACACTGAACAAACATTAAACACACATCCTGTCTGTTCTGACTTAGTGGCAGAGATCAGGTCCTCTGGTTAGACTAAACAACAGCGTTTGAGTGGATTTGCCGCCCCTCATTAATCATCCTGACAGCCTGAAAAACAACATTTCCTCCTTAATGACTGTATTTGAGTAATCATGTCTGCTTATTTCCATGCAAGCATCTCTTTCTCATTCCTGCTTTGTACTCTCTCTCCGTCTTTTTTGTGTTTTGTTGCCATCCATGTGTGTGTACTTTGGAAACCTTCTACATGACCTCCCAAGTCTGTGGCGTGGCGTCTGCTCAGGGTCACGTTGGCCAATTACAGCGGTTTCATTCACGGAGAGGGTGAAAAACCATGAAGAATGAGAGAATGCAGCCGCGAGGATCCAGATGCGGAAAGGCGGAGGATGGTGTCACCCCCTCGCTACCCCCGCGCTGCCTCATGCATGTGGCTAACCCAACGTCAACCCGCTGGCCTCCAGGCTTCAGGCCGGTCGCTGCCAAAGCACGTTTTTCCGTGAAGCACCGGGTCTGTGATGCATGAGAGCTGACAACTGAGCTGGGAGCCATCAGAGAGCAGCCAGATCAAAACCAGCTGGGGCCACGAACATTAGCAAAGAAACCATAATTGCGTTTGCCCTCTTGTGTGCTGCTCAACTCCCTGCGTCCAAGTTTTTTCTCTTTTTTTTTCAGGATTTTCTTGAACAGTCAGGGTTTGACTGATGAGGAAAGAAAGGTGGAAAAGTGCTGTTTTAAGAACTAAAAATTACCTGCTTCAGTGCAGACTCATTTAATGTTGGATTTGGGTAATTTAACATGTTAGCTCTGCTGTGTTTCAACATATGCTACGTCTTACACAAAGCAAGACAAGTCTGCTCTCACAATGTTTTCCCTTGTCCTTAGGTTAGGGGCAACTTCAAGGGGCCTGGGATAAGTCTTTGTAGACAAACATTAACATGAGGTATATATCTCATATTTTTTAATTATAAAAGAGTCCATAGAATGATTTTCAAGGTAAGGTGCCCTTTGGTGTGTTGAACATCTTCCCAATGTGAAATTTGAACCTCCCCTTTTAAGACACCAGCAGCAAATGGTTAGCCTTGCAGAGCAGACAGACCCGCCTGATTCTGAAATCCTGCAGGTCCGTCTTGCCAGCCTCCGTTGTCCAACAAATTCACTCGGCTGAATTCTTAACGGCCCAATCAGGGTAGAGAGGCGGGAGCTACAGAATGCAGACGTGATGACAACCGGAAGTTGAGAACTGGAAGTTGAAAGTGGACATGCCAATTGTCCTATTGTCCTCATGACTACTCAGTGAAACTTGGCGAAATCTGTCCTCCTCAGAAGTTTACTTGTAGGGATTGTCTTGTGTAAGACGATAGTAAAAGGCCGTTAGCTGTTAGCAGCTAGCGGCTAATGGCTAATGATCATTACCCGTTGTTAGCTGTTAGCGGCTAAGTTAGCCACAATGGCTAACATCCGTGAACTGTTAGTCATTAGCTGCTACATTAGCCGCTATGTATGCTACATAGTGAAGGCAACCCTGCTTGATGTGGATTGGTCTGTGATGAATGTGACGAGCCAACGATTGTCCAATCACAAGTTTGTCTTTTTTTTCTTTAACATTCTGCCCCTGAAAACAAATTTAAAGGGCTCCTACTCAGATAGACTAGTGAAATATTTCTGTGGCAGATATATGGAGCTGTCCATCTGGCTTGTCAGGTTAGCAAATGGTGGGGGAATTTTAGAATATAACAGAATTAATTCAGAAAATACTAGAAGTACTCTGATGGCACAAACCTATGTCAGGGCATTTCTGATACTATTTACTCCTTGTTTTGCAAAGGAGTGGAAAATTTCCTTGGAAAGTTAAGCTGGGGTATGATGGAATTTATGTAGATTTAAGGGAATTAACTAGAAATTGGGGGCAAGTTAATCAAACTGTATCATATCCAAATATAAATACAGCTCTTTTACTTTGTCATAGGATAGGCAGACATTCATGCAAAATAAAGCGGTAAAAAAGCGTAATATTTCAACAGGTTTATTCGAAATGAATGAATAAATCAGAACATGATATGAAGACAATAAAAGATAATGTAACATAAAGGGGTAAAAAATGATTCACAACAAGGACACAGGACCGTTTAGAGTTGTTTCTGATGACTGTATGACTGATGACCCAGTTATTATGTTCAATGTTGTCTTAAAGGAACAACATTGTCATGGTACATGAACACTTCTATGACCCATCTTTTGTAGTCCATCTTCAGAAAATTGTAGTTTCAATGCATCAGTACCATCCACCGTCACATGATGACGCAGCGTAGTGAAGGCGTAGACGGGTCAGTTTTCCTTTCCTAAGTCCTTCTGAATTCTCCTCTCTCCTTTCCTCAACCTCATGACGTTTTCCATCAGGGTTAAGCGAGGCTAGCACTTCCTGTTGACTCCCAGCGTTTTAGCTAAGCTAACTAATGATGGGTGAGCTTTTACCTTCTCTTCCTGTTACTGGACACACAGACAAAAGAATGGTGTCTATCTGCTTGTCATGGACTCAGGAGTGAGGCGAGACACAGAGACAACAGAAATCTTCTTTAAACACACATTAACTCTTCAGTTTCAAAAGTGAGGCCTAGTTTCAGATATTTATCCAAAAGGCTGCTAAAAACGCTGATTCCTGTCCATGTTTTTGACTCGAGCTCTGCTCTATTGGTCTTTTCTTGGGCCCCTGAATAACTGAAACAGCCCCTGCTGTGGGTGGATTTAAGTTTGGGTTTTATGGCGGTTTTAGAAACATCAGTATAGCATGGCTGACATCTGTGTTCTTTTTATTTTTGGAGCACTTGAAAAGCCCACATAGTAGGATGATGGATGAAGTGATAAAGTTGGAAAAGAGGCAAAATGAAAGCAGAGGAGTTTAATTCTGGGAAGAACTCCTCTATCTGCACATTTCACAGGAAGTATCTGCGCAGATGTCTTTAATTTGTGACTTTGGGTTACAATTTAATGCACAAGACGATTCAACTTTGCAGAGACAGAAATCTTTTTCTCTTCCCCTTATTCTGTTTGCTTTTTTTGCTCTGATTCAGTCTGATAGAGAGGTTAAAGGCTTGTCACATGATGAAAGAGCAGCTCCACAGTCTGTCATCATTAATCACTGAAGCTGTCAAGCTGCACCCAGGACGCACCCAGACCAACCGGGGAGACAAGCCCTCATCTCCAACAACAATACCCCAAAGACTTCGAGAAATCACAGAGAAATATGTCCCAAACACAGTTTAATTTAGAGCAAAGAGATAAATTAAAGCTGCACTGATGGAACGATTTGGAGAGCAGGGTTGTTTTCTGTGAAGGATGACCGGGGGGTAAAAGTGGGAGTGAATAGTGACTAAGTAACCTCCGCCCCCTCCCTTAAGTCGCTTTTGAGCAGCAGATTTGGCCCCCTGGTTTCTTTGTCGGCTGTCCTGGGCCTCTCTGAGGTGTGAAACTAATCTATCTGACAGAAACGGCATGAATGATGAGTCAGCTTAGCCTTGATATAAATAATGGTTTATGGAACAAACACCAGGAACAAATTAGGAGAGTAACTGTGGCTTGAAAAGAGGGAAATTATCGGCTGCACGAGTAATAACAAAGGGAGATTGTGAAAGTAATTGTTGTCAGAGAGTTTAAAGCTGTTGTTTCAATTTCAGATGAGACTAAAAGTTAAAAATCATACTGTCAGCCATTTTGAGTCTGTATCTGAAATCACTTACTAACATACTGCCTGCTTCAAACTCAGAACAAAGCGTACTCTGTGCACTAACCCTGAGTTTGGCTTCACACAAGACTACGCTTCCTTAAAGGGATAGTTCCAGTTTTTTTGAAGTGAGTTGCACTAGTAAATATGATTGGTTTGTATTTACCTGTCTTTCTTGTGTCCTTTCATCAGGGTGTTGGGGCACCTGCTCAAAGGTTTAGGAGGAACTACAGGAGTGGAAACGGTCAAGGAGAATGTTTTTTGGGTATTTGTTGATATTTGTTGTTGTTGGCGGAAGCATTATGATCAGACAATACCTGATAGCTGACACTATCACGGATATAGTGCACTATATAGTGTGTTTGCCATTTTGTAGTGTTGTTCGAATTCTCAGCAGTTAATTTCATCCACTATATAGTGCACTACAAAATACCCACAATGCACAGCAAAAGTGAGTGTACATACGATGTACCCTATATTGTGCTCCAGTATACCACAATGCAATGCGGTCGTGTTTTTCCATAGAAGAAGAAGAGAAGGAAGGCTGTTAGGTGCTGCTTTCATTCATAAATGTAAATAAACGTTAAAGTATCTTAAACACGTTCGTAGCGTAGCTCTTTAACATCTTTTAGCGGCTGTAAATGGCTTCAAAATTGGCTACTTATCCTCCCGAGTGCCTGGTTTGTTTACGTGAATTTTGGCACGTCCACCTCCGTCACAGGAATAACCGGCTCATCTGCTGACGCTGCGTCGTTTAGAAAATTTCAGTGTAGTGTCCGAAATGTCGTTTGGTCATTCCCTATGTAGTCCACTATTTCATTTACACTACATAGGGGACAGTGAGTGAGTGAGTGAGTGAGTGAGTGAATGAGTGGACGATTTCGAACACAGCTAATGTTTTTCTGAATTGTTGAACCAAACCAATGTTGATTTAAATGGCACTTTTTAAAATTTAGTTTTGGCTATAGGCTGTGGTCGAACAGACCTTTTTGCTTAGGGAGGTTCCTAACGGAGTGAAATGAAGCAGAAGTAGTTTGTGATTAGAGCTGTTTGAATAATTTAAATGTGTAGGAAAGGTGGCTCAATGCTTTCTTTATTAGCTCCTTTAGCATAGGATACACCGGACCATCCTTGCGGCAACAGCTTTTAGAAACAGCGTGTTATCAGACTGCTTCCGAATTCAACCAAATAATAACAACAAAGCACACAGACCATGTAAGTAATATTAGATTGTGGTCTTAACAATTTATGCCTTTCTTTCATTCAGTTACCATTTATTTTCTTGCACTGATTGGTGTTCATGTTGATAATGAGTAGACCAATTTATTTAAATCCTCACTTCTAACATCGGTTATGCAGACGTAACTTTTACCGGGTTATCATGTTCAATGTTGTCTTCAAGGAACAACATTGTCATGATACATGAGCACTTCTATGACTCGACTTTTGTAGTCCACCATGGAAAATTATAGTTTCAACGCAGCAGTACTATCCACCGTCACATGATGACGTAGTGTAGTCGGATCCTCTCTGCACGTCAGTTTTCCTTTCCTAGTCCTTCTGAATTCTCCTTTCTCCTTCCCTGAGCCTCATGATGTTTTCCATCAGGGTTAAGGAAAAGCAGATAGGAAAGGGCTTAGGAGGTGACTATTCGACTGCAGCCTTAGTCTTTTGCCTAAAGTTTTAGTTGATGAAATTTAACATTTTAGTTGTCAAAATCTACCAAAAATTAGTCAACTAAGGTATGAATGTTTTACACTTGGTTAAAATGAAACATCTAATAACCTTTTATTGAATGCTAGTAAAGTATGAATGTATACGCTAACAGACATTAACTTTTGTGTGAAATGCAGTCACCTTAATTTAGGCTACCTGGCAGAGCATCAAAGTTACAATACCAGAACTGACAACAAACAGTGAACCTGCTCTACATTAATGTATCAATTCATAAAGAGAGCAGCTCTGATTGGATCGCTCCACAACTGATCCAACCACCGCCAAGCTAAGGCAGCTGTGTTTGGATGTCCTCTTAACTCATCCAACCTCTCCACACAACCAAAGTGGCTGTGATTGGATATATTTCTAACTTGTCTCTACATCCTATATGAACAAATTAAGTCTGATTAGATTTAGTTTCTGTTGAACATTTTTGTCTCATTTTTATCTGTCTGCGCTGTTTTTATTAGTTACTTTTTAGTTTTCATGAGGGAAAAAATAGCCTTGCAGAGCAGACAGACCTGCCTAATTCTGAAATCCTGCAGGTCCATATTGCCAGCCTCCGTTGTCCAACGAATTCACTCGGCTTAATTCTTAGCGGCTCAATCAGGGAAGAGAGGCAGGAGCAGCAGAATGCAGACTTGACGACAACCGGAAGTCGAAAAGTCAAGAACGGACATGCTGATTAGCCTATTGTCCTCATGGTTATTCAGTGAAACTTGGCGAAATCTGCCCTCCTCAGAAGTTTACTTGTAGGGATTGTCCTTGATGAGGTTCATGTCACATATAAGTGTTAAATGAATCATCTGTGTGGTACAATTTAGTGTAAGACGATAGTATAAGACCGCTAGCTGTTAGCAGCTAAGTTAGCGGCTAATGGCTAACAGTCATTAACTGTTGTTAGCTGTTAGCGGTTAAGTTAGCCGCAATGGCTAACATCCATGAACTGTTGTTAACTGTTGTTAGCCATTAGCTGCTACATTAGCAGCTATGTATGCTACATTATAGGAGGCAATCCTGCTTGATGTGGATTGGTCTGTGATGAATGTGATGAGCCAAGGATTGTCCAATCACAAGCTTGTGTTTTTTTTAACGTTCTGCCCCTGAAAACAAACTTAAAGGGCTCCTACCCAGATGGACTAGTGAAATAATTCTGTGGCAGATATATGGAGCTGTCCATCTGGCTTGTCAGGTTAGGGAAAAAAAGCTATGATGAAAATAATTAATCAGCAAACTTAATACTATTCCAAACAGGTGTCATCTTAATACAACATTGTACCTGCTGCTGTACCTTTCAGTACGGTCAACACTAAAATACTTGTAAAAGGTGAAATAGGTTAGAAAAAAAGCTCTCGTATTCCCTTTGTTAAAATAAAGCTGCCACAGCCGTACCGACGTCACACTTATTGTTGACTCAGCATCCAGTTCATTTCTTATTCTTAATAAACCAAGTGTGTCAGTTTTCTGGGATGTATTCAGTAACAGGAAACTTTCAGAGTCGGCCTTCAGGATCTCATGGCCTCCTGCTGAACTCAGACACTCCATCTCCATGTCTCAGCCCTCTGAAACGGGACCGCTCTCTCCCATTACAGCTGGGACAGGCTGTTTTGACCCCTGTGGCTCCCTTGTCAGAGTTGTGATTGACCAGTGTGGGTCATCTATACTTCGCCCAGGGTGTCACAGTGTCATGTTGCTAGGAAATGGCGTATTACTGCTGCCAATCAAGCTGTGGTCGGCGGTAACTCGAGCGACTGTCAGGTCTTCATCTTGAGGACATCTTCTTTGGCTGCCATCCTACAGAATGTATACATTACAGCCTAATAGGATCGGCTTTTCCACACTCTTTGCACTCAATGCTCAGGCTTTAAATAAGGATGCTGTTGCCTTGAGTTGACACTGTGTTTACTGCAGGACAAAGGAATGTGAGCAGCTGCATCCTTGTGGTCTGCTTATGAGCCGCTGTCAACACAGTGAGAAATAAACGGAAGTAAAGCACACCAAAACTCATCCATCATGTTCTTCTTTCATTAAAAATAGACTCTGTTACAAATGCACTATGAGCAGGACGGACAGGCTGACATGTTTACTGACTGAAGTTTACATCTATCTCTCATCACTTTAATAGGAGGGGTGGACAACATGCTTCAAAAATAACTCACAAGTTATGTTTATGACTGTTCTTTCTAACACACGGGTATATAATCAATCTTTGCTGCTTACTGAGTTGAGAAATCTTTGGCTGCTGAGGACACTGGATAAAATCTGACTGATGTTAGCATTTGGTTTCTAAAGCAGGCTTCTCTGTGGTGTCCCAAGCTTTTGATCAAACTATAATAATAGACAAAAACTGTTGAGTTAAGACACAGTTTTAGCCTTTAAGCAAACAGAAACATTGTGCTGGTTTGTGGGCCCATCAGCAATGACCCCAAATATCCATCAATCTGTTATCCCCACTGGTCCCTAACATTTTTGTGCCCCTTCCCAGTTTTATGTAATAAAGCTCGGTCATGCTCATGGTCTTTAGTCGAGGTTTAAAGCTGCTTCACTCTGGAAGTGTTTTGTTTGCATATGAAGAGTTCTTTTCAAAAATGCTATAAAAGCCAAAATTAAAAAATATATATTACTCCGTGCTATTCTTTTGTATACCGATTGTACTACCTGCCCTATCAGTATTTAAAGGAAAAGTTCGGTTCCTGCAGCTTTCACATTGTTTATAGAATGAAGTAGAACAATATACTCGCCCAGAAGGCTTTCCTGATCCAAACAGTGCTTCGGGAGATATTTAGATCCAAAATCGAGCGGCGGACATCCGTATAATGGTAGCACACGGGGCATGTATAGCACCGCTCCTAAAACTGCATTAATCGTCCAAAAACTCATGTTTTTCACCAATATTCCATCATGATCCGTTCGGGATGGTCCGCCATTGCAGTCTGTGTCACTCCACACAGCACTGTGTGGCTGTACTGTCCTCTGAACTAACTAGTTTGTTTACGTGCCCTTCGCGCATGCGCAGTGTGGCTCATTGTTCCAGGGGAAGACCGGCGGCTTACAAATCAACTTTCTTCTTCCAGTTTTGTGCAAAATGGACGAATATCTATCGGATGAAGATGTTGTGGAGGAGAACTTTGAATATGATGGGTGTCCTTACAGTTTCGAGCCAGAGTTTACAGATGAGGAGCTCATTGAAAGGAGGAAACGGAGGCAGCGCTCCAAAGAGTACTGCGCATGCGCGAAGGGCACGTAAACAAACTAGTCAGTTCAGAGGTCAGTACGGCCACATAGCACTGTGTGGAGTGACACAGACTGCGATGGCGGACCATTTGGAACGGATCATGATGGAATATTGGTGAGAAACACGAGTTTTTGGATGATTAATGCAGTTTTTAGGAGCGGCGATCTATGCCCTACGGGCTACCATTATATCGATGTCTGCCGCTTGATTTTGGATCCAAATATCTCCCGAAGCACTGTTTGGATCAGGAAAGCCTTCTGGGTGAGTATATTGTTGTTCTTCATTCTATAAACAATGTAAAAGCTGCAGCAACCGAACTTATACTTTAATGCCAGAAAGCTATATATCCCTGTTCAAACTGTATTTCAAAGTTCAGTTCCCCAGCCAACCCAGTGGTGGGTCTGTATAAATAATGTCATTTTTCTAAATGAAAATGGATTTATAGCGTTTTGGAAAAAGAGCTCTTCGTATATTTGCTTTGCATGCCAGTTTCGGCAAGTGCCGCCACAGCTTTCACACCAGCTTTCTGACGAACAAGGAGAGATTCTCCACATAGAAGAGTTTCGACAATGAAAGGCACAGACCGGAAGTCATTGGGGGTGTCCCCATTCGATATCAGATATTGGTCCGATTTCCACAAAAAACAAATATCGGATTATATCAGCCTGTATCTAAAATCTCCGATATAAGCAGTCCATTCTAATTTATTTTTACTTCAGTTGTAGAACACATTTATATTCAGGCTAAACACAGTTTTTGTTTTTATTGGATTTATTGAGGTTACTTTTCAAAATCTTCTCATTCATATATTTATTTAATTGTAGTATAATCTTATGTTAATGGTTAAAAAATGTTAACCCAATGGTTAATAACAAATGGGTCAGTTTTTCTCATACCTACTTTTGTTGACTACTGTTCTCTGAGTAATCTCACTTGATCACACCTTGTCTTAAAGTCCATACTACAAAATAAGTTATAAAAGTATGTATGATTCCGACTGATATTGTATCAGATTGATATCGGGGTCAGCCAATACTCAAGGGTGAAAAAGTTGTATCGAGACACCCTTAGAGGTCGTTGGACAGTTTACATAATTTCTGACATATTCTCGCTCTGAGGACACACATATCTGCTGGATTAAGGTAATTGTTGCTCTCTATTTTCATTTTCTGGACGAGAAATTCATGTGGCTCCTTTTCCCAAGATTTTTAATGAGTGGGACACATTATGTGTGGCCCACACTTGCAATCTGAAAAGAAGTTAAAAAAAAAAAACATACAGAAACAAAATGGCAGCAGTAGCAAGTTCTTCTTATTGACTGGTGACCATTAACTTATTATTATATGTAGGCATAGCTGTTAAGTCTCCCGTTTTGGCCGGGAAACTACCGTATTTTACCCCTCTTTCCCACCGTCCTCCCGTATTACTATTTTCTCGTAATTCTCCCGTATTAAAAAAAATAAACACTCCTCTGCCTCTGCTCCTAACTGAACACTGTCACTAGCCTCGCGAGAAATGCCACCTGCAGTAGCCTGGGTGGCAGTTGTCGCGAGGTTAGTACAGACAGCTGGAATAACAGAGGAGAGAGATGGATGGATGTGAGGAGGGAGAAAGCATTCCTGCCAAAAAAACAAAGAAGTCCTGTAAATATCTCGAAAAATGGGACAGGGAATTTACTTTCCTAATGTAGGAATGCTCACAGCATTTCAATGTCAGCAAAGGTAGGCCTGTCAGATTCTGATCACCTAACTAATTAGTAAGCTGTTGACAAGTTGTTTTCAGATATCTTGTACTCCTGTTTTAAAATGTAAGGGATACTGGAGCTTGGTTGGGGATGTTGGACAGCTCACAGCAAGCGCTGGAAAATTTCCCTTATGTTCAAATCCAGAACTTGACAGGTATGTATGTAGGTCATAATTTCTTCTCAGTGTATTTATGTATTTGTTATTTAACCCTTTAAGGCCCAAGACCATAGATTATAGCCAGAAAATTCTAATTTTTTGGAGCTGAAATTTTTCACTTTCTGCTAAAATCCATAAAAATCAAAATGTCCATAAAATTCAACATATAGATTTTTCGTATCTCATTTGATACATTAGGTGTTTTTGGCAACTTATAATCCATTTGAGTACATTTTTATCATTTATCTGATTGTATTCAGATGTTTTTTTGTACTTTGTTGATCATATTGAGTAGATGGAGGTATTATAAAAGTATGTATCAAATATGATACAATTGGCTTTATAGGGTTAATTATCTGACATAGTGAACAGCGGCCAATGATGATGTTTAAAGTGAACCTAACTTAACATCATTGACAAATATGTTGAAAAGGCAGGCAAAAGGGTTACTGCTAATGCTATTTATAAAGAGCAAATGGGCTCAGGTGGGGGCTATTTTATTCTCCTATAGCTTGAACCTTCTTTCTCCCTAAATGGCTGATGTTGTTGCAGCAGAGATACAAACATTCACATTACATCACACAAAATCCAATAACCAAGACAACAGAAAATACATCCTCAATGAGATTTATTATCAAAATATGCCCCCCCCCTCCAACTGGACACCCCCATGAAGTGTCTCATTTTTACATATAAAATATCACATCTCATTTTTTATTAATTTGCCATAGAAATTAAGAAGAAAAATCAAAAAGCCAGGGAGTCCATAGAGCGAGATGTGTTTTCAACATTCATTTTTCAAAGAAGTGTTAAGACAACACGTTCAGCATCTGTCATCCAGCCTCAGAGGATTTCAAAATGAGAATAGAATTATGTGGTAAACATGAAAGTAAGCAGATCCCCTGTGAAAAACAAAATAAATACAACTTCTCAGTAGGAATAAACAAAAACAGAAGGAGCTGAAACAAATCATCACAAACCGTGGGGCTGAATAAACAGGTGTGTCGAGCTCACATGCATCTCCTGTGGCCGGGCTTACATCGGTCCCTCTCGCTGTTGCCGACACACTACATTTTTCTGCTCTAAATCATCATCATTTGCAGCATGAACCCTGAACATCCAAGTGCTGTTACACGGCGTCCAAACCGTTAATTTGCCGAGCCCACGGGGCGGCAGTTGTCTCCGAGGGGCAGTCACGTCTGCTGCAGAAATATCCCAACAATGTGCAGACATGTAAGAGCCACATGATGAGTCCTCTGATCTTTACGCGTGGAGCCTGATAGGAAAATCTGTTTTATAATGTGTAAAGGAAGGGTGAAGATGATCTCAAGTCAAAATCCAGGACTTGCACTTTGATCCTTGCTCCACTTAGATTCAGTCTTAAGTCAAGTGGAAGCAGCAAAGTGCTGCAATTAAAAGAAAACTTGAAGGAAAAGTTTGACAAATTAGAAAAATAAGCTCATCGTCTCTCTGATGGGGCGATTCAGAGTGATACCACAAGTTAGCTTAGCTTACAGATTAGAAACACGAGAAAGTGGTTGGCCTGGCTTCATCAAATGTTGCACTATCAGGGCTGCTGTTGACTCAGTTGTTGATGAAGGTGACTGGGCTCAGTTCTGGCCCCCAGCACTTTCCCTCCATTTTACAAAAACTTTTACTTTGACTGCTGGCCTATAGTTTCAGTTCAAGCAGAAAGGCCCCAAATAATATCTAAATTATACCTTAAAAGTACCTATATAAGCCAAAAAACCCCACCTCAAAATCCAATTTTTATGTTTAAATGCTTCAGAAGGGTTTGGTTCATAAAGAAGACAATGCCTAAGTGTTTCCTCCCTCCAGGCCAGCAGGGGGCAACCCTCCATGAGCTAAGAGAAGCAACACTGGATTAATCCAGGTGACAATTTCCAACCAAAAATGAATACTAAACAGCTAGTCAGCAAAAAGATTCAGGGCCTGCATAAGCTGTTGCCTTTTTTGTTCGAGTAGTGTCCAGATTAAAGGTGGAGAAGAATCTATTAAATCTATTTACGGCGACATAAAGACTCTGCTAGCCGTGAGCATGCACGGCGACTGTCGTAAAGACGTGACCCAAGCCAAAGCGTGCGTTTGTTGTGATAAATGCAGCTCGGACCTTCCTCAGAACTCTGCATTGCTTTACAACTTCTTTTTTCAACAACTTACAGGATGCGATGAGGTAATGTATCTCTTTCTAGCTACGTAGCGGTAGTTTTTGATGTGTGACAACAAGCAATTTTTGGAAAACTTAGTATCGTAGTTTTGTAGACAGCTATATATCGCTACTTACAGCCCGGTGCTCTAAGACGTGTCCGAATAATATAAATTTGCTCTAGTTTTAATTATCTTGTTCCCGAAGTTGAGTATCCAGGCCAGTCCAGCCCTGTCTGACCCGACCGCGAAGCTAAGGAATAGCATTTATAGATAACCTATTTTGATGCTATAAAACTCATCTTATAGTGCGTATTTCGATCAGGCATATATCTAAAAGTGAGGCTTTTTTGCAATTACTTAGAAACTCCTCATAGCATCTTTAAACAGCTTAACCCTAACCCAAAGCCAGTGTAGTTGTGCATTACAATGCTAAGCATCCAGAGAAGAAAAACAAACCCAGTGCCAACTGTCTGTCATCAGACATGCAGCACTCTCAGCTGAAAACAGTTCAACTTTTGGAACATCGTCTCCCTTGTCTGTGTCACATCTCACTCACTGATCGCTAAAAATCAGAAGAGGCGGGACTTAATATCAGTTCTGATGCACAGAAAGGACCAAGGGTGATAGTTCATTGAATTAAGGGAAATGTTGAGGGCACTGAGTGTTTAAAAAAGGCTAAACAGACACAAGGGGTAGGAATCTCCATGATATTATCATTATAATTTTGTCCTAATTCCATTTTATTACAATTATTATTTCATGACATGCTAATTTTTTTTTACACTATGATATATTAAGACTTATAATCTCTTCTTGACAGCATTTAGATCAAAAAGATGATAAAAGACCACACTCTGTCAAATTCAGTAACAAAAGTCACCTCAGTTTTAAAAAAAAATTGAGTTAAATTCACACTGATGTCTGCAGGTTGCAAGTTAATGCAACCTCTTCAACTTTTATTTTCACTGATCTATGAAGCTTCAGTACTGCTGTGTTTGTGAAATAATGCTGTGATGGAGGCATGTACCTGGGCTCCAGCCAGCATGCGACAAAGGCCATTGTTTTCCTGAACATGGTGAGGCCTTCAGTCTTTGCACCTAAGGTAAATCATTGATTGAGCTATTTTCTTAGCTTACTAAAAACTGGGAGGCGAATAAGTGTGGCAAATGCTGGCAGGTTTATCAGCGGGGCTAGCTTAGCATGAGCTTTGCTTTCATTAGCTTTTGCTTTCTCCAAGGGCTGCCAAGTGGGGTGATCCATATTTTCACGGTATTTTATTCTCCTATCTTAAATGTCTCTTTAAAAAGCAGACAGTAGTCCACACAACAGAATTGAACAACAACACTGCATTTTTTTAGCCTCACTCCTGTGCTGCCATGTTTGTTTCCTAACTCTCTCCTGCACAATGGACGTCACAGCTGCTGACCTCACCTGCATAGCTCAAGAGCACCATAGTATGGATTTAAAGAGTATTTTACTTTATTATTTATTTCTATCGAAACATGAGCTTTATTAAATGTTGGAAGTTAACATAATAGAAATACGGATACTTGGTGGCAGTGAATCCAAACACAATCACCACCATTTACATGCTGACAGTGTGCAAATCAAGAAATAAATATTTCTCTATTTGACTTTTGTCTGAATGTAATCTGAGGACTGATCTACAAAGGGCGGAAAATTGAACTGTATTTCAGATCATTTGTTGGTGATATTCCTTTGAATATGAAGGAATAACAATAGTCTCAATAACTAATTTAATGACCCTTTTACAACAAATACTATGTTTGTGGCTGTTCTTGTCAGCCAGGGCAGCAGTTCAATAAAGCTGCAAAATTAAAAAAAAAAAAAAAAAAAACATCACACAAAATTTTTGATAGGTGGCACCAGCATGCTAAAGTCTCCGCTGACAATTTTGGTTCGCAAACTAAAATGTGACCTCTCTGTGGCTAATGTTTTTTTTAATTAATTTTAGGTCAATAGTTAATGTTATTCTTCTGTTTGAGGATAATAGGCTATGAACTTTTTACTATGGCTAGTGGCAGGAATCTACTGTATTGCAGCATTGTTTGCCAAGTCTGAAGATTAAATTAGTCTTTTACTATGGTTTAAACTTGACAAAATTTAGGAGGCAGACAAAAAGTATTGAATAAAGACATAATGAAGTCTTTGTTTTCCATTTTACAACCATTTTTGGATCCAGGTTTGCTTTTTCTAAGTTTCCTGTGTTCATGCAAAGTTACACTAACCAGATGCTGGGGCTGGGCATTTCCAGCAACCTCGTGATACAATAAGTTTCCCGATATGAAAGCCATGATGTGATGCATATCCCACTGTGCATAAATTGTGGACACTGACTAACTCCATGACAGAATTCTGTGCAACTTGTGCCGTTTTTAAATCAACAAAACAAAAACAGGAAGAACAAGGTCTGACAGCTGGTATGAGTTAAAGCCCTTGGGAACAAAAATCAAGAGAATCTTACTTTATAGAAGCTAAGTTTTTGAGGATGCTCAGAAAGTGGATGTAAAGTGGATGGGTTTAAGACAATCATTCATAATGTAATAAAAATTAAAATTAGAGGCAAAAGAACTTTTTTTACTTTGATCCAACCAGCCTCTTCATGTCAGTCCTGAGAAATCATTGTAACTCTTAAATAAACTCTTTTAGAACAAGATTTTTGAACACTTGAAGATGTGTCTTCTCTCTTCAATTTTCAAGGGTGCTTAATGACAGTTTGCAATTTGATATTCTGTTAAAAAATTCCAAAAAATCTCAAGTCATGTTCCCAGAGGAATTCAATTTCATGTTCCAACAGATCTTAGAATTAAAAAAAATGAAATTTGGCTTCAACTACCACCTTTGGAACTTTGATTTGATTCTACCAGAAGTGTTCTTCACAGCATTTGGGCCATGTAGATTTTGTAAAAGCTGTATTGATACAAGCATCAGCTGGGAGTAAGTGATATTGCCATATTGATATTTTTAGCTCAGGCCTACCAGCTGCTGTCTATGATTTCCTGTTTAGGAGAACAACCTTCTCTTGTGGTATCAACCCCCTCATCTTGCTCTCCGAAGGACAGAGAATAAGCATATTTTCTAAAAATGTTAAACCAGTCCTCCAAAATCATAAGTATATGTTGAATCATTGGTATCCCAAGGCAGATGCAGACCCGAGTCTCTGACTGTAGAGGGCGTAGTGGGGGTAGTACGGGCCTGTGGTAGGCAGAGAGTGCAGGGAGATAGAGGAAGGTCCAGGGGGCAGGTGGACTTTACTGTAGGGGTGATAGCGAGCTAATCCCAGGCTGGGGGGAGCCCTTAGAGAGAGGGAGCTGGGCATAGACCCGGGGCTGCTCTGGTGAGGGAGGTGGAGGTGGCAGGAGGCGGGTCCAGACGAGGACACGGAGAGCAGCTTACTGTCCATCCCCACGGGCAGCGCTGTGTGCGTGCGGAGGTGAGCCAGGAGCTCTTCTGATGTGGTGAAACGTTTGTCGCACGGCCCCGCGGCGGAGACCCAGTTGCAGGCGTGGGGAAGGGGGTCGTTAGGGAGCATGAAGCCGTATGTGTAGAGCGGGTGGGAGAGGGAGGAGGACACGCTGGAGCTTTGGTGGAGGGAGTGGAGAGGGTGGGACGGGTACACCAAGGGGAAGTTAGATTTGAGGGTTGATGACGGGTCGTGGATGCAGGAGTTGCAGTTGCTTCCACCGAGATGGGACACACCCGGGTAGCTTAGACAGTAGGGGTCCCTGCACAAGCCCTGCATGAAGGAGGGAGGGGAGGCGCCCGTGAGAGGGCTGGAGCTTGGGTGCTTTCCAGGAACTCCGAGGCTTCCCACGCCGAGGCTTGGCTTTGTTGGATCCAGGCCGGGGACAAACTGAGACGGGTAGCCAGCGTACGCCCCGACTACAGATCCATGATAGCCCAAATTAGAGGCTGGCAGAGGGAAAAGAGGCTGGGTCGTTTTGTATGGAGAAATGGGCGTAATACGACCCGGACCGAGGCTAGGCTGGGAGGAATCTGCTTTCCCCCCCTCGTGGTTGGAGCCTCCATCTGAGCTGCTGTTGCTGCAGTTGGTGCTGGCTCGAGCGTGGCTGGAGTTTGCATCATGTGGACTATCTGAGTTCCTCTTGGCAACATCCGCATCTTTCTTTAGGTGATTATTATTGCTGCTCGTGCTGGTCGGGCTGCCTTGCTCATGAGCAGAGTCTCCATTTGTGGTAGCAGGCTGTCCACTTGGAGACTGGCTCTGTTTGTGAGGCTGAGGGTGTCCAGGTGGGGTGCTGCTGCCCGCCCTCGGGCCAGGTGAAGCAGCATGAGGTGGGTAGGACTGCTGGCTTGTGGTTGAGTTCCCATTAGTGCTAGAATTATTGCTTGGCACCCTAAACCCGACTTTATCGCCGCTGTTGGTGTTGCTGGAGCCGCTGCTGCTGGTGACTCCGTCCCTGCGACACTCGCCGCTGCCTTTGTTGTACGGCTTGAAGCTACATTTATCATCCAGAGAGGGGCGGTGCTCGCCGTGCTTCAGACTGGACGAGCGACTGCCAGGGTCCTTGTCCGTCTGGCTGCAGGAGGAGCCGAGCTTAGAGGAGGACGGAGGGTCTGGTTTACCAATCTGAGAGCAGGTCTGAGCCAGTAGGGCCAGGGGACTCTTCTTGGCATCCAGCTGAAAAATAATACAGATTCTGATTAGCTTTGGCACAGTCATTAATCACGCATTCCCCCCTGGGACCTCTTTACAATAAATAAGGGTGATCCTCTACTGTCTTTAGCCTAAAACTGCTGATGCCGGCTTCATTTAAACCGTACCTGCCAATAATTTAATTGGATTGAGAATAAATGAGAAGATAATATGCATATTTATAATTTGAATCAACAAACTACCAGGGAAGAAACCTTGAAAATGACCACTATGATTTCTCAAAATCTTAAGAATCTAAGGGAGTGTCTACAAATTTCTTTCCCTGAGAAGTAAAGATTAATAAATACATTATTAATTTGAAAAAAACCATACAAATATATTTAAGTAATCAATAAAATGTAAAATACAGACTATTATGTCATGGGACCAAAGTTTTCCCCTTTTCATGTGTAAAAAAGATGTCATTTGACAACATCCCCTTGACTCTGTGGTGTATGATTCATCATGTGAATCAGTACAAGAGTGTTTGTACCAAAAGCAGAAAGCATTGACTTTTTACAAAAATAGGGCATTATGACTCATAATGCATCAGATTAGAGGCGTCTCATAATTGCTTTCCTTGGGTTTTGTTTTAACTGTTTCTTAAGGCAAATAATGTTTTTTGTAAACAAACAAAACCTTGGAAACACACACTGATAATGGGCTTGTTGGTTTGTCGGGAACTCTTAGTGTCTATAAACAGCCAATAAAGTGACAACTTTTAACGATGACAAGAAAATAGATTCCAGGCATAAATAAAATGGAAGAACAGATGATAATGTCATTAGAAAAAAGGTTTAACTTTTCCATTTCAGTGGAAAAAATGTGTAATTTGATGACACCCCCTTGTCCTGAGGTGTGTTCTTTAATATTTGCCATAGCAAATGATTAACAATATGATGTTGTTCAAGAACAAGAGCCTTGTGACCAAACATTTACAAGTCTTGATTTTTCACACATGAAAAAGGTTATCAGCCCAAAATTTAAGGGGTTGTCTAAAAGTTGTTTTCTATGTGAATGGATCAATTGTTCATGAATCCTTGAGATGATAAAAATGTTTACTTAATGAACAAGAAGCAGATTGTGTCAATGAATAAAGGTTTTAGTTCTAAAAAGCTGATAGTGTCACTTTTGATGAGGGCGTGACACTTGTTGACACTCCCTAAAGTCTGACAAGCAATATTCTCACAGTTTTAAACAAATGATTTATGACTCCAGTGACAAACACATTAAAAAAATTCTATTTGATTCATCAAATAGTTCAAATCTTAGGAAGTGCTGCTAAATTGCTGTTTTTAAAGTTTTGACAATAACTTCATGAATATTAAGTCAGCCAGGAGCAAAGCCGTTTAAACTAAAAAAAAAACAAACATTTTAGAGCAAAAGATTAAACTGTTGGCTAAGAAGTTCACTTTGAAAATGTTTGTGTAAGTATTTCTGTGTTTTAGAATGTTTTGTTGGAACAAAAGACAACATTTGTTGACATTCCCTCAGCTCTAAGTGGTATTTTTTGGGATATTTTTAACACCAGGTTATCGATATTGTGTTTATAATAACAGGAGAAACCTCTTGAACAAGAAAAGAGATTGATAACGAACATAAATGTCAGAAAAAAGAAACTCATAACTTTTTAACTAAAATACTTAAGAAGGGCTGAAAAGGGCATCAGAAGTCCAAAAATCAAAGGAGGTTTGAGAGTCCATACGTTGCTTTTCTTGAAGCTTGGCCAATTAGTAAATGAATAATAAGAACACCAGTGAAAACTAAGTTGTAAATAATGTGTGGGTAGTACAAACCCAGGATTGTGAAAGAGAATGAGGCCTCTTTACTCAAGACTAAGTCACTGTTTTGTTATGGTTTTTGGTGGGTGGAAAAAACTAGATTTGAAGTTGCCCCCTTATACTCTGAGGCGTGTTTTTCTGACAAACAATAAATAATATGATTTTGGCAAATAAATACGAATGGAAATAATGCCAAGAGATATTTTCAAATCCAAAAAGAACAGCAAGTCCTAACCCTCTGATGAAGCTAATGAAAAATAGTCACAATGATTCTTTTAAGATCAAATCTCTCAGCTGTTTTATTATAAATTATGTACTGAAGAAGTACAATAAAAGTAGAAAGAAAACGTTTTTTTTTTAAATAAAGCAGCACATCTTCACTTTTTCTCTTGAATATTGAAAGACAACCTCAAAGATTTGACAAAAACTTCAAAATCTAAGGGGTCATCTTAAACTGATTTATATTGCTTTGCCAATTTTGATGAATACTGAAGTCAAACAGAAATAATGTTGAAGAAATTAATGCAATGGTAGGGAAGTAAGGTATTTCTTTATAAAAAAAAAATCCCATGACTTTGTGTTTGTGTGTTTTTATATTCTCCTTTGGGATGCATGATGACATCCCTCTGCTCTGAGGTGTGTTTTGCCATCAAATGATTAATAATTTGATTGAAACAATAAATTAATAACATGATTTTGAAACCCAGCTGTGATCTTTAAATCAATGAAGACAAATTTCCCTGAAATATATGTCCTCCAAGAGCAGCAAGTCGTAACTTGTAAAAACTAAACAGGCCATTATCATTCCCCAAACTCCAAAATTCAAGGGAGTGTCTATAAATTCAAGGTTTAAAGCTTTTATAAATAAATAAAAACCAGAACCAGTGAACATATTATCTGATATCATGCAATGTAAAAGCGGCAGGTTTCATCATGAGATAGTGGTAAAAAGAACAGAACTGAATAAAGTGTTTTTTAAAATCTTAATGAAATAAAATATTATATTTGACAACATTCCCTAAGCTCTTTGCAGCACATATTTTCATTTTGTAGCCATTACTACAAGTAAATGATCATCATTAGTATTTAAATGTCTACCTACGACCCTTAACTGATAATTGAATTATAAATTGATGTTAAAGACAAAAAGAGCTGCAACTTCCAACTTTTAAACACAACAGAAAGAGGGGCAGCAATAGTATCACCATAGTTAAATGCAAGCCATTTTAACTGAAGGAATAATGGTTCAAGCTTCCATGAAAATTAATCTAAGTTGCTCTGAATTTCCATAATTAAGAGCAGAAGCCTAATTTCTGTATTGGACTATAGGAGCATTAAGAGGGAGAGCGTGCGCCTTATATTTCCTTTAGGTCGATTTCTTTCCAGCTCGGGAGCACAAGATTTATGTTTGCTGTCACACCAGAGCACATGGCCATAAATCCAGAGTTATATTTACATTTTCCCCGCACTGCTGACATCAGAAACACTGCACTGCGAATTAATAAAGTGCAGTATATCTTAAAAGTCAATAAATACCTCGATGCTGACTGGTGCGGACGTCAAAGGCTGTAAATATTCCGGGTGCAGCAAGTGTCCAGTGTGCGCAGTCAACATCTTGAGGACTCGGATGGGGAGACGCTTCGCCTGCCTGAGAGGGTCCAGGGGGGTCAGCAGCTGGACCACGGCACCGGGACGAGGCTTCGCACCGTCGGGGGTCTCACTCGGCTCGATCCGCGTACTTTGTGCGTCCGCAGCGGAGGGATATTTCATTGGAGAGGGGGCGCTGCGCTCTGGAGACGTGCGTTCTGCGGAGTCCCAAGTGTTTCAGGAGTGATGTTTAAATGTAATCCATGCAGACGTGAGTCATCTCCACAGTAAAGGACAGCAACACAAAACTGGACGTCCTTAAAATGTCCAACGGGACAGAAAAGCCTCAGTCCGTTTGAAGCATCTTTCTCTCCAAAAAACGGCTTTTATTCCACTTTAGACGAATCAAAAATGTCAAAAAGTGAGTAGCAGAGAAAATGCTCCGTGGAGGGGAGGACAGACCAGGCTGCACTCTGTAGATCCCCAGTGAGAGAGGAGGAAACGTCCCAGTACGTCTGCTCCGTCTGGACTCCAGCAGCTCACTGACTACACAGCAGACTTCAAAGCGTCCGCTGGGTGGCCGCTTCAGTAACGAAGGGGGCGGGGCTTATGACAAAGAGGGCGGGGCTTCACCTGAGGCCATCCCTCCATCTTGTCTTTGGGCTGAATCTTGAGTGTGGGAGGAAGAATCTAATCTGTTGTGAAATTAAGTAAAAGTAAGAAACACAGACACACGCAGCTTAATTTAATTTTTATTTCATTCACATATAAAATAAAACATTCATTACTACTAAAAATATCTCAAACATGTGAATGAAAAGGAGCAGAGAGAAGAAAAATCTTGCAGTCTGCCCCTCTCTCACAGGCGATTAACTGGCCTTTTTACATTTATTATTCCTTAGTTTCAAAAGCAACCAACAAAACAAACAAAAAAACATATTAATTCACATTAAACCAACACTATGTAGTTTTTCAAACATAATATAATCCTTCGATATTCATTGTGATGGTCCACCACTTTACAATGAGTTGAATGACACCTCTGTCATGGTCTGGAGTGGTCTGTATCCCTTTAACTGGCGCTATGTAACTTCGAGGTGGATGGTGGGAACCCTGCCACACTAAAAAACTACAAGTTTGGACTGCTTTACAGCATACGTCACTTCCCCCGATTCCTGATTCGTTTAAAACACGAAAGTCTCGGCGAAAGCCAATCGTTAACGCCGAGCTGTAACCATGGCGGAGGAAACGAAGAACGTAATGAATAGAAAAGTTCTGTCGGAGGATACAAACAAAGAAAGCGAGAGAAAAACAAGCTGAATGCTCGGACCAGAATAAACATCGGTTCAGCGTTCACTCGCTGGCGTGAAATAAAAGACGAGGAGGGATGTCCGACTACTATCAGGTATGTTGGCCGACTAATTTATGACGAAGTTCCTCAAAAAAACTTGACAGGAAAAAAGTACAGCACAACAAATCCAGAACGTACCAGTATGTAGTTTTGTTTAGACCTATTTCAAGTGTGTGATATCGCCAGCTCGTCGTTGTCTTTACTTTTATTCACTTTATCGCTTCAACAGGACGGGGGCGACTTCACGGTAATAAAACCAAGTTGAACTTAGCGATTTTTAACATCGTTATTAAGTCAAAAATAAATACATTACCTCGTCGCTATCCATCCTGCAAACAGCCGCTGAAGACAGAAGAATACTTTTGAGCGAAGTCCTGGCTTCTGTGATTCGCCTACAAAACAAATGCACGCGACCGGCAGATCTGTCTTACGACAGTATGCGCGCGCTAGAGCTCATGGGTAGTTGAGTTCACTCTCCAGTCAAGCGGGGATCTTCCATACTGCTGCTTTAATTCGCAAAAAAAACAAAACAAAACATAGCAATACCTAGATAAACACATTTCCTTCCGAACTTGAAAAAGTGGTTAGAAACAGTGCACAGTTTTTATAGAATGGAAAGAATAACCAACAAGATAAACAGGAAAGAAAAGCTGTTTGAAAAAAGATGTGCCCCTTTTCATATGAAGTATAAAATTGACAATGTAAATGAGGAATAAAATCAGATGAAGTGTTCCTTATGTTTCATGTATAGCTTAAATATGAATTAACTGCATGATATAGAAAGCCAATCTTTTTGCTTATCTATTTAGTTGTATCTATCTGTTTTTATTTTATATTATTTTTGTCTTTTCCCCTTTTCTTTTCTTCTTTCCTTTTCTTTATAAGTAGCCTATATGTAATTGTCAGTTGTTGTTGTTGTTTTTTAATTAAATTATTGTGATATACTTTGCTTCAGTGATACATAAATAATGGAAATACACGCCTTGAATGTAAACCCAATTTAAGGATATATATGGAAAGCTGCTGCACTGTAATGTGTGTATAATGAATTTGGAATTGTACTGTTTATCCATTATCATGATATTATGATACTATGATTATTAGTTGTTTTTTTGTATGTATTATATTCTGTCTGGGTGGTGGTGAACAAAAAAAATGAAAAGGGAAAAATTGTGTCAATATTGTTTTGAAACATTAAGACATGTATCAATGTATTAATGACACCAACTGACACAATAAAGTATAAAAAAAAAGATAAGCACATTTCCACGTATTATCTCAACATTTTGGATGTGATACTGTTTTTATAGACAAAATACAATTTAGCTTCGACTGTTTCTTCGTTCAGATTGTTCCATAAACTGATTCCTCTCACTGTGACCCCTTCTGAATCTTGTTTTTTATATTCCAAATCCTTTCAAATGATAACGAGTTTCTCTTTTTTCAAATTGGCTCTGGATGTTGTTTGGTTAAATTTACCATGAGCTTTATGCATAATCTGCAACATAGTGAAATCTACTAACTCAATGAATTCAACAACCATAATTCAACAAATAATAGGCCACACAGTCACACATTTCTGTTTCTCATGGCGATTGTGCTTGATGGTCATAATCCTGATGAAACGTGTGGTGCATACACTACTTGATCTGGAACAACGTTGTATAAACGTAGATGAATGCTAGGTAACAGGGGAAGGGTCCCGATTGTTTTGAACTGTTCAAAACTGTTGTGGAGAATGGGCACTCTCAGTATTTGATATAAGTTGAACAAATAAAATAAAATTGTATTCCCTGTAAGGGGGTGGGCAACCTTAATTACCCAGAGGGCCACATAAAACTGTTTTTCCCAACGTGAGGTCCACATTGTGTCAAATTTACAGATACTCTTGATGAGGAAAAAATAGTCTGATAAAGTAGTCATGGATATAGTACACAAGTATTCATGTATTTTAACACCAATACAAGTTAAAATGAATAGTTAAATGGATTTGACATAGGATTCAAACTAATTTAGCCAATGTACACAGAATTAAAGCCAATTATGCTATTTTAAATGCATTTGACCAATGCAATCCTCTAAATACAGTATTAATTAATACTTGATTTAATGTTCTTACGCTTTGTGGAAGAGATTTAGAGACAGCATTACAGCAAAGTTCTTCAAAAAGATAATATAGATTATACAGAATTATTTCTGTTTGAAATCTGGGTTTTCTGCATATTGGTTAATTTCTGGATATGACTCATATACCGCATATGGGCCCCCAGGCCGCTATTTGCCCACCCCTGCTGTAGAACGATGCAGCTCTATTCCCCTCCCCTTTGGAAATGGGTTCATCTGAGGGGGTGGGGAGGCAACAGGAGGCTATGACAATGAGCTCTGTGCTGATTGGCTGCCCAAACAATGCTTGATGGGAGAGGAAGAGGATAGATTACAGGCCATAGAGCAGACTTTCAAAACAGTCATGGTGACTGCAGAAAACACACATATGGGTGGAGGCTGTATTACATCATAAATCCCAGGAAGTAGTCGGCATTTCTCTGAAGAGTGATAAACTGAGAGTTTAGTTAGAGGCTCTTCTGCTCCCCAAGCAGGACGTGGGGCTTGCATCAAACTAAGCCTACAGAACCTAAAATATAATTGATAATTTAACAATGGTCATATATTTCAAAAATGAATACAACAGTTATTTAGTGAATAATTCAAATTGCAACTTTAAGTGTTGAACATCACTGCAGCACACTAGTTTAGAAACCCTTTAATTCTTTGTTTTTGCAAAGCCATAGACTTTCTGTTTTGCATTCTATCTTTTTTTAAAACTTTTTTACAGGAAACAGTTCACAGGAGCAAATAAAGGGAATACAAATACAACAACGCCAGGGGTTTGACAGAAGCAAGATAAAACATGTAAAACAAATAAATAAGACAAAATAATATATTTACTTATACTCATTGGCTTTTAACTCAGCATGGCAGCTGCGTGGTTTGTTTTAATGTCTTTTATTATCTTAACTTGGTTTTTATTTTAGCAAAGTATCCTGTGTCCTGTGTTTACATCGTTTTTTAAAATTTTGTTTTATTTTGCTCCGTAGTCCCTTTGCAGGTCTTTAGTAAACTTCAATGTTTTTAAAAACTCACTGCAGAAATAAAGTGGATTTGACTGGATTTTATTGGCAGCTTTTTTACTCAAAGTTCCCTCTTAGGAGCATCCATGTGCCCTAATATGCATGACAGCCCCCTTTGGTCGGCTTTTTAGTGGATAAACATGGCCGCTTATGTCATCATAAATCACTTGTTAAGTTCTTTTATCTTTAATGCAATAATTTAATTATACTTAGAGTTCAAAATAATTCCAAGAAGCATTCATTATCCATCTTTTGTGTATTAATAAACTGTTTGAAATATATCAACAGAATCTGTGACAGATTAATCTTGAAGCTCAAACTGAAGCTCAAACTGTTCCCTTTAAAAGTGTTGAAGTTCCATGATAAGACGACTGTAGAAAGAAGCAGAACATTTGTGGGTTCATATCCAAAATCTTGTCATCCATGACGAACATAAGAGATACCAGTTCCTGCCCTCAGGAGCTGAAAGTCATCATAAGTGCCAGATCATGAGGTTCAATCTCCAAAGTTAAGTTTAACGAGGGTGGACATAAAAGTTTGACATATGACCGAGCAGTTACTCAACTCAAAGGTTGGTCTAAAATAAAACCACACAATCAGGAAAATGTGGAAAAGTGAAGTGCACTCAAAATGACGGATGGAGTCGTATAAATTCCAGCTCATGAAACGCAGACCTGAGAAATGAGGGGGAACTTTCACTAAAGAGGAGTCCTGACATCTTCACAGAGCAGGATGCTGTGAGTGTGCCGGGTCCAGTAGGTTAAACCCCTTATTATAAAACTAAAAATGCCCTTTAGTGAGCATAACGCTGCAGAGAACAAAGTGAGAGAGTGGTGAAACACTGTCACGAGTCATCCTTCACTCCACTGTGAAGAAGATGAGTAGATGGAGGGGTAGAATAAACAAGGTTTAATGAGTCCACACGGTTGTTTTCATAGAGAAAAGCGAGAAATGCCCTAAGAGCCAGAAAGTACTCTGATTTCATCTTTCTGTCAAATTGAGCTTAATCACATTTATCTGTAGATTTACGGTGAATCCACTCTCCTAAAGTCATCACAATTGTTTTACATCTACTGCTGATGAAAAAGCTCATAAATTGTTTGGATCATTAAAAAGACATTTATTTGAACTGTAGAACCTGTTTTATTCAATGTAAAGGTGCTTTGGTTTGCAAATCCCTTGTCTCAGACCACGTGGCCTTGACATGTGAGGTGCCCCAGGGGTCAATCCTGGGACCCCTCCTGTTCAATCAGTCCATGCTGCCTTTAGGCCAGTTACAACAAAGTACTAATGTGTCCTACCACAATTATGCAGACGACACTCAGATCTATGTCTCACTGACAGCAGGGGAATATGGACCAGTGGATTCACTCTGTCACTGCATCCAACAGGTCAGTGTGTGGATGCAGAACAACTTTCTCCAGCTAAACTCAGACAAGACTGGAGTCATCGTATTTGGTCCACAGAAACAAAGAGAAAGTGTCAGCAGTCACCTCCAGTATCTCTCTCTAAAACCTACAAATCAGGTTAGAAATCTCAGGGTAATAATGGACTCAGACTTGAACTTCACCAGCCATATAAAATCAATAACATCAGCAGCCTTTTACCATCTAAAAAATATTTCCAAAATCAAAGGTATAGTGTCTAAACCTGACCTAGAGATACTTATCCATGCATTTATCTCTAGCAGGTTAGATTACTGTAACGACCTGCTCACTGGCCTCTCCAAACGAGCCAAAACACAGCTGCAGTACATCCAGAATGCTGCTGCTCGGGTCCTGACCAGAACCAGGAAGTACAAGCACATTAGTCCTGTGCTCAGGTCCCTACACTGGCTTCCTGTGGCTCAGAGAATAGACTTTAAAGCAGCTCTGCTTGTGTTCAAGTCTCTCCATGGCCTTGCACCAAAGTACATCTCTGACATGTTAGTGCCAAATGAACCATATCGGACTCTGAGGACCTCAGCCTCCTGCTGGTGTCCAGAGTCAGGACTAAACATGGAGATTCAGGGTTTCAGTTTTATGCAGCTAAAATCTGAAACAGTCTTTCTGAAGATGGGAGACAGGCCTCTACTCTGTCAATGTTCAAATCTAGGCTTAAAACAGCTCTGTTTAACTGTGCATATGACTGATCTGCACTCTTCTTTTTACATTAAATTTTTAATGATTAATGTTGTTTTTTATTGTGATTTTAATGCATTTTTCTTGTTCTGTAAAGCACTTTGAATTGCCTTGTGTATGAATTGTGCTCTACAAATAAACTTGCCTTGCCTTTCATCCTAAATTCAATTAAAAACATTAAGAAAACAAAATACTTTTTGTTCAAACTGATAAACTTTGTGTTTTTGAAATATTTTCTCATTTTGAATGCCATGCTTGGGTTCAAAATCAGTATCCCAGAAAGGCTCAGTTGTTTACAAGTGAGGATGGGCGAGGTTCACCACTTTTGGCCCTTTTCCATTAGCCCTACTCGACTCTACCTGGCTCTACTCTACTAGCCTTGTGCTGCTTTTCCATTAGCCCCAGTCACCTGCCCAACGGCGTGCAGTGTCGCTGTAAACAGCTGTGCGGCACTGTGGTGTCGTTATTTCGAGCGTGACACAACAATCTGTGGCTTTTTGTCACAAACCGAGTAAAAAAGGAAAGCAGAAGAAGGCTGCAGGTGGCAAGAAGAAATACTCCTTGAGAAGCACAGGAGAGTTTTGGAAGCTATACACAGTGTTGGGCACATTACTTCAAAAAACTAATTAGTTACAGTTACTAGTTACTTTCCCAAAAAAGTAACTGAATTACTAACAGAATTACTCCTTCATAAATGTAATTAGTTACCAGGTAGAGTAATTGATGCGTTACTTTTTTGAAAAAGCTTTTTCTGCTTGAACTGTGTGTCTCTGTCTCTGTGTCCTTCCTTGTTGTTACCTGCTGCAGCAGCTCTGACATCATCAGGTCTCCAACAGCACGGGCAGTGGAATCTGCCTGATAGACTAGAATGGGGGCAAAGTGCTCCACAGTAAGCTTCACTTACGTACAGCGCTGCGTTGGTGAGAGCCAGCGTGCGCCAAGGCGCTGGAGATTCGCTTCAGATCTATTTTTTGCGCGGAGAAGTAAAATAAATCACGAAGCTGTGTGATTGAGACCAGCAAAGAGACCTTAGAGAAGCGAAGTGAGGTGTTGTTTATTTCTTTTCTCAGTCTATAGCATGCTTCATGAGCGTGTGACATGGCTGTGCTCATCATGAGAGCCTGTGGCTCTACGGGGATCAGCCCTCCCCCTGCACGCAGGGACGCTGCTCAGTGCGCCTTTTCAGTGGGTTTTGTCTGTCAGGGCAAGACCGCGGCACGGCGCTTCCGTGTGCCGTGGAATTTGGGGGTGAGGCAGGTCGTATAACAGCTGCTTCACATCGGTGCAAAGTAACGCGGCACATTTCACTATCAGTAATAGTAACGACGTTGTAACGCATGAAAAAGTAATGAATTAGATGACCGGTTACTGAAAGAAATAACGCCGTTAGTAACGCCGTTATACTCTAACGCCGTTATTACCAACACTGGCTATACAACAGAATGAAGGTAAGAGGGTTAGCTAATGGTAGCTACCGCTAGCATGTAAGGTCATCGTGCTCATGACTCATTGATGACGACATTGTCTGACCAATCAGTAGCCAGCAGTTGGTGACGTCATCTTTTAGTATCGACTCAGCTCGCCTAGAACCAGAGTGGAGTAGGTACTAAAACTAGCTAGGAGGTACCAGGCTAGTGGAAATCGAGTAGGGCCGAGTAGAGTAGGGCCAAGGCGTGCTCGTGGAAAAGGAACATTTGTCAACATCTGCATGAGCAAATAGTCCAACGACTCAAGAACATTTCTTAACATACAACTGCAAGGGATTTAAGGAGATCATCATCTACAGTCCATAATATCACCAAAAGATTACGAGAATCTGAAAAAACAAAAAAATAAACATGCCTGAGACCTTCAATCCCCAATCCCAGCTCTTTTATCAGAGCAAGGTTCAAAAGCCAGTATGGAGGTGCAACCAGGCATGATCCATATGGTTTATGCTTTTGTGCTTTTTATGCTTTTAGTCTCTGTAAGGTGACCATGCGTGATTTGAAATGTACCTCCAAAGTGTACAGACCGAACAATCCTCTCTATCAACTCAATCCGCTCCACTCAGCCGTTTACATGAAGCATGGAGTGGATTATCAATTGTCGTAGACTACCTCTTACAATCAGATCCGAAATACAAATGTACAATCAGATCCGGGTGAATCAGATTAGCTAAGGTGTGTACATGAGACATTTCTAATCTGATTGACCTTTCAGTCTGATTGTAAATAGGATTTTTTGACCCATGCAAATGGGACCACTGTGGTTAATATGCCCCTGTCCTAGCTTTTTTTTTCACAGCTGGCAGGCGTCAAATTCAAAATGAGTGAATATCTGTAAAAAGTTTACCAGCTTGAACATTAAATATCTTGTTTTTGTTGTTGAATATAGGTATTGTCAAATCATTGTATTCTGTTATTATGTTTACACAATGTCCCAACTTCATTGGAATGGGGGTTTGTTATGACTTACTTTTGTCACCAGGACTCTTTACTCACAGATGCAGTTCAACAAGTTCTTGTACATTATATAAGAGACAGATCAGATCCGGTGAATCAGATTAGCTAAGGTGTGTACAGGAGACATTTCTAATCCTTGATTGACCTTTAAATAGGATTTTTCACTAACCTGTAAGAAAAGTGACCTACATAGTGTTATTTGCTGTTTGACAAACTGACAGACTGTCCTGATGTTGATACTACATGGTATTTGTCAAAGGGATTCTTACGTAACCACTTAACTTGGTTGATATGAAGAAAAAAGTACATGCAGCTCTGTAGATGTTATTTACTGGGGTTTAAGACTTTTGACACCTCTTTGGAGTTACATTAAGGGCTATTGTTGACCATCAACAACAAGTTAAGAAATGTGTTGTAATTTAAAATGCAGTCTGTATATTTTTTAAAATTGTGTTAACATTTTGCCTGTTTGACTTGTAGCCTTGATTTCCTGTTCTTACTTTTGTCACCAGGTCTCTTTACTCACAGATGCAGTTCAAGATTTGATGAGTTGTGTGTTCAGCTCTTCTGGATACCTTGGTTATTACAAGTGATTGGTTGAGTTACTGTTCCTTTAACCCCCTCCCCAGTCATGTATCCTTTTACCTTGGCCAACATTTTGCTCTGACAGTGTACCTTTAAAGTTCACTAACCTGTAAGAAAAGTGACCTACATAGTGTTATTTGCTGTTTGACAAACTGACAGACTGTCCTGATGTTGATACTACATGGTATTTGTCAAAGGGCCATTGCAGCCTGTGTCTCCACTTAACTTGTGGCTGATATGAAGAAAAAGCTGTTTACATGCCCTTGCTCATGTAGATGTTATTTACTGGGGTTTAAGACTTTTGACACCTCTGTATATCTTATAGGGCTATTGTTGACCATCATATTCAAGTTACAACATCTTCATCCCATAGACATTCAGTCCATTTTGCACAAAACTGGAAGAAGAAAGTTTGATTTGTAGCTGCCTTGATTTCCTGAAACAATGAGCTTAGCTGAAGTAGTGTAAACAGTGTCAGTTCAGAGGTTGTTAGCCACACAGCTGCTGTGTGGAGACACAGGCTGCAATGGCGGTCCTTCAGCAAATCATGATGGAATATCGTGCATGAGTTTTTGGAGTTACAGTTCCTTTGGAGCGGCGATCTCCCTACAGGCTACCATTATATGTGTCCTTTCGATTTTGGATCAAATATCTCTGAAAACTCTGATCAGGAAAGCCTTCAGTATATTGTTGTTCTTCTTCTGAAACCCTACAGAAGGAAGAATTTCTGTAATACTAAGTCCAGCCTGCAGTCCTGCCACATTTAGTGGAGCTTTAAGCAGAATTTCAGGAGCAGGACCACTCCTCAACCACGCCTCTTCTTGTGTTCCTATAAATTCTAACCGACCATTTCCCTCTTTTGTTTCGTACACTCGACGCACCCCTCCCTCCCTTCCCTTATTTAAAACTTCTTCCTTCTGTCTTTCCTTGGGGCCTTAAAGAGGGGGTTCATCGTGCCTGGGAGCTATGGCGAATTCCCGATGAAGGTTCCCCAAACCGTTATCCGCTTCACGTACCTACTATGTTGTTTGTGATCCACTATACACATTAAATAATTGTCAAATTCATCCCGTTGATGGTGTGGTCCTAAATTGTGAAAAGTCTCTTATATCATCTTTCTTCCCCAATCTGATGCTCACTTTCAGCCTCATCAGGTTGTCCAAAACACTGTCTACTTGCCCAAATGCATTGAGTTGCTGTCATGTGACAGGCTGATTAGCTAGTTAAATTCATGAGAGTCGAATTGTGACACCTAAGTCTGGCAATGTACTTGCAGTTTGTCCCTATGTTTGCATTTTTGTATGAGTACTTGCCTGTGTGTGATGCATATTACTGGGTGACACCACAAGGGGGCTCTAAAGGACCTTGGGCTGTATGTAACTACCTGTTGTGTTAGAAGTAAACTGAACACATGGTGGTCATTCTGATTCAATAGTAGAATAATAAACACTGATTCTTTACACATTTGTTGACAAACCTTAACTGTCTTGGTGTTACAGTCTTATGAGAGACCATGTTACGTGATGGCTAGTGGCCAGTTGTGCAGACAGATGTCGTAGTTAAAGCTCCAGCAAAAACAGAAGGTGAACCCTTCAGTGCTTCGTTGTGAAGTGTTTCTGTTATTGTATCAAAACATAAAAATCTTAGTTTATGTGGGAGAAAATTCAAGCATAAACACAACCATGGTGTCAACTCATGGTCACCAATTTACACAGTCACTGATTGAATAAGCACACCAATATAGCAACTCTTTTTTGTTGTCATGTCTTGCTTCACTCCCAAGTCTATGACAAGAAGATAGACACCATTCTTTCAACTGTGCAAGCAGTAACATGGACGAGAAGGACAGAGACACCCCCCCACCACCACTAATTAGCTTAGCTTAAACACTGGGAGTTAATGGGAAGTGTTGGCCTGCCTCTGCCTCCAGTCATCAGATAAACTATTCAGCAACTTTAAATGGTCCTGTGTGCTCATTATGACTTTTTTTTTTTACCGCCTTTAGTTTTCTACGAATTCCTTTTTAAAAAATTAAATTAAGTGCTAATTTAAGTCTAAAAATACTTCACTAACCTTCAGAAGGGATAAAATAGTAAAATGATCCAATGGAAAGGTCTCCTGTCTTTGCAGCCAGGCTGAGGTGGTAAAAAAAAAGAGTCACAACAGGCACACAGGACCGTTTAGAGTTGCTGAAGAGTTTTTTTGATAACTGTAGGCAGAGGCAGGCTAATGATACCCATTGACTCCCAATGTTTGAGTTAAGCGAATTAGCAGTGGGTGAGCTCTGCCTATCTCTTACTTGTTCCTGCATGCACAGGGTGAATCACAATTCTAGCCCTTCCTCCTCGTCATACCCTTTCCCCTTAGTCCTCTGTTTGAGGGCCAAGGGGAAGGCGTGAAAACATGCTCCTTGTTATAATGAGAAAATTTAAAATATGACCAACAACTGAAAAGAAGATTAATATTTACTTGATGATTTAAAAATTACTAATAAGTAATTCCTTTGGTCTCCGCTCTGCCTCATGTCGGTGGGCACAGTGTATTATGGGAAATTCTCATACCCCTTAGCTTCAAGTGAGGTCCCAGTCTCTCTTCGTTTTGAGGGCTGTGTAGCCCTTGGTCTCAGCCCTTCCCCTTAGCCCTATGGAGAATTGGGACACCACTTGACTAGACGTGAGAAAAACCAAGGGGTAAAGGGTACAACTGGGATGGACCCACAGTTTAAATAATGGTGTCTATCTACTTGTCATAGACTTGGGAGTGAGGCAAGACACAAAAACAAAAAAAAAGTTGGTGTATCCCTTTAACAGAAGGTATATTTCCAGTATAACGAGGTTATGTGAGCCAGAAGAGGCAACTCTTGCTAATTAATGAACCTGAATAAAGCAGAAAATACACAAGATGCACTTTGTCCACAGGGGGCATCAAATTCAACACAAACCAGAAATTTCTCACAGCGTAGCCTTAATGTACACTTTTCTTTACCTCTAAAATACTTTTATTTTGACACATTGAAGCAGATTTTCTTTTGGAAGTCTCCTTTATATCTCCATTCAAACTCAGCCACAGTATAAATTCGATAAAGCGCACCGAGCTTGCCACTAAAGAGCCTATTTTCTCTGATTAATTTATGCCTCTTTTACTGAGCCAGAACACCATGATAAAGACAGATCACCTCCATATTAATGGCTCTATAAATCTGGTATGTTAATAACTTTATTGCATTACTGCCTGGTGACTGACTTTGCAATGAGCTAATTTTGTTAACCTAATTATACAATGAATTGGTTAAAGTACTTAAAAATTACGCCTGACAAGAACTATTAGCAGCAGCCCAAAAATAGTCGCTGTGTGAGGGGCTTCTGTATCTCTGAATCCTCTGCGGCCTCAATTGAGTGAGAAATCATCCCTAATCCTTTATAACCTGTGGGCATATGGCTGCATAATAAGAATTAGCTGACGGATATTTGTACATGTCTTGCAGGGTCTTTCTTAATCTTCAAAAGCAAAGATTTATGTAAAAACATTAAAAAAATGGAGAGAAATTGATTCTAATGTTTAGCAGTATCTTAATGGCCCCTTTCACACTTGCAGTTTACTTTAAAAATCCTCCTTTGTAGGCGCCTTGTTAACAGCTTCTCTAATCAGAGCTGTGACTGTGAGCTAAGAAAACATTGGCTAAAGTAACTGTCGCCTTGACCTCCTGCCCCAAACAGCAGAACAGCTTCTCCGAGCCATCCATCAATGTCCCATTTGTGATAAGAAGCAGAGAAAGAGAGCTCCGGCTCATTGGGAAACAAGGTCACAGTCTGCATGGCTATGGAAAGAAAGGAGAGAGTTAGTGAGGCTTCGGGGAGAAAACAGAAACAGCAGGAGCAGCTGTTTGCCTTATTGAGAGTTTGCACAATTCAGGCATTGTTAATATGAAGGCACAAATATGCAAAGTGTGATGAAAGTTTGAAAAAAGAGAGATGTTGACCTTTGCAGATTATGTTATTGAGCAGTCCTTCTGCTCTTGTTTTAAATCTCATGGCATAGTTTTTTTCTCGGTAAACAGAATTATGTGAAATAATCAGTGGCATCAGTTAGAGTTGTCCCTTTACTCTCAATATTTGAATACCTGTCCATCATGGGGGAAAATCCATTCTCTAACTTTAAATGCACGTTCAAATCCAACAGAGAGCAATCCATAATCGAACACATAATTCACAGTTCGGTTTGGTTCGATACGTTTCTGTCATGGCTTGATACTTTCTCAATACAAAATATGAGAAATTACCTGTGGGTTATTGAAATAAACAACATTTGTTTCAACTCAGAGTACATTGAATTGAATTGAATTAAATGTAACTATTACAGCTCAACCAGGCACATTCTTTGGTGCATACTTAGAACTATAAAAACAAAAACATCATAATGTAAAAATAAGAATAAGTAAATAAATAAATGTATCTAATAGAGAACTCACCCATCTTATGTGCTGCATTCTTAGCAGCAGAGTAAATATTACGAAGAACTGGCTATAAATGTATCAAGTGTCCATACCATGTCCTGAAACCCGGTGGTATCCACAACAGAAAAGGGTCTCATGTCGACAGCAATAAAAGTAGCTATGGCCCGGTCGATTTCCTTTGCCCTCTTTGAATCATGTGCTAATGGCTGTCTAAATGACCCAGGTAAAGTCTGTAGCATGTGTGCTGCTTGTTGTTTCTGTCTGGTTCCACTTGTTTTAACACTGTTTTTGCACTTGCGACATACTGTTGTGTTTTTGTCCAAGACACGCCTACCATCAGGGTCATACTTAACACAGAAGCCAAAGTAGTCCCAAACGCCAGGTGTGAATGATAGTGGATGGTCTTCAATTTCAGCTGAAGGTAAAGCACTCGCCATGTTGCAGCGCCCTAGCGTATGTAGCTTCTTCTGTCTCAGCAGCTTGGCCGAATGAAAGGGGGGTGCTGCACGCGCAGCTCAGTGGATCTGTGCTCGACAATGCAGCCTGGAGTAGTCGAAATGCAGATTAACTGAACTTTCAGCACATAGCACCACGCCAGAAGTTGATCAAATAAATAAATACAAAATTGCGTATTGTTCGGTTCATAGGGTGTACCGAACCGTGGCCACTGTATTGTACGGTTCAATACAGATACATGTATTGTTGCCCCCTAAGGGCTACCTTGTGTAAGTACTTTGAGCTTCACTCCATCAACTGCAAAAAAAGAAAAAAAAAGACCAGGTTGTGTGTAGGTTATGTCCAAAGCAGCTGGCCCACTCCTCACTCACAACAAATCCATGGCCCATTTCTCAGTCTTCCACCCACATCAGTCTAGCAGCGCCTTGCCAAGTGCCTAGCCCCTTGAAACATGGTGGAAAAAGGTCACCACGGACAAGATTGTAAGATTCACATGCAAGGGCATGCAGCCCACCAGTGTGGCTTCAGAAGGGGTACAATAGTAACATGATCTGATGGAAAGGTTTCTGGTCTATGCAGTCGGGCTTGGGCATGTTCAAATATTTTTGTTTTTATTTTGTATGCTTGAAAACTGTTTGAGTTTGATTTTTCCAAAAAGTGACAGCCCTACTATCAGTATTGTTCCTGAGACAGGTGGTTCTCAAATGGTAATCCATACTAATCCACAACCATAAGTTTCTAATACAACTGTGAAACAATGAAGGTCTTTATCAGTCCCTTCTGTATAAATATTTAAGGTTAAGTGTCTTGCCTAAATATACTAACCTGACAAGCCAGATGGACAGCTCCATATATCTGCCACAGAAATATTTCACTAGTCCATCTGGGTAGGAGCCCTTTAAATTTGTTTTCAGGGGCACAACGTAAAAAAAACAGAAGCTTGTGATTGGACAATCGTTTGGCTTGTCACATTCATCACAGACCAATCCATATCAAGCAGGGTTGCCTCCTATGATGTAGCATATGTAGCGGCTAATGTAGCAGCTTATGGCTAACAACAGTTAAAAACAGTTCATGGACGTTAGCCATAGCAGCTAACTTAGCCGCTAACAGCTAACAACAGTTAATGACTGTTAGCTGAGCACTGTATCAGACGGACCAAAACCTGTCAAATGTTGTGTAATATGTCCACCTGCTGGGGTCCCAGTTCCTCTTTTCTGGCTTGTTGTTGCATGATGACCCAAAAATATACAACCCAGCTTTGATAATACCGTTGTTTAGCTTGAAGCATTTTAGAAGTATTCTGCACCATAAAACAGCGCTCTCAATTCACACATTCAGTGTGACACACGTATTTAAACCTTTCACACTCACACGCCACACCTGGTATTTCTCAGACATGAAAGATTGCTATGTGGACTGTGAGCTTTATGTGAGCTTACTAACTGTTGTGATATTCAGTCAAGTTTGAGCTACGATTCACTGTTTTTGGTTCTTGGTTGGTTCAAATGGATTTCATTCTCACCAGAACTTAACTGTTGTTCCTTGGAAGCAAAGGAAGATTCCTGTTTTCAAGCAGACTGGAGATTAATTCTTTGGCACTTTCCACAGCTAACATGAGCTCTTACACCACCCCAAATAAACCAAACATGACAAAACTGAAAACAGGGTTTTGCTTGGACCACATTCACACTAGGGCTATATGTATCCCGATACTTAGGCCACGATACGATACGTATCCTGAAACACATAAATTGTGAACATTGACTGCTTTAAGCAAAATTCTCGACAAGTTTAGTTTTTTCTTAGAAGAAGAAAAAGAGCAAGGATGAGTTTTAAGTGGTTCTTCAACTTGAGAGACATAAATTCAGATCCTCAAAGATGGTAGACCTAAGTTCAAATTTAGAACATATGCTTCATTATGTAGTCATCGTCTTCGTCTTCTACCTTGAACTGTGCCACTGTTAACATTATCCAAAGTGTATTTACAACAACTGTCAAAATATTTAGGCCATATCGATTCTGTAGAATCTGTATCGATACACGTATCCCAAAGGAGTGCGATAGGATATTTTGCCGTTTCGATATTTTGAGCACAGGCCTAATTCACACCAGATGTCATTGTGTGAATGTGACCCTAGCTACCAACATTCAAAGGGATAAAACTGTGACAGCCTCAAATCAAAACCAGTCCTTCTTAATTCTAGAAACTTTAAGGTAACATGCTATGCAAAAATACAAAACAATCAAAACAAAACACTTTTTACACAATGTTTACTCTGGATTTTAACGCCCTTTCGTGTGTTCATATATCTCTTTGGCAATAAGAAAACAAAGTCATGGCATCTGGACCTCTCCCTCTTCCCCATGGAAACAGAACCAGTACTGGCCTTATAGTGCACTTTGTAGGGGTAAGGAGCATGTGTGTAAATTGTCTAAATTGCACCTGTAGTTAGATCCAGTAAAACTGACAAAACCAGAAAAAATACACTTGGACACTCTAATTCAGGTAAAACTGTAAGACTTGCTAAATTAAATCATCACAAAAATAATATTAGCCATCTTACAATTGCAGTTATGTCTTTTTTTCTATCCCAAACTATCATGTGAGTAAAAAGGTCATATGATGTTTTTAATCTTCACTAACTGCAAATGCAGGTATTTTCCTTGGGTTTTGGTTTGGAAAGTCCTGTTAAAGAAGGACACAGCTTGCAGGTGTGATTCTCTTCAGTATGAGGAGTGTTGTTAGGAGGAAGGTCCAAGGGAAAAGAGAGGAAGGACTGAGACAAAAGGAGGCAGAGCATCAGAAAAGAGCCAAAGGAGGATCAAACGCAGAGAAGAGGCTTCAATAAACAATCAAGCTTCTCTCTTTTAACTACTCGTGATTTTCCTTGAAGTCGTCGGTCATAGCAGAGCAGCGGCACAGAGCGAGGGTGATTACTGTTTCCTGTTGTTGCCTAATTTGAGACAAGTTTCCTTTTGTTCCCTTATCTGAAAAACAAAATCAAAGTGACAACACATGGCGAAATGATAAAGACAAAATTTGGAGAAGGACTTAATCTGCTTTTAATGACTCCCACTGAGGCAGCAGATCAGAAAAAATGTAATATGTTAACTTTGTATCTCAGAAACACTTTGAGGGATTTTCATCCAATTTTCACAGATGTCCATTTGGTTTAAGGATGCAGTCTACACAGGGTACACGGCAGATACATCCACACTGCTACAACAATGAAATGATTACATTTTAGAGGTCATACATCAATGCTATGGGACTTGCGCATCTCTATATAAAGTCCTCAGTGGTGAGGGTAAACAGGAGTGGAGCCAGAACCTTCCCCTGAGGAACACCAGTGTTGCTCACCACCAGGGGTAGACAGAAATGACACATATTTACTTGAGTACTGTACTTAAAGGGACAGCTCAGTATTTTTGAAGCGGGGTTGTATGAGTTCCATAATGACACTAAGTACAATAGATGCAAGAAATAAAAAATGACAAAATAAAATTCAAAGATGCACGAAATAAAAGTAGGAAATAAAAAAACACGATTCTGACATGTTTTACAAGAGGTTCACTTTCTATACTTTAAACGCTGCAGAATTGCCCGCCTTCTACATTACCTGATTTGTCCGTAATGATTGTGACTGACGGAAAGATCATCCTTTCACCTGCCGGTAATGCTATTGAAAGGTTCTGCCCTCCCAAACACTCTCTATGGGCTCTTTCCCAAATTAATTACTGTCCTTCTGGTGTATATGTTGGAGGCAACAGCCCAAAGGTCAAGATCGCAAGCAGGATTTGGAGTCCAATCAGTGGCAGCCACATATTAAATGTTGTTGATTTCGGGAACAACACTCCTACCTCCAATAAAACGCTGTCAACTAAATGAATTACTGTTTCATTGTACTGATTATAAGATACTTTTTCATTCTTTTATTCAGTTTAAAATGTGTATTTGTGTACATGTAGATCCGTATATGTATGTGTATACACTGTATATGTACATGTATGTCTGTGGATGTGTCTGTGGATGTGTATGTATAAGTAGAGATATAGATGGAATATGAATGTATCATAGACTGTAAAAAACATGGACGTCACGTCGCTGGGCTCGAATTGAACGGGCCGTAGTGGAACTTCAAAAAATTAACACACCTCGTAGAAATATTTCTCCCATCCGTTTGCTGTGGTGATATGAAAGTATTATTGGTCTGCGTTTTTTCCAAGTCCTCCTTTTTCTGAAAAATTTCTTTTTCATCAGTTATAAGAGTTTAAAAATAACCGCGGTTTACGGCAGCTTCACAATGATTGTGTACGCTGTATGCTGTGGAGTGTTGCGACCGTTTACGGCAGCTGCGTCCAGATATGGTCCAGATTCTCTACTGACTGCACAATGGCGGCGCCCTGACGGGGGATATTATGGCTTATAAACCGTTACATGGTGGAAGGCGGAGCCACGCTATCCAGTTCTTGTAATACATCAATGGTATGTATATGTATGTAAATGCATATTTTTGTGTGTATTTATCTATACATCTACCATATGTCAAGTCAATTTGATAACTTTGATAGAACAATCACGTTTGATTGAGTTTTCATGAAATGATAAGGTCTTGTTTTTCATTCATTCATTTTCTATACCCGGCTATCCCTTTCGGGGTTGCGGGGGGCTGGAGCCTATCCCAGCTATCATCGGGCGAGAGGCGGGGTACACCCTGAATCGGTCGCCAGTTGATCGCAGGGCCACATAGAGAGACAGACAACCATTCACGCTCACACTCATTCCTAAGGACAATTTAGAGTTACCAATTAACCTAATGAGCATGTTTTTGGTCTGTGGGAGGAAGCTGTAGTACCCGGAGAGAACCCACGCATGCATGGGAAGAACATGCAAACTTCACACAGAAAGGCCCTCCCGACCCGGAATCGAACCTGGAACCTTCTTGCTGTGAGGCACGCGCTCTACCAGCTGCACCACCGTGCCGCCCGTGTTGTTTTTCAGACATATATAAAATTAGATAGAAAAATTACATACATGTAAATATTTATGTTGATTGGAAAGCTAAAAATGATTAGTTATTAATTGATGGAGAAGGGTGGGATTAAATACGTTTAGACTACTCATTCCTTTTCAGGCATGTAGCATTTACCCAAATGTTAATTTCCTTTTTTTCTGTCAGTACTTTTATGTTACTTTTTATGTTTGAAATATAGTCATCAATCATCAGTCTGTCTATCAAAATGTATAAAAGCTATCACCTAAGTCTGTGAGTCTGTGTTAAAAAAAACAAATTATAGAGTTACAGAGAAAAATATCAACCCTTCACACAGAGGGAGGACAAAAACATGGATCATACCAACTTAAAGTTTTTTGTCAGACCAGGCTGTAAACCAGCAAATAGCTGCTTTAATGGTTTTATGTGACTCTATTGCTATAAAAATATAAAAAATATGGCAGAGAGATAAAATTCCCTGATATCATATAGCCCTAATTCAAAGATGAAGTCTATCTTATTTTCTTCGTACATATTAAATGATGGTTTCCGTCTTATAGACGAGAGCACACGCACACACATAACAACACTCTGAGCAGCACAGATGCACTCTGTATGTCCTGTGGGTGTAACGATCCAGAGAGATCATTGTGCCAGAGGATGCCAGCCTGTGATCAGATTGTACTGTGCTGTTCGCTGAAATTTCATCTGACATCAAAGATGTTTTTTCACACCCTGCAGATTTGGCTTTTTCTCCACCATCTTATTCCAAAAACTCAGAGCTGCCTGCTGGCTACCGTGTTCTCTAAAATAAAAAGGTTACAGCTCCGATGGAGGGTGCCTGGTTTCACTGCTTTACAGGCAAAAAAAAAAAAGATCCAAATGGTTCCAGTTTGTTAGAATAAAACTACATTTCTTTTTACATTAAATTGTGCAAATTAGTTTATAATTTATGCTATTTCAAGGTGATATATGGCTGCACTCAATGTATGGTGTGTTGAATGTTTCAGTCAAAGAGTAAACATACTGTTATTCTTATTCTATTGTAATAAAATGAACATTATCCCTAATTTTTCATTTTAAAACCAGAATTAAGTCCATTTCTGAAAAGAGTAGGGATGCATGATAGCATGATATTGTCAGCATAATTGTCAGTATAGGTATTTGATTCCATAAAAAGTTACATATCTGTGTTTGCTAAAAAAAAAAAAAAAAAAATATGGCAGAAAAATAAATGGATATCATACAGGAGGATTCAAAAGAAAAAGTCTATCTTATTTTTTTCTCTTATATTTTAAATGGTTTTTCCGTCTTATAGAGAGAGACAGCACACACACATAACAACACTCTGAGCAGCACAGATGCACTCTGTATGTCCTGTGGGTGTAACGATCCAGAGAGATCATTGTGCCAGAGGATGCCAGCCTGTGATCAGATTGTACTGTGCTGTTCGCTGAAATTTCATCTGACATCAAAGATGTTTCACACCCTGCAGATTTGGCTTTTTTCTCCACCATCTTATTCCAAAAACTCAGAGCTGCCTGCTGGCTACGTGTTCTCTAAAATGGTTACAGCTCCGATGGAGGGTGCCTGGTTTCACTGCTTTACAGGCAAAAAAAAAAAAAGATCCAAATGGTTCCAGTTTGTTAGAATAAAACTACATTTCTTTTTACATTAAATTGTGCAAATTAGTTTATAATTTATGCTATTTCAAGGTGATATATAGCTGCACTCAATGTATGGTGTGTTGAATGTTTCAGTCAAAGAGTAAACATACTGTTATTCTTATTCTATTGTAATAAACAGGATATATTTATTTAATTTTTCATTTTAAAACCAGAATTAAGTCCATTTCTGAAAAGAGTAGGGATGCATGATAGCATGATATTGTCAGCATAATTGTCAGTATAGGTATTTGATTCCATAAAAAGTTACATATCTGTGTTTGTAGATATTACAATTTCTGTTGATATTGACAGTCGATATACCCATTAAATCCTCACCTTATGGGGTGGACATTGGCTCAGTTGGTAGAGCGTCCGCCCCATGTATGGGGACTTCTAACCCTCAGCAGCGGCAGCAGGTTCAAATCCCGGCCACAGCCCTTTGCTGCATGTCTTCCACAAAATACTATCTCGTGAAAACAGAAAATGATTTATTTTTGAGTTTACTGTTTTATGAGATACTAAGGAATCTTAAAAGTCATGAACAGGTCGCGCATTTTAGTCCTTATTCAGTTTTATTTGTCGCTCGGTTTGAAACATTGGGAGATACTTGTGTCTTTGAGCGGTGTAGATAGTATTGTTATTAGTTTGTCCACATTGTGCAGACACCTGAGGAATTTGTGGTTGTTCCGACGCAAAGCCCACTCGGACATGCTCGACATTGCGGTTAATCCTGTTTTTACGGGATGGATAAAAACAAGATCGTTAAAACACAAAATTAAAAATAAATTCCTGTTTTTACGAGATAGTATCTCGTAAAAACAGGCAAGTTTTTTATTTATTTTCAAGTGAATGCAATACGCCACCGTATATATGCACTGTTATGGACCTACTTTGGCCTCCCATGTAAAAGACGAGAGAATGGTGAGAAGATTGCGGACAAAACAACAACCGTGTGCAAAATATGCCGCTACAGTTCGCCGTATACCATATACACTACCAACTACTTTTAACTGGAGACAGGCAGCAACTGTATGTTTGTGTAAGTCTGCATAAAAAACAATATTTGATTTTTGCATCTACTGTGGAGTTGACAGAGTTTGATCATACTTGAAGATCAGAAGTTCTGCACTGTGATAGGCTAAATATTATAGTTCACAGTTCAGACATTTATAGGTCTAAACTGCAGCTCTGAGGACTGCTATTTATTTTCCTTTTCATTCAAGAATGTAGTTATCCTGATTGTTACAACAACAAAGCACTTTTTATTGAGATTTTATGTTTGTATTTGCACTGTAGTCTAAATAAAGGGAAAAAACTACAATTTTGTTTTTTTTCAAAGAGCATTTATTTTGTACTGATGCAGCAATATTTTTTGTATGTGTGCATTAGGAAGAAAATAAAGAAAATGAGATTTTTGCCCAACTTCCTACTGTTGGGGATTTTCTATGATCTTTATTTTGTGTTGTGAGTATTTCTTGTCGTGAGCCCTGTTTCGTATTTCGTATAGTTTCGTGAGTTGACCATTTCGTTACACCCCTAGTTTTTAACATTGTGAGTTTTGGCACTTTTCCACATTTTCACTAATAACTCAAAAACTTCTCCTTGGATTTTGGCGAAACTTATCCAAATGTAGATTTGGGTTTTAATTCATTGATTTGTTAACAGTTCAAGAAAGAGCAGGGTTTTTTTTACATTTATGACAATAGCTTGCCAGTGTTGGAAATGCCTTTACGGGGGGTTTGTGTTCTCGGAGCACTTCTAGTTAAAGAATAAAAAATGCTTTTCCTGCTTGACATACTGTTTCTAACACAATTACCATAAAGGTCTCAAAGGTCATTTCTTAGTAAGGTGGTGTTTTTTACCTCCTGACAAAAAACACAGGTTTAAGTATCTGTGATAATAAGCTCAGGAATATCTGCCCATCAAAACAGCAAAAATCTACTATCATGCATCCCGAGTCTTTGTGTAAAGTTAGGTCAAACTGGTGTAAACTTAGACTAAAAGAGAAACAGTAATAGCTGTGGACATTTTCTGCAAAATAGAACTTGACAAGCCAAACCAGTGACTAAATGACTGATTGAACTCAAAGATAGTTGATTTTTTAATACACTTCACAAATTCCTCCTTTCCACTGCACTGATTTGACATCCACTCACGTAACAAAGACTTATGACTTTTTCTTTTTCTAGTATTTAAGAGATCTATTGGACCCTTTTCCTGGCTGCTGCAGGGAAATTGATTGTGACTGCACAGCCCCGGAGGCGCTAAACAAACCTTCCTATCGCTCCCTGTAGCCTTCACTCCACACAGAAGCCGAACAATCATTTACCATCGATTTCCCTTCTGTTTGAAACCCCAGAACAGATGCAAAGAGAAAGACGAGCTTATCATTTGTCAGGGATTATGACACAGATTTATGTAGAACTGATGACACATCTCAACATTATTGAAAAAGGTCCCGGGGAAAGGTTCATGAATGGGTCATGAAAAATATGAAAATACACAGGATGGTGAAATTAAACAAAACACAGAAAAGACCGTCTTATAACATTTGGGATGACAAATTTATTCGTATTAAGCAGTCAAACTATGGATTTTAATGCAGTTTAAAATCAAGGGATGCACTCCACTAGAGAATCTTCTGCAGTACAAAGCAGGGATTACTACTTTTTTATGAGCATCTTTAATGATCTGTTGTATAAGCGTTTTATTGCTTGTACACAGGCTGTAAACGCACCATTTGCAAGTTCAACCACTAAGGGGTCACAATCAAAAGATGATTTCAGGGCAGCAGTTGATCATGGGAGCGATTTTCTGCTCATACCTCCAATAAAGATAAAATCTTAACAGACCACAACAGAGCAGAACAGAGGAGGCTTTGGTGACACACTGTCAGCTGAGGGCAGAATATAATGATGCTCCAGAGAGACAAAATGGCCGCTTTCATTAGTACCTACTTCCACAGAAGTCTTCGACCTTACATCTGTTGGATCAAAACATGTTCTGACAAACAAGAAAAAACCTTTTATAACTAAAGATAAAATGTGAGATTTCTCTGGCTTCGACAATTGTTTGATATAGTAGAGAACATGTAACTGCTTAATGAGGTTAGGTAATTTTGACTTCTACGTTTTCGTGCACAAACTGTACGCACCTCAGCTTTGAATACCCATTCACACATCAACATATATCGCAGATGTAGACACTTTGATTTTCCCTTCCCAGCCAAATGCAACTAAGCTCCAGTCAGACACCAGTCAACTACCAGCCAATGTCCAGCCCCTGGAGTTCGAATACGTCTTTCTTTAGTCCCAGTTTGTTCTCGCTTTAAATTTCTGTACATACTGGCAAAGTGATCTGATCAAGTGATGCTGATCAAAGTGTTATTTTATGTATAAAAATTGGAAAATTAGGGGGGTAAGGGTTACATATTTATTGCCAGTAGCATATAATAGCTACATTGATGTCTGTATCATAGCCATACTGCAGTGATCTATGCTGATGCTGATCAAAGTGTTATTTTATGTATAAAAATTGGAAAATTAGGGGGGTAAGGGTTACATATTTATTGCTCCATCACTGGGATCTCATCTTAGTTGTGAGGGTGGGCATGTATTAGCGCTTTCCTGTCAGATTCCTGTTTGAAAAAGTAACTTTAAAATAATGGACCAGTTGTCCAAAAAGGCATTCACAGATTAGTGTGTTGTAAACGATGTAGGGCAAGTTAATCAAAAAATGTAATGCATTATTTATTACTTGTTACTGTCATTCCAAAGTACTTAGTTACATTATATTACTGTATTTGAAATGCAAGGCAAGACACTATTATTGCATTGCTTTTAGTTACTCTTGTCAAAATAACAGGAAATACAGATTTGACATTCTAAATGTAGCTTATTACACTCAAAAAGCTCATTAAACATCCAGTGGAAGGTGATGTGGTGGCTATCTGATAGTCTGAGTTCAGCTTAAGGCTAAAAACAGTAGCATATAATAGCTACATTGATGGCTCATGGCACAATACATGAAATATCATAGCAAAAACAGACAAAAGGTAAAATTCTGGTATATTGTGTTAGAGATACTGTAACTTTAGGCCTGGCAGAGGACTTTTCTCCTCTGCTAATCTCACAGAATATTTGGCGAATTTGCTTTTAAACAAACAAATGAAACACCTTTTCACTCCAGGGTTAAACTAAACATGCATTGTAACTTGCATTACTGACATTTGTACTGAGTAAAATATTACTATTTTTTTGTAATGCCTTACATTACTACATTACAGCCACAAGTAATGCATTACAGTAATCACATTACTTTTGTAATGCACTACTCCCAACACTGGTTCTAACTGATGTTGACCAGTGTTGAATAATCGTTAAATTCTGGTGCAAGTAAGTTCCCAGATCAATTTTGCTGAATTTAATACAGATCAATGTATCCAAAGTAGAGAAAAATATTGTGTTGTTGAAGAAAGATGCTTATGGACAGCCCCCTGAGCCCCTATGCTCAACTTAAGGAACTTTGGCCTATTGGAGCTTGCTGCTGCTGAATCATATAAAGTGGACTTACATGCCATTTCACTGTATGCAGCTGCAGCTGGTTTGATTAATTCAACACCATGCCTCTGGGATGGAAGACGGCTGTTCTTGAAAGGGTGTCTCAAGTTGTACAATACGATTCCAGTCCTGAAGAGGAAGCAGCTGAAGCCGACAGAGATGAGCGCAGCTATAACTGAGGGTTGTGAGGGAAAGAAGAGATCAACCTTGTGAGGGACTGTGAGGAGATTCTATTACTGGCGACATAAGGACTCTGCTACCCATGAGCACGCGCGGCGACTGCCGTAATGCTGTGTTCCAGTAACCTCGGAACTGGGAGTGACATCATCTCGGACTTATCTGCTTTTCAGTTGAAGTCTGAAAAAAACATGCCGATCTACCAGGCTATTGTTAGCTGTTGTTAGCACGCCCTGCGTTGTTGTTCACATATACCACATGAAGAATGTGATTATCACTATGGCAGCATTTTTGTAATTATGAGTCAAACAATACGATGTATACAGCTGATCTAGAGCAACACACCCCAGTCAAAAGTGCAAATAAATGGATTATTACAGGAGCTAAATAACTGTTCACACTGGGGCCATCCATCTTGGATTGTCAACTCAGGGGTGACGAGGTTTCACCGAGTTCCCAGTAGGAAATTCCGACTTCAGAGGATGTTCCAGTTGCAGTTTCCTACTCAGAACTTGAAAATTCCTACTGTTGACTACAACTGGAATGCACCACAACACGTTACCGAAGCCAAAGCGTGTGTTTGTTGTGATGTAGCTCGGACCTTCCTCAGAACTCTGCATTGATTTACAGCTTCTTTTTTTCAACAACTTACAGGATGCAAAGCAATGAGGTAATGTATCTCTTTCAAGTTACGTAGCGGTAGATTTTGATGTGTGACAACAAGCAAGTCTTGAAAAACTTGGTATCGTAGTTTTGTAGCCGGCTATATATCGCTACTTGCAGCCCGGTGCTCTAAGACGTGTCTGAATAATATAAATTTGCTCTAGTTTTAATTGTCTTGTTCCAAAAGTTGAGTATCCAGGCCAGTCCAGCCCTGTCCTGTCCGACCCGACCAAGAAGCTGAGGAATAGCATTTATAGATAACCTATTTTGATGCTATAAAACTCATCGATAAGTGCGTATTTCGATCAGGCATATATCTAAAAGTGAGACTTTTTTGCAATTACTTAGAAACTCCTCACAGTCTCTTTAATAAGAGTGATCAAAATTTTTAATTATAAACATATCCAATGAATATCTCTCTTGTCAACCATTAGCTTAGTTCTACATGGTCTGACTTAGCTCAGTGTAGCTCAACGTTACTCTCTGCATTGGAAAAGGTTTGCCAAAATGTATGACTGTGAACTGTATAAGACACAAGAAATGTACGGACGCAACTTTCAGGGGAAGTAACAACAGGCAAATTGTGAAATATGTGATGGAGGCAAACTGTTACAGAGTAAAATGAAACAATGATTTATGTTTAATTAACCTGCCTAACAACACAGCAGTCTCACTGACTGAAATGGGAGTCTGCAGTGTGCTAAATGTGTCCATTTAGAGCCATTTGGTATTTATTCCCAGAGCTGGTAATGAGAAAAAGGGCGACTCAGAAGTCCATTGATCTGACTCTGGATCCCCATTAATCCTGAACTTGTCTATAAAATCAAAGAAGAAGCTATTAGCTGTGACAGAGCGCTGGACCTCGACCTATGTCACGCATTGATTCTCCCCGTTCAATATGTTACATTGATAGAAAACCCTGTGAGTTATTTAAACAGAGCAACTAAAAGGGAAGGAGAAAAACGCTGAAGGAAGCAGAGAGTGCTCCTCGCACGCTCCCCACTTTGATGACTTTATTTACTTAACCTTCAGCGCAACCCTCATTCATAAATGTCAGGAATGGATCCATGCACCATTAAAAAACCCAAAAGCCAGCTACACCAAACATAGGCTGTATGTCTGTGTGCACAAAGCCGCATAATCACCGGTCAGCAGCGACCAGAAACACACCATTTCAGAGAAGTCGATGCATTTCAACGTTCGTCCCACATCTGTCATCGCTCAGAGAACACCGCACGCCTCCTCTGCTCTCCCTGAAGACATGGCAGCACAGCAGACAAAGTCTGTCATAACACTTGACTTGTGGTTTAACACACTGTGGCAACACTGGAAGGTGGTAAATGAGATTGCTTTCTTTATTTGTATTTCTGTCTTTGTGCATAAATCAAACCCAGAGCTCGTATGTTGCACATTTTCCCTGATGTAGAGCTGAATAAAACCAGGCTGCCCTGCAGTGACTCCACATTCTGACACAAATAGAATTTTAACTTCAATGTTTTTGGATACACAGTTGGTCCCTCAGGCTGGAGTTAAGGCTTATTTATGCCCTCTTTACATACCAAAATACACCCATGCAATAGAGCTGTTACAACTGTCACTTCCCACATACTCTTAGGTGTCATGTCCATTAAGGTACATGCTTAAAAACCTTCCTTTATAGGTGACAGTCTCACATTGACCACCATTTCTGCTTTGCTGCTGTCCCAAAGACAATTCCTGATGTTCTGTAGTGGTCATTAGTCTGCTTGGGTGAGCCAAACTCATACATACGTAACAGGGGTGTAACGAAATTTCGTGCCACGAAATTTAGCGAAATAAAAAATGACGCAATAAAATTCAAAGAAGCACAAAATAAAATCACAAAATAAAAAATGCAAAGGGGTGCACGCACCACTGATGCTGGTGATTTTTTACCCCCCTCGCCTACCGTAGCAAAACACTCGCTTCAATATGGAGGAAGACGAGGTTGAGGAATTAACTGACACTCCTTCGTCAAGTAAATTGGTTGTGTGGACCTATTTTGGCTTCCCATGTAAAAGACGAGAGAACAGTGAGAAGATAATGGACAAAACAACAACCATGTGCAAAATATACCGCTACAGTTCGCCATATACTGCGTCGAGTAAAACAACCAACTCCCAACTACTTTGAACTGGAGACAGGCAGCAACTGTATGTTTGTGTAAGTCTGTGTACAAAAAACAGTATTTGGTTTTTGCATCTACTGTTGATTTGACAGAATTTGATCATACTTGAAGATCGGAAGTATATGCAATGTAATAGGCTAAATATTATAGTTCACAGTTCAGACATTTATAGGTCTAAACTGCAGCTCTGAGGACTGCCATTTATTTTCCTTTTCATTCAAGAATGTACTTATCCTGATTGTTACAACAACAAAGCACTTTTTATTGAGATTTTATGTTTGTATTTGCACTGTAGTCTAAATAAGGGGAAAAAACTACAATTTTGGTTTTTTTTCAAAGAGCATTTATTTTGTACTGATGCAGCAATATTTTTTGTACATCTGCATTTGGAAGAAAATAAAGAAAATTAGATTTTTGCCCAACTTCCTACTGTTGGGGATTTTCTATAATCTTTATTTTGTATCGTGAGTATTTCGTATCATGAGCCCTGTTTCATATTTCTTATCGTTTTGTGAGTTGACCATTTCGTTACACCCCTAATACATAATGTTTTAAACAGGAGTGCAAACATTCAGTTACCAGAAAACATACTACAAATAGTCTCAAATGGTGAAGCGAGTGTATATGTGCTTTGGGAATCTGTACAATGCTACATCTTCACTACAAGCAGCTCTGCATTGTTTTTCTTATACAGATGCAAATCTGTCACTTTCAAATTTTGACTGTAAAAACTCGAATCTAAGGAAGTTTATTCATCCGATCACAATTCTAAAAATCTCACATGACTTATTGCTAGCCAAAATTGCTTGCCATGTACAGCTACACATCTTATTTCAGTATTTAAAAACAAGAAGTAAACCCAGAATTACTTGTAATGAATTAAAATATCTGCCAGATAGACAAATTTTACTTGTACATCTTGGAGATAAGATGTGCTATCTTAAGTTGTCTCTATAGCTGATTTTAAGACACTCAAGGAGTAAAATTTTGCTTGTTCCATTGGCAGATATTTTCTGATAATTACAGGCTATTCGATGCTTTATTTTTGTTTCTACTATCTTGTAATAAGATATCCATCTGGACCCTTCAAATGAGTATGAGATTATAGTTGCTAAGATCTGAGTTTTCGAAGCGAACCGTACAGACAGTATGGGCCAATCAGATAATGTCATAGGCAGGGGCTACTGTGCGACAGAGCGTGAGCCACTCTGTAAAACAAACTCTTGTCAAAACATGTTAGAAGAGGAGCGAAGATATCCTTACGACAGAGAAGATTGTTGTGTTGGTATTTTTTTCTCATTAGATAAAGAAATGTGGTCCAGATCTGATAAAGGTGCTACTAGAGCTGTTAGCATCTATGCTAACCCTGACTCAGTTGTTGGTTGTCAAACTTGTACAAAGTCTTCTGCTTGCCCATTTTTCCTGCTTATAACATCAACTCTAAGACAAAATGTCTAATTGCTGCCCAAAATATAACAGATAATGAGATAATCAATGTTATTCACTTTAGCTGTTCTTCTTCTTGACCCTAGCGGAATTTTCACTGTTTCGCTTTCCTTCACTTTCACTTCATTTATTTTCATTAAGATTTTTTAAATAGTGTTAAATATTGTAAATATTGCTGAAAGGCTCATGCTCTTTCATTTATTACCATTTTCATTTCATTTATTTTTATTCAGATTTTTAAAAATAGTGTTAAATATTGTTAATATTGCTGAAAGGCTCATGCTCTTTCATTTATTATCATTTTCATTTCATTTATTTTCATTCAGATTTTTTTATATATTGTTAAATATTGTTAATATTGCTGAAAGGCTCATGCTCTTTCATTTATTTTCATTGAGTTGTATTTATGCTATTTCTATTTTATTCCAATTACTTATAGTTTCATTTGTAAATCTTTCTGATGTTTCTCTTGTATCCTGCTGCTGCTGTAAATCTGGAATTTCCCCTGTGGGACTAATAAAGGTATATCTTATCTTATCTTGCCAACTACCCCTGGTCACTAAGAGTGACCTAAGCTGCTTTGTGTCCTGTCTGATGGGAAATTATTAATATTTTGAGGAATTCATGTGACCTAAGTGCTCTCAGATATTTTAGTTTCAACCTGCCTTAGGTATTCAGGATATTTGCTTAACATTTGTTAAAATAATTTCAGTTAGGAGATTAAAAACTGATGAAGTCTTTGCTCAGCCTGAGGCAAAGGTGTCTAGTTTCAGTCCACCTCACCTTCGTGACAATTTCAGGAAGCTGGCAGGGATTGGGTTGACCTTATTGTGCCTGTCAGTCACAGCAGAGGGATGAAAAAGCACTGATGTCAAACCACTTGTCAGACTTTGATGTTACAAAGGACGGAAGAGCTCAATTAAAAGGCCATTATTGTGTTAGTAAATCAACCCACATCCACCATGTCACTTCAAACAAATGATCCTCACCCGCCTCAACCGCTCCTCATTTGTTTTATGCATGATTTTTGACAGCAGAGATCAAGATAAAGGGGATAGTTAGGGCTCGGTGGTGCACAGAATGAGGGATCATTTAAAATTATACCAGTATTTTGTCTTCTTGTTGCATTGCGGTGATTATTTACAGTATATTTTACAGCTAATTCATAAAATCACACACGTCAGCCTGTTCCGGATGCTCAAGAATCTGTGAGAAAGTCATGAATTATTCTGTTGATCACCCTCTCCTTTAGCTTGTGATGACAAAGTGCTCTATTTAGGAAGTTAGATTGAAATGTCTGGGGTCTAATTTATCGCTCCAGGATGAATACATGAATGTGAAGTAGTGCCATATTTCACACACACACACCCTAACCACGGATGGAATATTATTACCGCTGCCCCAGAAAGTTGCGGAGGGAACCGTTTTTCACCTGAACAAGCATTACGGTGTCATGTTGAACATTAGTCACCGTGTGCAGAGCAGCCTGACACGTCGTGAAATATTTCCTGTGCTGACCTCAGATTTCTGCTGAAGTAGGACAGTTTCCCCTCCGGCTCCACATGTACGTACAACAAAGTTTAGCAGGCGAGTTAATGTCATGATTTTCCACAGAATCATAAAAACATTGTGCTGATATCTCACTGAAGTGTGGATGACTTTTTCCTGCTGTTTCACTCCCACTCACTCTTTTATTACTCATTTCCTTGTGGGACAGAGTGCTGGTTATTTTCTTTGATTATTGGCAGAAGTATTGATCATTTCAGCTCAAAGACACATCTGGTGAAAAGATTACACGCTAATGTGTTTTAAATGGTTGGATAAACATCTGGAAGTTACACCCTGAATAAAACAAATGTTGGAACATACTGAATAGATTTGGCTTTGTTAGAAGGACTAATAAATGCTTTATTTGTTTTTGTTTTATATAGCAGAATGTAATCCTTCTAAACTAAAGGAAAAGGGGAATATTAGATCATTCTACTTATGTAACTGCGACATTAACACCAAAGGGTGGCTGCCATTTAGTAAATAAACAGCTGAGATGAAACAAAGTTCTTTTCTCTCTCTCTCTGCTGGAAAGAAAACTTCAGCATTCCTGGCTGCCTACACTTGCTAGCTAATATATCAAAGCGATAGTCCTATACTTCTTTTTGTCTTTGTGTCTTACCTCACTCCCAAGTCCATGACCAACAGATAGAAACCATACTTTCAACTATGTATGCAGTAACAAGTGCAGTCACCCACCACTAATTAGCTTAACTCAAATGGCTGAAAGTCAGTGAGAAGTATTAGCCTGCCTCTGCCTACAGTCATCACATAAACTCTTCAGCAGTTTGTTATTTTACGTTATCTCCTACCATCACTGTATTATGTTCTACTATAAAAGACAGAAATTATATTTGGCACTACTTCTGGTATGCTTTGGCGAGAGTTTGTTATGAGAATTGGCTCACGTTTTGTACTTTACACCGTGGCAGTAGCACCAGCCTTCTACATCATCTTTTCCTGTTATGATTGACAGAAAATTGGCCAATCACCTTTCAGGTTTGTTTTTGAAAGGTTCAACCCTCCCCAAACAATTTCCCCAGTGCCCAGATACAGTTGTGACACATATGCTGTGCAGTAAATATCGATCGGACTCTTTTTGTTGTGTTAGGTTGAGTAACAGCAGCAGAAAAACATACTTGTTGCCACTGCTGTCTGGCCTTCAAGCAGCTGGATCCACCTTATTCAAAGTATACTAACAGGTTCTATCTTGCAAAGCTCCAATCCAGAATGACTGAACTCAGTCATGGCCTAATTAGTATTACAGGAAGTGCAGACCTGTAAACAATGGCAGCCCAAATAGAAATTAGCACTTATGCTACCTGCTGCAGAGGGAGAGTTACCAGAACTAGAAAACATTTCTTTGTTCAATGATGAACAGAGCACAACGCTGCAAACATCAATTCATGAAAACAATTCTCCTCTCTTGACAGTTTTTGGCAAACTTCACCCCTCTTCAACAGCACACTACATCATTTGATTGGCCAGTATTGAATGTGTCTGACAGAAAGATCATCCAGTTACCTTCTGCTTACGTGTTTGAGAGGTTCTGCCGTCCCCAGACACTTTCTATTGGCTGTTGCACTGAAAGAGCAGGGAAATTTATCCTGTCCTGGATATATTGAACTGTCTTTCTGGTGTGTCAGGTCACTGTTGTCAGCTGCGAACATTAAGCTGAGGATATCTGGACGACCAAGTAATGTCATCCGGACTATGACTCTCAATCTCTGCTAAGATTGAAGGGTTATAAATAATAAAATCCTATCTTGTGTCAACATTTCAGGCTGGTGGTGGTAGAGTAATAGTGTGGGGGTGTTTTTGTTAGCACACTTTAGTCCAACAGCATTACCTAAATACTGCTGAAGAGCGTGTCCATCCCTTCATGACCACAGTGTACCCATCTTCTAATTGTTACATGCAGCCAGGTCACAAGGCTCAGATCACATCAAACTGATGTAATCACATTCCTCACTGAAATGAGGAACGTGATTAAATATAGATTTTTGTTAAATATAAGTCTAACAATACGATGTATACAGATGATCTAGAGCGACACACCCCAGTCAGAAGTGCAAATAAATGGATTATTACAGGAGCTAAATAACTGTTCACACTGGGGGCATCCATCTTCGATTGTCAACTCGGAGGTGGCGAGGTTTCACTGAGTTTCCAGTAGGAAATTTGGACTTTGGGGGACGTTCCAGTTGCAGTTTCCTACTCGGAACTCGGAAATTCCTACTTCTGACTACTATTGTACAACTGTAATGCACCAAAAGACGTTACCCAAGCCAAAGTGTGTTTGTTGTGATGCTAGCTCGGACCTTCCTCAGAACTCTGCATTGCTTTACAACTTCTTTTTTCTACAACTTACAGGATGCAAAGCGATGAGGTAATGTATCTCTTTCTAGTTACGTAGTGGTAGTTTTTGATGTGTGACAACAAGCAATTTTTGGAAAACTTAGTATCGTAGTTTTGTAGCAGGCTCTATATCGCTACTTACAGCCCGGTGCTCTTTAACGTGTCCGAATAATATAAATTTGCTCTAGTTTTAATTGTCTTGTTTCTGAAGTTGAGTATCCATGCCAGTCCAGCCCTGTCCGACCTGACTGCGAAGCTAAGGAATAGCATTTATAGATAACCTATTTTGATGCTATAAACTCATCTTAAAGTGTGTATTTGGATCAGGCATATATCTAAAAGTGAGACTTTTTTGTAATTACTTAGAAACTCCTCACAGTCCCTTCAACTAGCTTGGTGTCAATTCAATACTTTATCCATGGTTTGATGTTGAGCTCATGTCAGTGCATTAGAGGCTGAAGACTGTGTGACTTATGCTGTGTTACTGGGATCCTTTAAAAAAGACCAGATTTACACAACAACAACAAATCTGTGCGGCTCAAAGCTTTAATAAAACATGTGTGAGCGTCCGGGCAGACTTTAACACAGTGTGACAAGCTTACAGGCACAGATGACAAACAGAAGAAGAAGAAACACCGCCGGCCAAAGATATGAGGCCAAAAAAACACTCACAGTTTCAGTTATGACATGCTGACTCCATGATTAATCTCATATGTCAGTTTTAATACAGAAAAGCCCCTTTATCTCAGAAAATATTACAGTTTGTTCCTGCTGGGCCACTGTTTTCCAACTTTCGGGGCTTTCCTGCATTAAGACAGATATTTTCCCCAACTGGTTCAGAGGAATGAACGGCCCGGGCCAGGACACGGTTTTGATTTTAACAGCAGCGAGCACAAACACTATAAATTTACAGTCACAGGAGAGAGTTTTTAATAGGAACTCAACTTTGCAGAGGCAATAACTCTCTCCTCTCGCTGTTTGCTGAGGTAGCCGAGGCAGCTGGCAGGGCTCAGTATTCGTCCTGACAAGGTGCTTTGAAATACCAATCACGCAGTTTATACAACAGGGAGGGCTTGTAAATGTGTCGGGTGGGGAAATATACAATGCCATAGTCCCATTTCTTTGGTGAAAAAAGGAGAGTTACGGTCTCAGCGGTGTGTACACCTTGCAGGTGATATAATATATGCTCCGTCTGGTTCTAAAAGCCATTTATCATGGATGACAGTAGGAGAAAGTGCTTTTACTTCTCTTATCCTCGTGACAATCCCCTCCCATCTCGGGCCAACACCACCCACATACATTCAACATAATGGTGTATGGATACATTAGACTCTGGAACACCGCAGAGGTTGGATGTAGCCACACTATGAGATATTTACAGCACCATTTGGTCAGTAATGTGGAGAAAACTTGCACTTTTACCCACAAAATAAATTCAGAGTTTAAGTGTTTCTACCCAGTGGATAAGGCTACTCTCTTAGGGCTGACAGCTCTAGTTTTTAATCTACAAGATACTCCAGCATTATGTGGAAAAATAAGTCTGGAGACACAGTAAGAGCCAGTTATTCAGGGAAAAGATAATTTGTTTGGCTAAATAAAACTAGCTTGGATATGGAAATTGAGACTGAGAGATAATGTCATACCAGGTGTCATTTATCAGTGTGTAATGAATAAAGGGAAGTTCATTAATTCTTGATAATGAATGTTATGAAGGGTGTTATCTGTCTTGTACCTGACACCTTAAGCCTTATTTATACTTCTGCTGTGTACCTTCGGCGTGGCCTGTGCCAGGGCCGCAAATGACATTTTTTTAACTGGAGGAGACCAAGGTGTCAGCACATGATTTCAACTCAATACCTTTTTTTTGGACTCTAAGTAGCACTAAAGCAGTCACTTTTTTAATAGCCTATGAGCCTCTGGTTTGCCTAAAAAAGCCATTGGAGAACTCTTACTTCAAATCATGAATAAGCATGATCATGAACGCTGTTAAACAAAGGCCTACCTCAGCACAAACCATACGTGATAAAACTGTCAATTGTCTGGAATGCCAATCACCCACCAAGACTTCATGCCTTGTGCAAAATATGTTATATTCACTCATTTGTATATGAACCATAAGTGTAGCTGCCAGTTCCTGTTTGGGACCCTTGGGAATGAGAGTTTGCCTCCAGTTGTAACTTGGAGCCCTGACCAACATAACACTAAAGTTGAGCGCTTCTCAACCTTCCAAAATATGTAACTACTGTGTATGTTAGCAAGTAAATTCTTTGTTGGGTTGGTGATATTTATCCAACTTTCTGAGTTTGAGATCCAACTTCACGGGAGTTACTGATTAAATTACTGATTTGAAGCCTGGAAATTCTGCCATTGGTGTAGAACTGGACAGCACCTGTAGTCGAAACCAGTGTTGTGTGTAATACGTTACAGTAACGTAACTACTTGTTCGGGTAAAAAGTAAAGTAACGCACTCCTACTGAAAATTTGGTCAAGACACATAGTTCCTTTTTTAATGCGTTTTTCCCCCATACAGATCTGACACCGGGAGATCTGACTCAGTGCTTCGGAAGATATTTAGATCCAAAATCGAGCGGCGGACATCCATGTAATGGTAGCACACGGGGTATGTATAGCGCCACTCCTAAAACTGTATTAATCGCCCAAAAACTCATTAGTTTCACCAATATTTCATCATGGTCTTCTTGCGCTACTCCTCCAAGACAGTCCGGGGTCGCTCCACCCATGTTTTCGTGACTGTGCTGACCTCTGAACTGAAACTGCTCTCTGGCCAGCTGTTCTTCTCTTTGCCTCTGCGTCCTCTCTGGCTCGAAACTGTAAGGACACCCATCATATTCAAAGTTCTCCTCCACAACATCTTCATCCGATAGATATTCGTCCATTTTGCACAAAACTGGAAGAAGAAAGTTGTTCAGTAGCCGGCGGTCGCCCTGAAATAATGATCCATACTGTGCATGCGCGGCAGCCGTAAAGAAAGTTTTCAGTTCAGAGGTCAGCACAGTCACAAAAACATGGGTGGAGCGACCTCGGACTGTCTTGGAGGAGTAGCCCGAGTGGACCATGATGAAATATTGGTGAAACTAATGAGTTTTTGGACGATTAATGCAGTTTTAGGAGTGGCGCTATACATGCCCCATTATACGGATGTCCGCCGCTCGATTTTGGATCTAAATATCTCCCGAAGCACTGTTTGGATCAGGAAAGCCTTCTGGGTGAGTATATTGTTCTACTTCATTCTATAAACAATGTGAAAGCTGTAGAAACTGAACTTATCCTTTAATGTTAGTTAAAACTGATTTTTTATAAAAAACTTGATTGACATTCTCAGACCCCATGCAGCAATAAAATGTTGATGAAAGTAATCTTATAAGCCAGAAATCATTTACATGCAGTGCATTTGTAAAGACTGATGATTAATTATGTTTATTTCTCTTTTTACATTTGTACTTATCCTATGAGACAAACAGGTTAACTCTGAATCTTAGTATAGGAAACTGAAGACTTGCCATCAGCACAGAGCAAAATGTAAATGGCCACAATAATCAAATGAAGTTTTTATAAATGCGTCTGCCACCCAGAGCACACAGGAGAGGCACATTATTTTGACGCTCCGTCACCCTCAGGGGGGTGAACAGACCTTTTTGATGTGCGATCCGCCACAGCTCCCATTGGCTGGCAGATTTTATCAGCAAACAAGACAGGCAGAGCAGCATGCAGACTAAATAAAAGCGGGGTGCATGATAAAAATGTCAAGGATTATCTTCACTTACGTGGGGCGCTGTGATGTCGTATCAAAATGGATTTTGCGGAGATGATTTGTCAGGAAGAGGAGTCCTGATGGAGGAGGGGCGAGAGCTTCTCTGTGTTTGTCTCCTGTTTGATTCTTCAAATTGTTCCTTGTGATGGACTTTTTCCTCCTGTCCTGACAATAACTACTAAGCATTTAAATTAAAATAAAGCAGAACATAAGGCGGCTCTTACTTTTATTTTGCATGGATAATGTGTAAAAGAACGCAAACAGAGGGCCTCAGAAACTGCATCCTTGTGATGAACTCTAATCTTGTGAATATAAATCTCGGAAAACTTTCAAGTTTCAGGCAAATCAAACCAATTTCTGTGCTGTCTTCCCCTCAAACAGAGGCACCATTTGTTCAAACTGCCCCTCCAGGGATCCAGACCTCTTTTTCATTTCCATCAGATCCAGCGTGGCGGCCATCTTTCTGACAGAGTGACAGACGAGGGTGTTGCCTCTGGCACAAGGTCCATGTGGAGAGTACACAAGGTATTAGGGAGCTGTGACTTCCAGCGCTGCTGCTTTACTGGAATAGTTAAAGCTTTTATCATCCCCAGTTGGTGACTGGTTTCAGGAAATGACTCGCTGTCGGGTGAGGACAAAAAGTGATCCATGAAGAAAGTTGGTTTTGGAGTTCTGAGGCGTGTATGGGAGCCAAATTGAAATGAAAATGTAGAATGGAAGTGAAACATTATAAATACATGATCCAGGATGCTGAAGTACATTTGGCATTCCCCACATTTTCAATCTAGTCCTTATATGAAATAATGTAAAGACCCTTGATTCTGTTTCTGCACTGAAAAACTGTCAAAACAATACATTCACATAAATAATTCAGCTTTGTTCGTCTTACAACCACAATTCTACCTGGGCCCATGGACATTCTCTCCAAACCCAGCCTGCCCTCCACACTTAAGTTACAAACACCAATGATGTTGATATTTTTCAACATATATTGCTATACTTATACTACAAAACCCCAAACCAGTGAAGTTGGCACGTTGTGTAAATTGTAAATAAAAACAGAATACAATGATTTGCAAATCCCTTTCAACTTATATTCAATTGTACACACAGCAAAGACAAGATACTTAACGTTTAAACTGGTAAACTTTGTTATTTTTTGCAAATATTAGCTCATTTGGAATTTGGTGCCTGCAACATGTTTCAAAAAAAGCTGGCACAAGTGGCAAAAAAGACTGAGAAAGTTGAGCAATGCTCATCAAACACTTATTTGGAACATCCCACAGGTGAACAGGCTAATTGGGAACAGGTGGGTGACATGATTGGGCATAAAAGCAGCTTCCCTGAAATGCTCAGTCATTCACAAACAAGGATGGGGCGAGGGTCACCACTTTGTCAACAAATGCGTGAGCAAATTGTCCAACAGTTTAAGAACAACATTTCTCAACCAGCTATTGCAAGGAATGTAGGGATTTCATCATCTACAGTCCGTAATATCATCAAAAGGTTCAGAGAATCTGGAGAAATTACTGCACGTAAGCAGCAAGGTCGAAAAAACAACATTGAATGCCCGTGACCTTCGATCCCTCAGGTGGTACTGCATCAAAAACCGGCATCACTGTGTAAAGGATATCACCACATGGGCTCAGGAACACTTCAGAAAACCACTGTCAGTAACTACAGTTCGTCTACATCTGTAAGTGCAAGTTAAAACTCTACTATGCAAAGCCAAAGCCATTTATCAACAACACCCAGACACCACCAGCCTCGCTGGGCCCGAGCTCATCTAAGATGGACTGATGCAAAGTGGAAAAGTGTTCTGTGGTCTGACCAGTCCACGTTTCAATTTGTCTTTGGAAACTGTGGTCGTCGTGTCCTCCGGACCAAAGAGGAAAAGAACCAGCCGGACTGTTATAGGCGCAAAGTTCAAATGCCAGCACCTGTGATGGTATGGCGGTGTGTAAGTGCCCAAGGCATGGGTAACTTACACATCTGTGAAGGCAACATTAATGCTGAAAGGTACATACAGGTTTTGGAGCAACATATGTTGCCATCCAAGCAACGTCTTTTTCATGGACGCCCCTGCTTATTTCAGCAAGACAATGCCAAGCCACATTCTGCACGTGTTACAACAGCGTGGTTTCATAGTAAAAGAGTGCGGGTACTAGACTGACCTGCCTGTAGTCCAGACTTGTCCCCCATTGAAAATGTGTGGCACATTATGAAGCGTAAAATACAACAACAGAGACCCCGGACTGTTTCTGGCTGTTTCAGACAACTTAAGCTGTACATCAAGCAAGAATGGGAAAGAATTCCACCTGAAAAGCTTCAAAAATTGGTCTCCTCAGTTCCCAAACGTTTACTGAGTGTTGTTAAAAGGAAAGGCGATGTAACACAGTGGTAAAAATGCCCCTGTGACAACTTTTTTGCAATGTGTTGCTGCCATTAAATTCTGAGTTGATGATTATTTGCAAAATGTTCAGTTCGAACATTAAATATCTTGTCTTTGCTGTGTATTCAATTGAATATAAGTTGAAAAGGATTTGCAAATCATTGTATTCTGTTTTTATTTACGACTTACACAATGTGCCAACTTCACTGGTTTGGGTTTTGTAATTAATAATTATGGGATCAACACCAAAATCGAATCAGTTCTTCCTTTTCCCATACTGAACATTTCCTGAAAATTTCATCAAAATCCATCCATAACTTTTTGAGTTATTTTGTTCACAGACAGACAGACAGATGGACGAACAAACTCTCCCGAAAACATAACCTCCTTGGTGGAGGTAATTATGAATCCAGTTGCTAATGGTATGTTTTCATGGTCAAGGAATCTAAATATTTCAATGAAATAAAGGTAGGACTAATATTTATGCTGAAAATCTTAATATGGGTGAGGACTGTGGCGCTGGTGGAGGTCTGCGCTCTCCGAGTACTTTTCTAGTTTTTGTTAGTGGCCCTCTGTGAAAGAAGTTTGGTCACTCCTGTTGCAGCAGATGCTAACTTTAAGCCAACATTCAGAAACATCATTGCAGTTGGACTGACCCAAACTGTAGACTGAATTAGCTAAAGTAGATCATTTCCACAATAGAGCTTACTTTGTAATATTATCTACTTCTTCTGGTTGATATAGGTTTCACATTTGACTAAAATGTTCTCATAAATGAAATGTTTTTGTTCCTTAATCTGTTTTTAACTGGAAGGAAAAAATAATAAATCAGAGGTGTGCTCGGATTTATGTTTGTTATTTCTGTGAGTAAGTCAACATTGGTGAGATGTTTCTGTTGGAGGGTGTGAAGGATGGTGTTATTATTGTTTTTTCCACTCCTGCTCATGTGTGTGAGTGCGTGTTTGTGTGCGCGTTGCCGAAGGACTGTCATTTTTTCTGTCACCCTGCCACTTAACGCTGAACGCTGTTTCCCGCCCTCCCTCTATCTGTCCATCAGGCTGTCACTGAGTCTGACAGCGAGGATTAGAGCTGCACATGCTCTGATTTGCGCTCTTAAGTGTGTGTTTACGTGCGTGCCGTAAAGACAGCCTTTGTAGTCCTCACCCATGACCCACATTTTTTTTCTTATCGTTTAAACGCGGGGCCCGAGGCGTTTGGGAGGGTTTCAGGTAATGTGTGGCAGTGTGTCACTCCGAGCTTGTCATCTCTGCTCGGCTGAATCCAGACGGCCTGTGGATTATCGCTGTCATCACCTGAGAGGAATGTTACTCGTTCTGTCAAGTTCAATGTTTTTGATCTTTCAAGTACAACGAGGACACACACAGTTACAGCAGCAGAGCAGGACGACGGGATTCAGGGTTTTAGATTCTGGATCTTGCAGATGAAAGTAAAGGTTGTAATCAAACATTTCACATAATCACATAATCTGGGGTGCTGGTTTGGCGGAGTGGTTAGCAACCAGGCACGTCCTGTATACATACTTCTGCCAGTCCGGGTTCAAATCCAGCTAGTGACCACCATCAAGCCTATCCACTGTCTCTCTCCTATCAATAAAGGCACAAAATGCCCAAAAAATACATTAAAAAAAACATTTCACATAATCAAACACTTGATGATTCACATTTTGCATGCCAAAGATGTTTCTGAATATTATTTGGAAAGTTAATTTCATTTAGCAAAGAAAATTCAACTTGTTAATAATTACTCAGATTAACTGTTGTAATCCTTCAACCCGGCAACAGAGCCATTATAATGAACTGTATAATGGCTTTTTTGATTTTTGTACCTTTTAGCATTAATGGTGCCTTCACAGATGTGTAAGTTACCCATGCCTTGGGCACTAAAGGGCAACTCCGGTTTTTTGACACCTGGACCTTATTTACAGGTGTGTGCATGCTCATATACTCACTCAGACAAACATCGTGTAGCTCGGAGTCCTTCAGAAGTTATTTAGATCCAACCGATTTAGCCGCACTTAGCAGGGGCCACGGCAATGGAGCTTCAGCGCGGGACGTAATCTCTGCAAAATCGCTCGTCTGTACCACAGCCCGGTTTGTCATTGCAGAGAAATCCTCCAGAGTAGTCCGACATATATTCCTGGATAGATCCATAAGCGTGTCAGCCGGTCTCAAGTCCCACTCTGAGCAGCAAACACACTCCTCTTCTGTTGCTATAGGCCAACACTGTCCACAAGCGCACACCAGTTCGCATTGAGTCGTGGACGTGCTCCTGTTTGTTGTTCTCGAACCAGCTGTTCGTCTCTCTCCCTCCTCATTCTTCTTTCGTGGAGCTCCTCATTCGTGTACTCTGGCTCAAACCGGTAAGGACAACCGTCAAAGTAGTCTGACTCTTCGACATCAGATAAATATTCTGCCATGTTGCTCAGCAATGCCGGCAAAAAGTAAATCAGCTGTACCTTTGTGTTGCGCAGCTATGACGTCATCAAAAGTTTGTTTACCAGGTCAGCTGACCCACCTGAAGACGGTAGATGAACTGACTTTATGATAACACTGGCGATGGATGAAAAAATATAGCCGAAATGAGCGATTTTGCAGAGATTATGTTCCGCGCTGAAGCTCCATTGCCGTGGCCCCCGCTAAGTGTGGCTAAATCGGTTGGATCTAAATAACTTCTGAAGGACTCTGAACTGCACAATGTTTGTCTGAGTGAGTATATGAGCATGCACACACCTAAAAATAAGGTCCAGGTGTCAAAAAACCAGAGTTGCCCACCCCCATACCATCACAGATGCTGACTTTTGAACTTTGCGCCTATAACAGTCTTTTTTTTCCTCTTTGGTGATGAAATCCCTAAATTCCTTGCAATAGCTGGTTGAGAAATGTTGTTCTTAAACTGTTGGACAATTTGCTCACACATTTGTTCACAAAGTGGTGACCCTCGCCCCATCCTTGTTTGTGAATGACTGAGCATTTCAGTGAAGCTGCTTTTATACCCAATCATGGCACCCACCCGTTCCCAATTAGCCTGTTTACCTGTGGGATGTTCCAAATAAGTGTTTGATGAGCATTACTCAACTTTCTCAGTCTTTTTTGCCACTTGTGCCAGCTTTTTTGAAACATGTTGCAGGCATCAAATTCCAAATGAGCTAATATTTGCAGAAAATAACAAAGTTTACCAGTTCGAATGTTAAGTATCTTCTCTTTGCTGTGTATTCAATTGAATATAAGTTGAAAGGGATTTGCAAATCATTGTATTCTGTTTTTATTTACGATTAACACAACGTGCCAACTTCACTGGTTTTGGGTTTTGTACATACAACAGGCTTCTGAGTACACAAAACAAGTAAATATGAAGTAAATGCAGTCTAATACTATTCATTAAATTTACGTACCTTGTTTAGGGCAATCGGTTTTCAACATTTTTTTAAGTCAGGCCAACCTGTTAGATTTTAGAGTGTAATACTACATATTGTTTGTCTAGTGTATAGAAGTATTAGCAGAAGAGGCATGAAAAGCAAACTGTGGGGCAAACAAATTTTGAGCTCTTATAAGCTAAAACAAAATGGATGGATAAACCAGGATAGAGAGGAGGGAGGGTAAAGAAATAAAAATAAATCTGAGAGAAGGACCTGCTGCTGCTCAAAAGCAGACAGACCATTTTTCAGTAACACCTTTGATGTAGAAGGGAAGAAGTGTAAGTCACACTCGGCTCTCACATGGCACTCAAATGAAGCAGGATTTTCTCTGTTTACACTCATCAGAGAGACATCTGGAAAAGGACTCTCCCCCTTTTTTCTCCCTTTTACAAGGAAACATACTCTGCTCATCGGTCGACTGACAGCAAATATTTACCTCTAATCTCTCGGGTCTTTCAGCTGCTTTGGTTGCAAACAGCGTGACAAGAGGAGGTGACGACAG